>JALIZF010001244.1:0-205360 GCA_029948255.1 Telmatactis stephensoni | reverse complement strand
AGACGTGAAAATTGCATTGTCATAGAAAATTTGTCACACCTTCAGAGTTAACGATGATGGACAAAACAGACTTTCAGCGACTGTTGGGCTGCGTCCTTACAGAAGCACCCTCAGGAGTTTAATGTTCCACTGGAGGAAACATGATAATGATGATGATGATGATGTTGCGCGTTGACGATTAGGAACTATTTAACAATCGCGACGCGACGCTGGGGAACCGGACCTTCGATCATGTTCGATGAAGAATATATCACATTCGATCATTACTTGACTACCGTGGTGACGACGTCACGGTGCCACTCTCAGGACGCCATTTCATTTGTTTTCGCGTAACATCAACGGACGTCGTAGCGCGTGCGGCGTCTTTCTTTACGTACCGCCGATCCGTCGTATTTGCTAACTCCCCAATGTTCTGAATGACGTTGCCAAAGTTCTTAAGAGGACATGAATATGAATAATATTGTTATAATCGTGTCGCTGTCACGTCGGCGTCTCTCAATTAATGCTGTCATGTTCTTTACGTTTTCTTGATTAATTTAAGGATTTTGTCCAAAAACTTGGGATGTCCCGAGGATCTCGCAAAGCTTAAAGAATGTTTAAAACCGAAGAGTTTCATGGAAATTATCACGCCTCATTAACCGTTCCCTTTCCAACATTCATTCCTGTTGTAGATGGTGATTTTCTTCCAGTTAGACTGTTACCAGGTGGAGAGGGGGCGTCTCTATTGTTGTCATGTTCGACGTTGTTGGATTTCGTGACGTCATGAGCTCTACATAGCAACCGTACCAGAAAGAAAAATTCAAAAAGAGACATTATCCACTCAATCGAAATGCATTTAACTTTAGGTCCGTTTCTTTATTGTCTAAGTAATACTCCTGTAATGTTTTCTCTTGGTAATAGTTGTTCTGTTTGCTATTTTTAAATTTTATTTCTTGTTTTTCCCGATCGCGGATTGCATCCGACGAAGGTATAGCCTTTAGAAAGCTTTTCGCCACAAGAAAAGGAGGTTTTATAGATTTTGCTTCGTTCTAAAAGATTTTCTCTGTCTGAGCCTTTCATACCGTCTTAAACCTCATATCAATCCTTTAGAAGTCATGAGAAGTCATACGACCGGCTAGCAGTCAACTCGTTACATAGAAATGTACGTGGATACATTTATTTTCATTTAACCAAACATTTCTGTTAAGAGTATGGCCAAACAATTCTATTGAGACTGGACAAATTTAAAAGCTAGAATCTTAGCGTAACTGGCTCAAATTCACATTTTGTAAAGCCGCTCTTTTGTGCGCTCTTTATAAGTTGACATATTTAGGTCACTTCAAGTCTGCACGATGGATGTCATATCCGAATAAAAGTACGTTAAATGTGTCGTTTAGCCGAAAGACATATAAATGACTTTTATGTAATACCTTACCACAAAGAACACCTTCAGTGCCTTTAGCTATAGCGTGGAGTCATTTGGCCCCGCGCAAAACCGCGATCTTTCTAACTTGTCGATATTATTGTTCGAACTTCTAAAGGACTGATATGAAGTTTGAGCTAACAAAAAAACTCCGGAAATTCATATCTTGATGAGCGTTATTCTCATAGATCTCAAAATATAATATTATTTATTTTCGTTGTTGTGGAAGTTAGCACCAAGATCATTTTCCAATCCATAGACTTCTGAACAAAAAATTGCCTCATAGCTGATAAGTCCAAGACATTTGTAGCCAAATTCGAACACTTGCATGTCTTCTCCGCATAACCCATCCATTTCAAAAGAGATTTCAGTCAAAATGGCCGGGGGATTTTTTTACGCATTTACTTTTTGAACCACTTTGTGCTATCTTTGCATATTCATAGCGGACGTGACGTCACCAACGCTGAACGACTATTTGCCTAGAGACGCCCCCTCCTCCTGACTGTTATACACTCATTTTCTTCCAACACTAATTCTCCCAGTGTACTTCTAGCACTGCATGCCACGGTGTTATTATAACTTAACAAACGACCGGCCTTATTTTTGCAACAGTGCTAAGTTGATTTATGGAAACAGTTGAAGATATTTAGAAGACAAGATAACGCCACTCGACGTCTTCCGTATTGTAGGTTCATTCTGTAACTCAACATAGCACCGTCCTCTCGTTGTTTATTTCTTTATAAAATTTTTATAAAATGCATCTTCAAAAAAAAAAAAATCGAATTAACTTTCAGATTCCCCGCAAGCTTTGCTCAAGAAAGGAGAGTTTAATAAAGTTCCTGTCATAACAGGAGTAACAGACGATGAAGGGGTTGTCTTTACTTTTAAATTTACAGGTACGCATCCTCGGGACCCAGGGCGAAAGGGGAGGGGAAGGACCGGAGGGGGAGGGGGAGGGGGAAGGAAAGGACAAGGGGAAAAGGACGCCCTGGGCATTTGACTACCCCAAACCATTTCCAACGGCAAAACTTAATCCTCTCTCTGATTGGCCTCATTATAATTTAATTATAATGAGGCCAATCAGAAGCATTTGTGCGGTTGAGCTCGATTCGTCTAAAATTACAAGTAAACAAGTTGACCCCACACATTGCAACACCTCTTAAACAAAGCGAGCGGACACGTGAAAACATTAAACAGAAACAGAACAGGACAGAAGCTGGTTGTATCGAAAATTATTCAGAAACAAGATGTGTTTGCAAAGCTACCCACAGGATTCGGAAAAAGTTTGACTTTAATACCAAATTTTGCCTGATCTCGGTGTGCAGAACTTGACACACAAACATGTTAAACTGTCATAGCATCCAAGCGTTAATTGAGATGTGCCAGATATTCTTGCTATATGACCTTGTTTACGTGGGATATCCCTAATAGGATTAAGTTTTGCCGTTGGAAATGGTTTGGGGTAGTCAAATGCCCAGGGCGTCCTTTTCCCCTTGTCCTTTCCTTCCCCCTCCCCCTCCCCCTCCGGTCCTTCCCCTCCCCTTTCGCCCTGGGTCCCCGAGGATGACAGGTACGTTGACAGACCGTATTCTACCTTCCAGTACCATTGATCCGGATTTGATTGTGAATTCCTGCGAGAACATATTAGTCACTGAGACCCAAGCGTCACGCAAAGTGACGTGATGTCCCACCGGAGCAGATTTTGTATGAGCACGAAAACGGCACAGTCACGGCACGGTCACAGCACAGTTACGGCACGGTCACGGCACGGTCACGGTAAAATATGGTTACGGCTTGGCACTGTCACGGCACGGTCACAGGACGGTTACGTGCGGTAGACATTTCGAATGTTTTTATGGATATCATAGCACTGTCGACACTGCACGGGACGGTCCATGTCACACTCAAATATGAAGTCTACTCTGTATTCTGTATATTAGACCACGAACCACTAGAACGTTTTTAAACTATTCATTGTAAGAAATACTCCCATGTTTATACCACTTCTAACTTTGACAATCAGCGTTTTCCTCATATAAGCCCATGTATAAATGGTCATGAGTTTTCAGTGCATGTTATCATTCATGATATTTTCCCCAGACCATGCTTGCACGAGTGCAAAATCGCGGTGAAGAATTCTGTGACTGTGAAGGTGGATATCCTAAATATAAGGGGTAACACATTTGACTGAAGAAGGTTTGGAGTCTCAGCCTCCCTGTTAAGCTCTTTGTTCGGTTTGTTATGGTTGTCAGCACGAATAGTTATGCATGAGAACTGAAAAGCAAACCATCTAATTGAAGAGTAAAATGTATGCCATTTTATAGTAAATTCCTCTAAATGGTCTATTCTAGGGCTAGGCTTTGGACTCAACGTCACAAATGGTGTCTCCAGACAAACATTCATTAACGCGCTCAAAGGCGGAGCCCTAAGGCTGGTCATTAGTGATCCTAAATCAGTTTTAGTTGATGCTACTATCTACCGTTACACGGATTGGACAGATGTTACAAATCCATTCAGAAACCGTCGCATGTATGTTGATTTGCAGTCAGATTCCATGTTCATCGCGCCAGCTATAGCTACTGCCAATGCCTATACCAAGAAAACTGCACCAACATATTTCTATCAGCTGCAGTATACAAGTCATAAGCTGTTATTCCTTCCTATTCCACCTTGGGTGCGAGTTCCCCATGGCGCTGATTTAATACACAGTGCCAAAACCAGAATTTTCGGACCCGAATATGTTCGAAAACGGATACACAAACGTTAAGTTTTCGTACGTATTCGATTAACTTCAAGCCCGCACGCTTCAAAGTTTTCAATGCGTTTGCGGTACGTAAACATACAGATTTTCCGTTTTCAAGTCGTATACGTCAGTGTGACAAAACGTTTTCATGTTGAATTTTCTGGAATTTGTACGTATACCTAACATTTTCGTGAATATGCAACAAGAAAATTGCTAAAAACTCACAGTGATGCTAATGCAAACCATCGTGTACGTATACCTAACATTTTCGTGAATATGCAACAAGAAAATTGCTAAAAACTCACAGTGATGCTAATGCAAACCATCGTAAACCCTTCATTACATTTTGTGCGACTTGAAAACCCTCGCATTCGTACGCATTATTTTCCGAAAACTCAAGAAAATTTAAGAACACTCGTAATTTTCGCTAATGCAAACCATCGTAAACCCTTCATTACATTTTGTGCGACTTGAAAACCCTCGCATTCTTACGCATTATTTTCCGAAAACTCAAGAAAATTTAAGAACACTCGTAATTTTCGCTAATGCAAACTAATGTAAACCCTTCATTGCATTTTGTGCGTTTTGAAAACCCTCGCATTCTTGCGGATTATTTCCCGAAAACTGCAGAAAATACAAGCACTCTCCCGTTTCTCCCAAAAACGCATTAATAGAACCTTTTAACGTACAAATATTTTTATTTGTTTCTTATTCAATAAATTTTACTAAATTATTTAATATTGTTTGACATGATAGCAATAATTATTACACTGTCAGTGGACTAACAATCTACATCTTTATTGTTGATAAAATCGTTAGAAATCACATCAACAATACTAAAAAAAAGTGCCCCCTTAGAGTGATTTTATTTAACACGAGGAAAAAGAAAAAAAAGACAATAAAATCAATAGATATAAATATCTTTAAGAAACACTTGCAAAAAGCAGCAAATTTCCATTAAAACAAAACATGAGATTATGTTGATCTGATAAACAATCTAACCTACAAAGAACAACTACTAGGCTGATCATGTTCCAAAATTGAAACTGTAGTTATGTAAAATTTAAATGTCAAAGCTGTTATGCAGTGATAATCAATTTTTGTAACAATAAACATAATAAACTTCCTTATTCAGCTTTGTATGTACCTAAACTTGTAGCTGGTTACATGGTCACAGATGTCAGACTCAGATCTCTGACTGTCAATGTTTTTGAAATAAGTTGGTATGCCGACTAACTAGCCTGCCTTATAGATGAACTAAACCCTGTTGTGCCCATCTGTGAAATAATGAACAAAACCTTGTTTAGACCCCCAGCATAGTTGTAGGTTTATATTAGTAGATTCTGATAGGCTCACATTATCAAGATTTTAAGGAAGCTAGACTTTGGCTAATCATAAAAAGCCATTACATACAAGGATTTGTAAACTCAGAAAATCCTGTGACTAGTAAACCCTCTAGAGGTGATTCCCACAAACAATTAATATAAGACATTTTGAGGAAATAAATAATGCTAAATAATAGAGTGTAATTAGATTAACTCTCTATCTTGTTTCAATGACCAACAACAATAAGCCAGTATCACATCCAGAATATTGTTTAAAATCAGATATAGAGTTAATCTAATTACACCAATGACTAGTTATGAGTAATCAGACCAACAACTAGCCTCCTTAGAACTATATATAGATTATATCTAATCATGAAACTATGCTGGGGGTCCAGAAAAAGGTTGCAGGTAGGCATAACCAGGGTTTAGTTTGTCTGTAATTATGTGGACTAATACTAACAAGCATGTGAAAATGTTGTAATAAGTTCTATAGAATCAAATCAGATTTGAATACAAATATTTAAATCTGACTTGACTCTGACTTGATAGTGTTGATGAATGAAACTACAAGTTCATTTGAAGAGCTCCATGCAAAAATCATACCAACTATCATGCCTTCGTGGATTCCTTTTAACTAAGGGGGTGTTCACATGACACTAGGATTATCCTAGCACTAGAATCGTCCTAGAAGGTGAATCGTCCTATTTGCTATGCATTTACTGCATTCTATTCGCATGGAAATCTGTGCCTTCACTTTGGGTACTAGGATCATCCTACTAAACAGAATGCAGTAAATGTATAGCAGGTAGGATAATTAACCAGCTATATAGGATGATCCTAGTGCTAGGATGATCCTAGTGCCATATAAACACTCCCTAAGACATTGAAGGACAATACAGACTAAGCTCAAATAAATCACACAACACTTAGGCTGTTCTTCCATTGACCTCTTTCATTTTTCACTAAGAAGAAAATGTTTAAACTCTTGCAAAATATACTTTTGCTTTCTAAAAAGAATTGGTAAAACAGCTATTAATAATAATCATCAAATAATATGAACTGAATAATTTTATGACAGGCAGGACATGATTAAGAGTACCAGTTGATAATTGTGCCACATATTGTTTGCAATAACTGTCCAACATCAGTATCATTCTGTAATGAGAAAGTAAAACAATCATCAGCAGACATGTAGCACCTGCATATAATCTGTGCAGGGCTGTGCTCTTAGCTTTGGGTTCTGTGGTAGGGTAACCTAAGGGCTCCACAAATGAATCTGATCATTTTTAGAGAACAGCCATGATTTAATTCAATATTTTACACTCTTCTACACATGGAGTATACAATATGGAATCATGTCACTATTGTTTACAACACTATTTGATGTCAAAAACAATAGAAAATAGGTAGATTAACCAAAGACCAACACATACATTTGAGTTCCTTTTTGTGAGTGTAATGAAAAGGTTTAGCAGGAAAGTGGAACTTCAATTCAGTCAATTCAGTGGAGTTCTTGAACAGTTCAGATCATGAAAGTAAAATACAAGTAACTTAATATATAGCTTTATATCACTTACCAATTACAAGTGATTTGAAGAAATAAACTTGTCATCGCAACCTAGAATGATAAAAGAGTCCATTAATTCACCCTGTCAATAGGATTATTTTACAGCAACGCTGTCATAAATGATAGGCTTTAATATCTCGTTCTAAAGACTCTAGTAAAACCGGGTGTTATAGAGCCTATAAATACGCAAGTCCAATAGATGTTATGGAAAGAGAGTTTTGTACTCTGTGAGCAGAGGTATTTTCTTGAACCCTTCCCGAGAAACTGCAAGCTCGAAGGATTCCTATTAAAAGTTACTAGAATAATAGAGCTCAGCGAGTCTCTGCTTTCCTTCACAAGTCAAATGTATAAAATCGATCAGTATATAAGAAAGTATGCCGCTAAAGTAAATCAAAAATACAGTAATCTTACAGTTGCTTACCAGTTTGAAGTAATCGTAATCGTCCTTCACCAACTATGCCCTCACAGACTCACAGACTAATATCCGCCATTTGTCGATCGCTTCTTCTCTCCATTGCGATAAATACGAAGGTTTCACCATTAAAACAATAATGTTTTTGAAGAAAAACTTTTCTTAACTTTTCCTTCTCAATTTAACAAGAATAATAAGCAATGTTTGATACACAAGAAGAGATTCTCGATCGAAGTAAAACTTGTCCGTACAGTAGCTAGTTCAACTGAAAATGGCTGCCACGCGCCAAGCAATTCAAATGGTCACATGATAACATACGGTGCTCTCATTGGTCAATTGATAAAATCCCGACATTAGCCACCAGTTTCTCTCGGATTTGTAGAATTTGCATGAAAAAGAAATGAGAGTTTTATTGTTGATTCGAACCAAAAATAAATTGATTAGGTTTTTGTAACCAAATATTTTTGGTGGTTAAAACAACCAGTTGGTTTTGGTTGTAACTAAGGTATTTGAATTGGTTGATTTAAACAATGCAATCAGTTTGCCCAGTGACCTGAACTGTCGTTTTACAATGTAAGAAAGTAGATATATTTGAATTACTGATTTAATGTTTAGATGTTCTGCATTCTAAATGTTTTCGATTTTCAAAATAGTTTTCAAAAAAGTCACCAGTCTACCACTGCACATGCGCATTAGGTGTTTTGAGTCTCCCACATGCGAACGGTGCTTAACCACAGTTAAAGAGTTTTAAGGCCAAGTAAAGTCTAGGCTGCACTTGACGAAAGAATAGGTACTATCCATATGCGACGGCATTAGGTATGGCTTTGGGTCTTGGTAGTAACCTCCCATGCAGTCAAGTGAAGGCACCGTAAGTTCCTCGGAGCTTCAAAAGACCTTTCAAGGCGCCCCGACATCCGAGGGAGGCCAAAGGTTCAAACTCTCGCTTTGCAGAGAAATTCGTAACTTCATCTGTAGGCAGAGAGTTCTGCAATCTTTGTGCTGTGGTCTAGGGGATCTCCTCTAACTTAAGAAATTAAATATAAAGTTCGCCTTCCATTTTATAGCTCTATATACAAAATATAACTTACCTTTTTCACAATTGAAAGTACTAAAAAAACATTAATGTTTACAAATAACACTTAACTTGTTAAACCGATGAAAATGATTGAGGTGGCCTGAAAGAAATCGTTCGCTCTCAATTTATCTTGTTTAGTTCTTGATTATGGTAGAAATCGTTTGCCGGTTTACTTGATTTGCAAATTAAAAGTTTGGAAAATTTTTAACTGTCATTAATTTCAACTGTATTGAGTGTATGGTGGAACTTAATTTGCAGTTATGTCATTCGGTATATATAAGTTATTAAACTCATTCAAGTCAGTATCGATAAGTAAACTCTTGAATACGTCCGCAAGACACTGTACACATGGTATGCATCCTCGAAAATCGTTGCGATTTTTAACACGCGAAGTATTCATTAGTATTCAAAACGTATCAGATTCGTTTTGAAAATGCTTGAAAACCTGAAGTCAGGAAGAGGTATTCTACACTAGAATACGCTTAAAAATTTGGCTTTTGGCACTGTGTATAATTTGCAATTATATCATTCGATAAACTTGTCAAACCTTGAAAGTCAGTATCGATAAGTAAACCCTTGAATACGCCCGCATGATACTGTACACATAGTATGCGCCTTGAAAACTCTTGCAATTTTTAACACGCAAAGTTTACGGTGGTATTCAAAACGAATACTCCAGGTTGACGCGCGGTATCGGGTTCATTTTGAAAACGCTCGAATACCTTGAGTCAAGGAAGGATATTCAAGACTAGAATACGCCCGAAAATCTTGCTTTTGGCACTGTGATATATGTCTTTGGTTTGCCACTTTTAAACTCTACGTCAAGTACAGATGCGAAGTTGAGTCGAGAGGTGATAAAATTGTGGACCAACTTTGCCAAAACTGGGTGAGTGTACCAATGCAAGGATGGTGTAGGAAAGAAAATAATAATGAATAACTTTATTTCTGTGTCAAATAGTATAGCAGTTACCCACTAAGTAAGGAGATCTATCTAAAGAAAGAAAGAAGGAAGGAAGCAAGGAAGAAAGAAAAAAGGAAGAAAGAATCGAAAGAAAGGAAGAAAATAAGAAGGAATCGAAAGAAAGAATGTAATAACCCTTCACTGTCAGTGTTGTCAGGAGGGAGGAGATGTCCCGCGGGATCAGGTTGCGGCCGAACCAAAACTCAGGGTTTTTAAATCATTTGGAGAATGCGCTGCTTTGTAATTACATCAGCATATGGTTAGACCTTCACGTCGTCTTCTTGGATAAGGACGTTAAACTGTAGGCCCCGTCTCCATTTATGTGGAGACATTCCAGCAATAAGGTCGGCCTGCGGGATTGCGTTGGAAAACCAATGGTGAATGAGGCCTTTAAACCATGTATTACAACCAGCACAACCAGTGCCACGCGTAGCAGTTTCCTCGCGCGGTTTCTCAACGTGTGCGGCAGGCTTTAGGCTGATTCATCGCACGTAACGTGCGATGAAGACTGTCGCATTTGTTCGTACCGTTGTGTGACTACCGTGACGACGTCGTGTTCAGGACGCCATTTCACACTTGTTTTCACGTCCACTTTATGACATCGGCGACATCGTCGTCAGCGCGCATGGCGTCCTCTTTGACGTTGTGTGTTGTTTGCTAAATCAGTCTATTGTGGACTTACCATTTATGCCATGATCAACATGTGACTATTTTTGATTTCTACTAATTCTTCATAGAAACCCAAACACCCCGGAAGCTGTAGGGATTTCCTGGCCTCAGTACAAACAGGACCAACAAAAATACCTGGCATTAAAACCCAACATGACAGTGGGCAGTCATTTGCGTGCAGAATTCGTGGCTTTTTGGAATAACTTCATTGCTGATGCTCAGCGGTCAAAGCCCACTCCTACTTCATGCCCCATTCCAAGTAGGGCTCTTAGAAAGACTTCAACCGGTAAGACTTAATTTAAAAACTTTCTGTTGGCCATCTTTTTACAGTACAGTCTTTACGAGTCGATGTCCGCGGTCTTCCGGCTTCGAAGTTCAGTATTTCCTATTTTGGGGTAAAGAATTACGTGGGTGCTTATTCGGCGGAGGGGGGAGGGGGAGGGAGAAGGGGGGAAGCGGTCATTTGCATTACGGGTAAAGAACTATGTAGGTACTCATTCGACCGGGGGGTCTCCCCCGTAGAGAGAGTAAACTTAGCACATTTCTCATCCACCAAATGGAGTACGTTAGACTCCGCCCGCCGTTATTCTTATGATTTCGACCCTTCCTTTATATCCTTACAAGTCTGTCAAAATCACGATGTACTTTTCGTTGTTTTTACAGCGATGCTGCAGGTAGTTTTGGTGTTTGTGGTATCGATATGGTTTGCTTAATAAATCGATGATTGCATGGATCGACTACAAATATCTACATATATCAAGATGTTAAACTGATTTTGTAGTCTAAGACCTCAGGATGTTCTTTTTCATATACTTGTTTGTTATCGGACTTGTTGTTCTATTATTAAATCGAAAAACGCTGTTCAAATTAGGCTGCCAGTTGATCGGCAAGGCAAATGGACCCAGCATAGTTGTTCTGCGCGTTGGTGATAACAGAACAAAAAAAGTTGCATTCACGTTTCTAAAGGCAAACAGCCTTTCAGCGTTGTTGCAATTTTTGAGGTCACATCCACTATCAACATATGGAGCAAGCTAGCAAAAAGTTGTTCAAAAAGGTAATGCCTACGATATCCACATCTTGACTAGAATCTGTTTTGAAATTGATCGTATCTGAGCTTATGCGGAGAAGGCATTCTAGCTTTTAAATTTATCTAGGCTCAGTGGAAAAGTTAAATTAAGATGCGAGAAATTACCGTCATCGTTTTTCAATCGATCTACAAGCGCTTCAGTGCACATAATTGACTAACGTTAATTAAGTTAATAATAAATTAATTAAATAAGAAAACTGGAATGTATGGAGAATTGGCTTTTCTTATTGCCAAATTGCGAAAATGCACATATTAAAAGCGTCGTATCTCTAAATCTATTTCCCAAGTAGATTCACAAAATATATGGTTGTTATGCATTACACTGAATTTGAAGCAAATATATAAAATCTTTACAGTTCGATTTTCACTTGTAAAACGCTTAAGGCTGAATGTTTTTAGTTGATTTGTATGTGCAATTCAAGCGCCGAAGTCAATTCATGTGTGCACTGAATTGAAGCGCTTGTAGTTTAAGTAATCCAAAAAGATGACCGGAATTCATGATGTATTCACATACATTTCTATGTAACGAGTTGACTGCTAGCCAGTCGTACGACTTCTAAAAGATTGATATGAGGTTTAAGACGGTATCAAAATCTGAGACACAGAAAATCTTTTAGAACAAAGCAAAATCTATAAAACCTCCTTTTCTTGTGGCGTAACGGCTTGTCGTTCTATACGAAAAAGCATAATTTTGAAAGGCTAAACCTTAGTTTGATGCAGTCCCGCGTTCGGGAAGCAATAGATAAAATAATAATAATAATTAAAAAAAAATTAAACATTACAGGAGTATTACTTCAAAGACAACAAAGCAACGGACCTAAAGTTAAATGCATTTCGAATGAGTGACTAATGCTCAGCTTTTGAGAGTTTTTTAGTATAATAAAAAGCAAATCAATAGCTGATCCTGCGGTTGTCTTGTAGCTCATGACGTCACGTAATGCAACAACGTAGAACATGAATCTGAACCGGAAAGAGACGTCCCCTCGATCCCTCCTGATACGGGCCTTCACAATTACAAATAGGACACTTAGGTAACTATAATTAGTTTTTAAAAGAAGCCCGAGCAATCTCAAAATATTGATGTTGCAGCTAAAAGTTTTATGCAAGACAGAAATACATTTGATCCACTTCTCCTACCCTTCTCCTCTAGTAAAGTATTTCATCAATGCTTCTCCAAGCCGCCTCACAACTTTGATGAATGTTACTCACTACAAACCCCCACCCTTCCCCTCTAGTATTTCTCTCAATACTTCTCCAAGCCGAACTACACAGCCTTGACGAGAGTTTGGTCACCATAATGCGATGTGCTTAATCTTAAGTAATTCTTGAACTTGTAAGAATTTGTTGTTAACCTGATGAATTGACAAATAAAAAATATCCTGTTAGAAACTGTACACAAGACAATCTTGGGTGAGACTGAAGAGAAACAGGGAAAGTTGAAGAGCCTTAGTTCTCAGGGAAAAACTATCTGACTCAAGTGAAACCAAAACGCACAAAGTACATGTCCTGTGGATGTCCCATACATGTCCAGTGCTCCATACATGTCCCTTACATGTCCAGTGCTCCATACATGTTCCATTCATGTCCAGTGCTTTACGCATGTCCGATACATGTCCTATACATGTCCAGTGCCTCATACATGTCCTTTGCATGTCCAGTGCCTCATACATGTCCTATATGCATGTCCAGTGCCTCATACATGTCCCTTACATGTCCAGTGCTCCATACATGTCCAATACATGTCCAGTACTCAGTCGACTGTGGTATAGCCTGGGCTGTTTAATTAGGTGAAGGCGAGTTGCCCTGGTCGATTTAGGATAACTCTTTTTATGTGTGTGCACTTTCAATCTGAAGCTCAATTTAGACGAAGAAATTTAAAACTTTGAAGTTTAATCGACAGAGTTATCTACGTTGACCAATGCCTAGTGTAGGATATATAGTTTTTTATTCACAAGTGAAAAATGAAAACAGGCTTCTTTATGACTCAACAAATTGCCAAGTTGTCAACTGTGTTAATTCGCCTAGTGACTCCAAGTTAATTTTAAAGTTTTTTTTCATTTTAGACTAAACCGTCTGCAGTCATTTTACTTCAAAACTACAAAAAACATCATATCTATCAAAGCTCTTAATAGAGTCAGCACTGACAGAAAAACTTACGGCTTCACTATTGCGTGACAAATTGAGTCACATTCAGATCAATAACCAATCAAAATCCAAGGGAATCGTAGCTTTTGATTTTACTGGATAAAAACTACAATAGCAAACCAATCGAATGTTACTATAGCTCAGTATGGTATCATACACACAAAAAAAAGTGGCCACGAGTATTGAAAAATACTATGACGTCATGATTGGCCAGCAAACAATTGAATGGTTTACTGACCTACGCCAGACGCTCCCATTTCCAAGACGAATGTACATGCCATTGTTTTTTGATCCGGAATGAGGTCTTCTCAACTTGTTCTTGTTATTGTGTGGGTTATTTTTACACTCACTAACGCCCTGCAATATGCACCTCAAGTCACCATTCAAAGTGGTAAAATCCGTGGTCTTCTCGTTAATCTTACTACCACTGGTGCTGTAGTAAGAAAGTATCTTGGTATCCCCTTTGCCAAAGCACAGCGATTTGAGCCACCAGCTGCACCAGACTCTTGGAATGATGTCAAGGACATGGTGTCGATCGGAAAAGGCTGTCCTCAACCAATTCACCCTATTTGGATGACTACAAAGGAAGATATGAGTGAAGATTGTTTGAATCTGAATGTGTTTGTTCCTCACGAAGCCAATAATTCACAACTTCTTCCAGTGATGGTATTCATTCATGGCAGCGCCTTTTTCTCTGGATCTAACAAAATCTACGATGGAAGTGTTCTAGCTACACAGGGGGAAGTCATCGTGGTAGCAATCAACTTTCGTCTCTCTGTGTTTGGTTTCATCACTAATGGTGACAATGGGGATCTTAAAGGCAATTATGGAATGCTAGACCAAGTGGAGGCGTTAAAGTGGGTCAAGAAAAACATCAATGCGTGAGTACAATAATAACTGTAGCAAATATTGAGCTACTATACCAATAACCATGCAGCAAATACTGACAGACTAGTTTGCTGTTTTTTGTTGGTATATTTTATCAATGGTCGACCGAAATTCAAATGAAGACGAATTCCCAGTCAACAAGTGGCATTTCATATCCCAAATCTGATTGTCAAAGTTTAAACATTTCATCATGTACAGATCTTTGTAAAATTTATTTGAAAACATCTAGATAATACCCTAAATACCAAGTAAACAAAACAACCATAATGTAATGTAATGTATAAAGAACGAAAGGGGCGTTGTATCAGTTACATCTGTGGATAAAGATCCGAAGGCAAGGATCTTCAGAAACGATATAACGCACCCTCGAATTCTCTATATTACTTGTCAAATATCATATTAGACCAGAATTTCCCAAGCTAGATTTTTGGGGGGCTAATATAAAAAGTCCAATTAAATTCTATGCAAATGATAATTCTTTATCCGATAAATAGATCAACGTTACGGTAGTGATTTCTATTGTACTTTCTAATGGATTGTTAATACGTTTAATGAAAAAATATAAGGTTTGGTTCTCACTCTAGCGACGCATAAACACAAGCAAGATACGCAGGCCAGGCTCAGTATTGTACTCATCACATAGGTGTTAACAAGACAATGTCGGCTAATAAGCAGCACACTACTCATTCTGCAAATGCTGCTACTAGCACTTATGCTTGTATTGCGTTAAGGACATATTTTATTGATAATCAAAAGAGCAAGCTCCATTATTAGATATTTGCAGTTATCTAAGAGGATCATATTGTATGAGTCAACACTGTTACCGCATGAATTGCCAAGCTATGCAAACTGTGTACGTACGTTTCAAAGGAACAGAAATCAAAAAAATAACCGGTCCCCCTCCCTATAAAAAAGTTTCGAAAACAAAAACTGACAAATCTTATGAAGGTGGTGAAGATTTAGTATACAAAATCATTGAAGAAAGACAAGCACTGCTAATGTGTGCAGTACACTAATGAGTATGCGTATGTTGTTTATGCTTGTTTCGCTAGTAAATACCAGGCTTAAACGATTGCATTACAAACATGTCATTTTGATAAAAAAAAGATCAAGTTGAGCCTCCAGGCTTAAAAGATCATTGTGTTATGAACATATTCCTTTGATCAACAAAAGATCAAGTGAGAGCCCCCAGGTATAAAAGATCATAGTGTTATAAAGATATTAGCTTGATCAACAATAAGGCTGGCTCCTTAATGAAATATTTGCGCTTCACTAATAGGATCATACAACACCGTTACCACATGAATTACCAAACTATGCAAACTATGTACGTACGTCCTAATGCAATAAAAGTTGAAAACAAAACAACAAAAAACAGAACACCCTCCAAAAGACATCTCCCCTCCCCCCCTCTCCCTCATTCCCCAAGTCGAAAACAAAACTTTCACCTCTTTCAGATATAGTTTCCAAAAATAATGTAAAACATTTTAATATGTAAAAAATTCTTGGATAATTCTTAATCTTAAAATTAAACGGCTGTTCTTAATTGACATTTATTCCCTTGATTAATTATATTGACACAAGAACACGGAGAGGCACTAGCTTCTTGGAGAAGCAACTACCGACCTAATTGAATATAGTCAATTGCTGAAACGTTGTCGGGTCTATAAACATAGAACATAGAAGCTGAGACCGAAATGGTGCTTGAGATTTTGGCGGTAGTTTTGACTACATAATTTTGCGTCGTAAAAGGCAGCACAAATTTTGTATCGCAACTTCTAAGGCACCAATTGGCACGATACATGTTGTATGTAGTCCTCTATGCCTTTATACTTGATTGACAAAATAGAAAAAAAATTCACCTTGGAATTTTGGATTTATGACCAATTTTTCTCAAAAAGCCATTTTTAAAAATCGTCTGATATCTCGAATTACTTGATCTAATGATTCGCAGAAAAATAATTACCGGTACAAATTTCAAGGCTTGTAGACAAATGGCTGCATATTTCTCAGAAATCGGACAAGGTTTTGATGTAAAAGGACGCGATTGAAAACAAATGAATAGGTACGGGCCACCTTAAATGAATAAATCAGAATATAATCATTGACATCCCATGCACCATTTCGGTCTCAGCTTCTATGTTTTTAGACCCGACAACGTTTCTTCAATTGACTATATAGCTGCTTTATTGTGACATTAACCGTATAACATATAGGGTAAAAGATTGACGTAATTTCTATTTATAGATTCGGTGGTGATCCTAACAAAGTGACCATATTTGGTCAGTCTGCTGGAGGTGCCAGTGTTGGTCTGTTGATGGTGTCTCCAAAGGCTAAAGATCTCTTTCACCGCGCTATTCCGCAGTCAGGTGCTACATTAGACCCTTGGTCTGTTAGTACTTATGTTGTACTTGCCAACTTCATGAAGTAAGAATAGTTATATATAGTGAATGGTATATTACACGCGCTCTCGAGTGGTCTCATGGTGTACATACTTGACATGTTTTGTTCTCCGGCACCGCATCTTGACGTCATCTGTGCATGTGTTAAGGCCTTTTTCTTGGTCGGGTGTGTCCACACAAGCAAATTTTCTATAAAAAAATGTATTAATTTGACAAAAATCTTATTTGATATTTTGCAATTGCTCATATCATAAAAGAATTAGACCAAAAAATTAGTGGCAAGTACATTTGTCTCATGGGGTTTGCTCGTGCACGTAGTTTAGTTTAGTGTAATGCATGGTTTGTCACAAATTTACAATACAAATGGCAAGAATACTAAAATTACAATGACTACATACACATAACAAATTAATCAAAAACTAAAGAGTTGGGTGTGGCAGGGGAAGGGAACAGGACTTTCGTCCACATGCGACCTAAACCCTTAGACAGGTCCATTTGTCATAGAAATTTTGCTTGTATGAAAGGACCCTTGGAGTTAAGACGCAAGGGAAAATGGAATTTAGTAAATTTAAGGCGCGCGTTGACAATTAGGATCTATTTAGCAATCGCGACACGACACGGTAAACCAAATATATATTCGATGACGAATATATCACAGATGGTAATATCTTTGACTAATTACCGTGATGACGACGTCGCAACGCCATTGGCAAGACGCAATTTCATTTTTTGTGTTCGCGTCCTCTTCTCGAAGTGGGTAACGTCAATGCAACAGACGTTAATTCTGAATAAAATCCGTCAGCGTGCGCGGCGTCGTTTTTACGTATATAATGTCGAACCCGTCGTAATGTTCTGAATTACGTCGCCGTAGATGGGAAGACGACGTGAAAACGCATGAATGGTGTCCTGATTGTGGCGGTGTCACGTCGACGTCACGCAATTAACGCTCTCATGTTCGATGCTTACGTTTTTTTAATTAATCTAAGGAATTTCTCCAAAAACGTGGGATGTCCCGAGGATCTCGCAAAGCTTAAAGAATGTTTAAAACCGAAGAGTTTCATGGAAATTATCAACGCCTCAACAACGGTTCCCTTTCTTGCTTTTATTCCTGTCATAGATGGCGATTTTCTTCCAGGTTAGACTGTAACACACTCAGTTTCCCCTGACACCTCTCTCAGTTTACTTCCAGCACTGTCATGTGTTATTAAAACCAAAGAAAGCACCCGCCGTTTTCAACAGTGTTATATGTTGTTTTATGGAAGCAAATATAATCAAGGGAGCACGGCAGAATGTCGTTAGTACGCGCGCGCTTGACCGGGCTTCCTGTGATTTTTGTTTCTGAGCGCTTCGGCACCTACGACATGAGTTCCGAAGATAGTACGAGCGTTGTAACTCTGAACGAGCTCCAAAGGAGCGAGCCCTCGTCCCTTCGGGACTCGTTCGAAAGTTACCGGTATTTCGTTGGGCTTTGAGCACAGGAAACCCGGCTAAACTCGAATTAAGCGGAAAAATCACAGGAAGCCCAGTCAAAATTTGACAAGCGCGCGCGCGTACTAACGACATTCTGCCGTGCTCCCTTGGTATAATCTATCTTCTTATAAAATGATTCCTCATTGTTTGAGCGATAAGCAATTTCAATAACGAAATTTGTTTTCAGATTCCCCACAAACTTTGCTCAAGAAAGGAGGAGACTTTGCAAAATTTGATGTCATGATAGGAGTGACAAACGATGATGGGGTTGTATCTACTAACGCAATACCAGGTACGTGGAGAGAAAGCTCAGTTTCAGTTTCTCTGAATTCATGACGATTATGCAGCGCGGTCATCAATATCAAAGCAAGCCACAGAAATACGAAAATGGGTGTAATACCTTCTAGCTTATTTTGATATAAGCAGTGCAAAAAGAAGGGTTATGAAGAAATACTATGACGTTTCTACCACGTCTAACTATTAGACAATCAAGGTTTTCCTCATATAAGCGTATTCTAGGGTCTCGTGATATTTCCCCCTGAACTTGCTTGCGCGCTTGCAAAATCGCGGTAAAAATTCTGTGACTGTGAAGGTGAATATCCTAAATATGAGAGATAGCAGATTTGGCTTAAGGACGTTCGCGGGCATTGTTCACGCGCACTTTTACTGCGCACGCTAGCGCGCGCGCTACCTCAATAAATCCAAGATGGCGGCCTAAAAATATTTTTTCCGGTAATCATTAAATTTTGATCTTTTCAAATGGAACTTACTTTTATAAGAAGAAAAAATAAAAACAAGGAATTTGAATGAGGAAAAAAATCATTCAGATTGAAAAACTCCAGAAAAAAGGATGAAAAAGATTTTAGTAGACCCAGTCTCCTCTCGGTATTCAAGATGGCGGGGAAATTTTCAAACTTTACGGCTCGATATCTCCAAAACGAATACGGTGACCCCCACTTTTTTTAGTCTTAAAAGGAAGGTATTTTGAAGTAATACAACATTTCTGAAAAAGAAAAAATTCTCATCAAAAGGGACTTCATGACAACGTTTTTTCGCTAAAAATTACACCCCTTCGTCTCATCGAACACCGCCGATTTCAACAGCAGCGCACGGAAAAAAACACTCGTCAAAACTCAGAGAGATTCATTCATGCTTAAATGACCAACGATTGTTGTCAACAATAGTCTCATACAACTGCAGATGAAATTTCTGGTCGTTCAAGATGCGTTTTATATTTTTAGTATCTATTTTCTCGCCCTACGCGTACAGCGTATTTCGCGCGCTTTTCTTTGGCAATTTCGACAAAATTGTACGGCTCATAGCTCGAAAACGAATACGGTACCCCCTCTTTTTTATTTCGTTTATTCAAAGTGTATATCATCAAGTATCAGTATGCGAAATTTCATTAAAATGACATCACAAATTCAATTGCCCGCGAACGTCGTTAAGTTGATTTTGAGTCTCAGTCTCCCTGCAATGCTCTTTGTTGTTTGTTGTGATTGTGCACACGAATATTTACTAGCCTGGACTTTAAAGGAAAATTCTATATAACTGAAGAGTAAAAATGCATGCTATTTTATAGTTAATTCCTCTATATTGTCCATTCTAGATATTGCCCTTGATTTTGCACTCGACGTTACAAATGGTGTCTCCAGAGAAACTTTCATTAGTACGCTGAATGGGATAATCCTAGATCTCTTTCTACGCGGTGTTCGCAAATCAGTTTTAGTTGATGCTACCATCTATCGTTACACGGATTGGACAAATGTTACTGATCCCAACATCAACCGTCGCATGTACCTTGATTTGCAGTCAGATTCCAGTTTCATCGCGCCAGCTATAGCTACTGCCAATGCCTATGCCAAGAAATCTCTACCAACATATTTCTATCAGCTGCAGTATAGAAGTGATACGATGTTAAACTTAGCTATTCCATCTTGGGTGCGAGTTCCCCATGGCGCTGACTTAGTGTTTGTCTTTGGTTTCCCACTTCTCAACTCTACTTCAAGTGCTGCAGATGCAAATTTCAGTCGGGAGGTGATAAAAATCTGGACCAACTTTGCCAAAACTGGGTGAGTGTACAATTCTATTTCTCAAACTCATTGCTAATTCATGACTTGATCCACCAATTAGATGCTTGTTTTAGCGTCACGTGCATACCCATTGACAGCCCGATCCAACACCGATGCAAACTAGTTCCAAACCCATGGGTTACGACTGTACATTGGCAGAAACTTATATTAAATCAACAAATTTATCATAATCTGACTGTTAATCTTAAGTTATCTCATTAGAATCAGTAATTATTCCTTTACCATCCTATAGATATATATATCTAGCTTTGGATTGTAATCAGTTTGCTGACGATAAGAGTAGCGAAACATGTACAAATTACTAAATTGAAAAAAACGACCTGGCTAATGATATGAAGTACCGACTTAAAAGTGTCGTCTCTTCAATAAAGATTGTTGTTAAATCCAAGTTCAGAAAAATATGCTGATTGCAGTTTATGCCATGTTTGGGAGGGGAATCCACTGTAAAAGGATCGGGTATGCTCGTCGGAATTTTAACTTTTTAAAAATGTGAAATAACGAGCGCAGCGAGTTATTTCACTGCAAAGTTTTGAACATTTTATGGCGTGAAGAGTGTGCCAGTAAGAGGACAGACAATTACTCAAAACCATCTTCAATTCGTTTTTTACAACAATTATTTGAGATAAAAGTTAAAAAATCCTTATCAAACGGGCAACAGAACGAGCGCGCGCCGAAACGCGTCAGCAGTATGTCTGTCCTCTTATTGACACACTCTTATCAACCAATTGCGAGATTAGTATAAAGTGTTGTAAAATTGTTAAATTTCACACGAAAAATCAATACATAACCTTTTGTCTATTATAATCTATCTAAATACTTTCTTTCCTCAGGTTACAGTCTTACAAAATTTGCGCATTTACTCTGTCTGTAGCCCGAGTAAACGCACAATAGTTTTATCTCCAACCTTTTCTGACTATAGTTACATGCACCTATTAGGCGCCTATTTTCATCATTAATTTTAATCACAGTCAATACTTAGGCGTTGGTATTTTAAGAATGCACCATATTTTACAGGTGTCTGTCCGAGAAGCTGTTTCAACCAAACTTCACAAAATCGATGATTCCCACGTTCGTTAAGACTACTTTAGCAAATGAAACTTTTTGACATTGGCGATATCATCGTCAGCGCGGCGTCTTCTTTCACGTCGTGTACTGTTTGCCAAATCAGTCTATTGTGGATTTACCATTTATGTCATGAACAACATGTGACAACTTTTGATTTCTTGTAATTCTTCATAGAAATCCTAACACCCCAGAAGGTGTAGGGATTTCCTGGCCTCAGTACAAACTGGACCAACAAGAATACCTGGCACTAAAACCCAATATGGCAGTGGGCAGTTATTTGCGAGCAGAATTCGTGGCTTATTGGAATACCTTTATTGCCGATGTTCAGGGGGCGAATTCCACTAGTACTGCATGCCCCACTACTCCTCCCATACAAAGTAGCGCTGTTAGGAAGTCTTCAACCGGTAAGACTTTAAAACTCTCTGATGACCACCTTTTTACAACAGTCACTCCGCTTCCTACGAACAACAAAACTTCTTTATTTCAAAATATACAACAACAAATCGGAATGCTAGCCCGCAAATAACGAATGGATTTCCGCGCTCTTCGAAATGTAGTATGTGGGCCGGTGCTTATTCGACGGAAGTTGGGGGGGGGGGGGGGGGGGGGGAGTTTAGACGCCGCCCGCCGTTCTTCTTATGATTTCGATCCTTACTAAATATCCTTACAAGTCTATCAAAATCACGATATACTTTTCATTGTTTTAACAGCGATGCTGCAGGTAGTTCTGGTGTCCGTGGTACTGATGTGGTTTACTTAATTGGGGATTGCATGGATCGACTATAAATGTCTATATGGTCCCTCAATGATTTTATAGTCTAAGATCACAGGATGTTTGTTTGTTTGTTTGTTATCAGACTTATTGTTTATTATTATTATTAATCGTCATGATCACACTTTTATATATGGCAGTTTTGAAATCACCATGCAATATCTCTATTTATTACCAATACGTTTTACTTATGCACCAATTTTGATTGCACGATTCATTTTTGAAATTACCATGCAATATCCCTATTATTACTAAGGCCTAGTTCAAACGTCGCATCTCACATGTGTCGAATTCAATGCAAATTAGTCAAATCTTTTGTTTCTACTCATTATCATCTCATTTGCATTGAATTCAGCACATGTGAGATGCGACGTTTGAACTAGGCCTAATACGTTATTACTTATGCACCAATTTTGATTGCAAGATTAATTTTTGAAATTACTATGCAATATCCCTATTATTATTAATACGTTACTACTTATGCACCAATTTTCAATTGCACGATTCATTTTGTTTTGCGAACAAATTGTAAAGCGCTATTAACCTTTAGGATTTTAGCGCTATGTAAGTTTTTCATATCATTGTTTTTTCATATTATTATCATTATGATTATTATTATTGTTGTTGTTTTATTAAATGTGTATGCTACACTGGTGGTGGTGGTGGTGGTGATACTTATTTAGGCACGTGCACACTGGCTCCAACAACTCAAAGCTGATTTCCAGGGGGACGTGAACACTTCTTTATCACAATACAAAATAATAGAAAATATCTATATTTATGACTAAAAAATATACATTGTCTATAAGTGAATTTATCGTAAATGAGTAATTCTTAAGATAGGTTTTAAAAGCACAACGTGATTTTGCAAGGTTTGCATCTGCACAGTTTTTTAAAGCATCGCTATATTTGAGACATTTTTTCAAGAAGTCCTTTTTGGTTTAAGAAGGGTTAATAAATCGGTTTCTTTGTTTCGAAGACTGTATACGTTTTGATCATCCCTCTTGAAATAAAGAGCCCCAAGGTGAACATGGTATTAACACAATTATACCATATATAGAGGTGATAACAGAACAACAGATTTTGGTCATAAAAGAACAAAAGAAATGGTGGACGTTGTTGTCTTTACTTCAAGAGCAACATGTTAGGCATGGGAGCATTTGCATTAACCTTATCAATTACAAATTGGGCACTTACGAAACTACAGTAATTTTTTCAAGGTAACCCAAACACCGACTTATGGAATCAGTCTCAAAACTGATGTTGTAGTTAAACCTTTTATGCAAGATAGAACTACATTACTCACTAGCCCCATCCCTCCCCTCTAGTAATTCTCTCACTGCTTCTCCAAGCCGCCTTAGTCTTGATGAATGTTAACTAGTTCTATCCCACCATTCCCCTTTAGTATTTCTCTCAATGCTTCTCCAAGCCGCATCACTGATGAAAATATTACCTACTACCCCCACCCTTTCCCTCTAGTATTTCTCTCAATGCTTCTTCAAGTCGTACCATAGCCCTGATGAAAATATTACCCACTACATGCCCCCACCTTTTCCCTCTAGTATTTCTCTCAATGCTTCTCCAAGTCGTACCACAGCCCTGATGAAAATATTACCTACTACCCCCACCCTTTCCCTCTAGTATTTCTCTCAATGCTTCTTCAAGTCGTACCACAGCCCTGGTGAAAATATTACCTACTACCCCCACCCTTTCCCTCTAGTATTTCTCTCAATGCTTCTCCAAGTCGTACCATAGCTCTGATGAAAATATTCAAGTATTACCTACTATCCCCACCCTTTCCCTCTAGAATTTCTCTCAATGCTTCTCCAAGCCGTGTCACAGCCTTGACGAGAGTTTGGTCACCATAATGCGATGTGCTTAATCTTAAGTAATTCTTGAACTTGGAAGAATTTGTTGTTAACCTGATAAGTTCATAAATAAAGTATATTCTGTTAGAAACTGCACACGGGGCAGTGACTGAAGAGAAATAGGGGAAGTCGAAAAGCCTTGAAATAGGGGTTGAAGAGCCGAAGATGAGACGCCTTGGATTGCGCCCTATAAGTCAAGGGAAAAATCTCTGACTCAAGTGAGACGCAAACGCATGCATATCCAGTCCAATAGATGTCGCTCAAACCAATACATGTCCAGTGCTCCATCGACTGAGGTATATCAAGCCAGTTGGAATATTCCTAGGTAAAGGAGCGATGTATCGGGGAACAGTATTGAGATACATAGATGAATGAAGAGGCTTATTCTCGGGTGGGAGTCAATTCTGTTGTAGGAAAGTTTGCTAGTCCTTCTCCATACATGTACACTAGAATGTACTAACTTACGCATTTCCTGGAAGAAAATCAACTTCATATTTTTCTTTACAAATCTTCAGCAAATCTGTAAAAAAATAAATTAAAAAAAAGATTTACTGAAACAGTTTTGGAGAAATAGATGGAAAGACTTTAGCACAAACGCTGTTACCTTGTGAATCAACAGAAGAGGGTAGACAAAGCCAGACGAAGAAGCCACCCTAAGAAACGCAGTCCATAAAAGTTTTCTAAGTAACAAGTAACTCTTGCAGGCAACGATGAATAATGAGCCTTAAGATGTTTTAAGATTACTGACCTTTGGTTTAACAAACGAACATTGTGGTAAATGTTGTGTGATGGCTTCACAAAGACGCTCTAAACGGGTCTGTTAACGAAAGAAATGTTAGAAGTCAGAATATACCTCTCATCACGGACCTAACAATCAAGCTATACGCAATTAAAAGTTCCCGGCTTCAGTTATGTTATGTTTCCTGTGAATTATGTAAGGTCCGTTAAGCCCGCCGCACACATTGAGAAACTGCGTGGGGAAACTGCCACGCGAGGCACTTAGCTCAAGACGATTTCTCGCCGCAGACGTTGCATCTTTGGCTACGTAGGGCCAAAAATGGAGCAGGTAAAAGAGCACATGGTGAGAAAGTGCCACGCGTGGCAGTTTCCTCACACAGTTTCTCAATGTGTGCGGCGGGCTTTAAAAACCTCGCGCTTCGAGGAACGGGCCCTATCTCCATTCCTGCATTTCTTTGTAGATGACACCGCTGGTTTACGGAAACTCTCTCGCCGTACAGTAAATATCTTTCAAATAAAAATTAGTACACTCATTTTTTTGAGCAAATGTTTCAAATTGAGGTGTCATTTGAGGCCAAAAGTACAAGGAATATACAGAAATATGAGCAAAAGCCTCGACTTACACTTTGTTAAAAGTGTAATTTCAATCAGGGCCCGGTTGTTCGAAAGACGATTAGCAGTTAACCCAGGATTAAATCTAAAGAAAACCACTGACTTTGACCCAGGATTAGCGTTAATAGCCCTTCGAACAACTTGGCCCTGAGCTGTTGATCAGTAATTCTTACGTGGAAAGTGAGTCGTAGAGATTCAAAGGAATCCTTTAGTAGACCAAGACTTAGGACACTCTCCATTACACCTGCTAGGTAATGCTGATATGAGCCACTATGCCGTACAAATGGGCTGAAAATAACCATTAGCCACTTTAACAATTCAAAATTTCACTTTTTACAATATCACATCAAGCACGCAAGTCGATGCAACTGTCGACTTCGTCTCGTGGCGTACTTTTTGTTCTCACCACATTTTTACGTCACCTGTGCCTCTATTAGCTAGAGTATAGACCAGCGTACAGAAGCACGGAAAATGGAATCTATTTGACGTCATATGTACATCTATTAGAGTATAGACGCACGGAAAAATGGAATCTTTTTGACATGAACAGTCTATCAATTGAGTACAGGCGCACGGAAAAATGGAATCTATTTGACGTCATCGGCGCGGTGCATCTATTAGAGTACAGGCGCACGGAAAATGGAATCTATTTGACGTCATCGGCGCGGTGCATCTATTAGAGTACAGGCGCACGGAAAAATGGAATCTATTTGACGCCATCGGCGCGGTGCATCTATTAGAGTACAGGAGCACGGAAAAATGGAATCTATTTGACGTCATCGGCGCGGTGCATCTATTAGAGTACAGGCGCACGGAAAAATGGAATCTATTTGACGTCATCGGCGCGGTGCATCTATTAGAGTACAGGCGCACGGAAAATGGAATCTATTTGACGTCATCAGGGCATCTAATAGAGTACAGGCGCACGGAAAATGGAATCTATTTGACGTCATCAGGGCATCTAATAGAGTACAGGCGAACGGAAAAATGTAATATATTCATTGCACTGTGCAAGATGCAACGTATGTAGGTGATGATTTCTCTGAATGCATAGTTTATGAGAAACGTATATTACCTGTTGTTGACATGTTGTAATATGTTTGGGAAGGCTTCTATCCAACCCAGTCTAAGACCTGGACTAAATATGGTTGAAAAAGATCCTATGGACAACACATGTCCTGATTTGCCATCACTGGACAACTTGTTGCTGAAACACGAGAAAGTTAATGATTCACAATATCATCAGTTTTCCCACACTAGTGAGTGACAAGCATAGGCACAAAATTCACTTTGAACACTGTATATGATCTGCATATCTCCGCATAATCCTTTTCCGTCATCATGAAGAAGAACATGTGCTTGAGTGAGCAGCCGAAACCAAAGGCTACTGTTTGGCTGGTTGAAGAATTGTGTGAGAGAGAAAAGGTTGGAAATAACAAGAATGACTTAAATCAACATTCCTATGATTGAATGAGGAGTTTTGGTTTTAGAAGGATGTTTTTGCTTTTAAAATTGACTAAGTATGCATGTTTTCATGTTTTTTTTTCATGTTTCAAGATCAAGATCATATAAAAAATTGTTGTTTTTATATCTGATTTTTGAGATGTCATTTCATAATTTAGGGGATGCAGCAATGTTTAAATTCAGTTTGTACCTGACATCATAGGCAACAAGTCGTTTAGGTGGAGCTCCAAATGGTGCTTTTCCCTTGTCATAAGAGAAACAGTGATAGATATCATTGGATATACAAAGGCAGTTGTACTTTGAGAGGAGATCCACTAGCTGCTGACATTTCTCTAAAACAACAACAATAAATTTTAGAAATGTGTATGCTTCATCAAACTTGTTTGTATGGATGATAGAGTAAATTTCGTATGACTGTGAACACAGCACCCCATGGTCACGGCACGGTTACAGCAGGAATCTCGAATGTTTTTATAGACATTACAGCTCTGTCATGGCCACGGCATGGCACGGTCCATTTCACACTCATACAAAATCTGCTCTAATACTTACAGTATACACAAGTTACCTGCCAGGACTAAGACAACCTCCTGTGGGGTTGTGATAGCATTACACCCTGGATATACATTGTAGATCTACTATAATAATCGTCCTGTCATTTTTGTAGGGTTGATACCTATACACTAGTTACTTACCAGGACTAAGACAAGCTCCTGTGGGGTTGTGATAGCAAGGTGTCAGGAAAACACCAGCACAAAATGGCGTATTTTTCTTTAAATGTGTTTTGCTAGCTGACAACTTCTTTTCAAGCTCAGTAATATTAAATCCACTGTTATCCACAGAAACTATAAAAACAAACAAATATATACAAATAATATGTACATAAATAACAAGGGGGGAGGAGGGGGAAGGGACTCCAGGGATTCCAGACCATTCTCTCATACCACAGCAGCCCCCCTCTCCCTCATGACTGGTTTAGAAAATGCAAATTGTCAGAGTAGTTGTGATCTGTTTTCAATTAAGTTTTGGGTATTCCTGATACTCTGCACTTTTGACAGTCTTGTTTTTCTTCAGGTTTAAATACTAGACCCTTGTACCTGAAGGATTCGCTGACATGCCCCACTGGTGGAATTATACCATTTGATATTTGCATTTCCTGTCACAATTTCCATTGTGAATCATTGCTAAAAATTGCCACTTCAATTAGGCCACCACTAAGCAGCTTTTGATTGAAGCTGCCTAAATCAAGAGCTAAGATTGAAAGATATACAAAGTCCAAATGTTTTTGTTTTGGGAGTGGGGAATATTTCACATACATAAAATACTCAAACTTTGAAAAGCAACAATTAGGATCATCATGCAATCCCAAGCCCAACTCTTGCCAAGACGACTTTGACATTGTCAGTATTCTTCATTCAAAATAGAGTTGTTTATTTTACAGAGAATTAACTCTATAGTTTGAAAATTACAATTATAGATGACATCATGGCTGGATCAGAATCATCTATATAAAGACAACAGCAGGAACATCTCTCTCAGAGATGCTGGCTATGTTCTTGTAATAAATGAAGTTTTAAAGGAAGCAGAGGGAAGAGGAGGGGAGAGGAGGGGAGGGAGGGGAGGGAGGGAAGGAAGTAAGGGGAAAATACATGCCCTAGCTAGTGTGCACTACTTCCCCTGCACACTAGCTAGGGCACGTATTTTAAAAATCATCAAGAAAGGCGGCACTTATTGGAAGGAGCTGTGCTGATCGACATGGTGCGTGTGACGTATTTGAATCATTATAATCATGATAATTAGTATGACTGAATAATACAGCATTATTTTGTCCTAGTATATCAACCTGGTACAATAGTGAGTCCAAGACCATTGAATATATCCAGTTCTTTAGGTGCTACTGGTTCCTCTACAAATATTGTATCTCCTTTTTCAAAGAATACATTACAGATTAAAGTCAAGGCTTGCGTAGCTCCACCAGTAACCATCAGATTCTCACTGAAATATATCATGAAGAATATAATCAGAGTTGCTCAGAATAACTATCACAGATTAAAGCTCAAAACTGTGATCAGTGTTAATGCATTTGTATACATTTGCCTTGCCACCCTCCAATAATTAGTGCTTAGATAAGAGTATAAGATAAGAGAGTCCTCAGATGCTGATAGGATGATTACTCTTTCCAAAGGATGTAATTACATCCTTTGGAAAGAGTAATCATCCTTATAGCTAGCTGGTCATACTTCTGGGCTTTGAACTGAAAATTTGGATGGATTAGATGTACTAGAGTATTGTCCTCTCATCACAAATTTTTAGGAGGGAAGGGTGGGGAAATGGGGATAAGGGAACTAGGGAAGGGAGAGAGGGAGGTGAAAATATACACACTTAATAAGTTAATTTGGGTTCCCTGTGTCCCATATGTATGAATATATAAAAAAATGTACTGCCGACTTTCATGGCCGAGGGGAGACTGGGTACAAGTATCTAAATCATGATAATCAACATAGCCAGAAAGAGCACATTGAGCTACCTATACAAAATCCTGAAGTTTGTAGTTAATCAGGTCAATATTTAATGACTTACTTATAACAGGATCGAGTTACAACCATTCAAAAATTGTAAAATCCACAAAGAAATGTATGAATTGTGGGGATAATAATGAATTTCAATAAAGAACTCGCTAGGAGAGAGAGTTTATAATTAGATCAATTAATATTTGAAACTATTTTCATGCAGACCTTGATACTTCATCACCATATTGACCTCTCAAAAACTGTGCAAGAGCTTCTCTAAAGGACTCCAACCCTTGTCTTGGTCCATAGGTAAACAAGCTTGATGGCTCACAAACTGCCTGTCACACAATATCACATTGGAATTATTTTATTAAATAAATATTATTTATATAATTAAAAAATGACAGGATTTTGACAGTGTATTGGTATTCACAAGCAGCTAATTTCTACATAATTATGAGGGGGATGTAAGGGTTTGCAGTGATGCAGTTTTGTGTTATATTTGATGTGGTTTTGCAAATATTTGTTATTTTAAATTGCGGTTTTGCAGTTTTTGACTTATGCGGTTTGCAGTTTTGGGGTTTTTGACAGTTTTTGTTGCATTTTTTTCTCAATTTTCTTTGCAGTATTGCGGTTTCCATATCTCCCTTACGACCCCCTCCATTATATGTAAGTACTACCATAAAGGGCATGCAGGGAGCTGGCTACTTGTGATTTTAACAGGACTTGCAAAGCTGTGTGCGACACTGCCAGGCAGTAGTATTGTTATTTCTCCAAATTAAATTTGGACAGAGTTGTTCATGACAGCTGTGGAAAGCCATCTTTGAAGCCATTCAATTGGCCTGGTGCCTAGTCCTTAATGAATCCACTATACAAATGTAGATCTTTCAGGAAGGTTATACATGGAATATACAAAATAGCATAGTAAATTTTACTAAAATAAATATTCACAGAATATAAGTGATCAAGTGAGTATAGTGCTCTTATTTAAAAGCCAGTAGCTTCATGAAAGGTGTAGAAGATCCGTTTAACATGATATTAGAGCTGCCAGATATAAACTTACATGAATCATTCCTCAAGGGCATTAAGTTACTCTTCACTGTCTGAGTGAGTTGTTTCTGATAAAATCGTATCTCAATATTGCTTTATAATACTCACCAAGCTATGCATGGTAGCAAGTTCGAGAGCATCTTTACAACCGCTTAGCAGAAATGGGTCGATGGTATCTAGTGACAAACAAACTATGTTGCTGTGCTCATGTAAACACGATTCCATTTCACTGTTCTTCTCAAGTCAAGAAATGATGGACCTTTTCGAAAAATCTTCTCGACAAAATCATCTTTTAACAAATACGATAATATCTTCAATTAAGCCATGGGCCAGTCTTAGGACAAATGAGCCAGAAATAAAAGCCATTTTTGGTCAAAATTTGGCAGGTAAGATTGGCAGTCATATAAAAACACTCAAAACAAGTCAGTCGTACGGGTTTCCTGTGGTGAATTTTTCAAAATGGCGGACGTCTCAACACGATTTAGAGTGTCACTCAATATTTGGTATTTTGGTAGATACAGAGGAGTGTTCTCACTACTTTTAAGTAACGCAAGGTGGAAAAGCTCAAGTTCAAACAGAAGCAAGCATTTTGGAGTAAAATTCACCAAACAACGCGAAAATAATTTGACACGTGCTTCGAACATGGATTACACGTCTCTCAGAGAAAACTCTCAACAATTACGACAACTTAGAAATAATTATTTCTCCCGTGCATCACAAGCTTATTCTCGTGGTCAGCGTGGTATTGCTAAGAGATTATCTCAACAGGCATGGTTGATAGACTCGGCATTAAAACATGCTGATAAACAATGCATTGTTGATGTAGTCGACATGTCGAACTCAGAGTACAATATTGTTCCATCGATGCACAAAACATTAAATCTTCATGGTTTACACGTTAGAGAAGCCATTAAAGTCGTAGAGGAGTTTTTAGAACAACAGACTGAACAAAAAGGAAAACTTCGAATCATTACAGGGTGGGGATCAAATAGTTATCCACAGGAAGCCCGGTTATTGCCAGCAGTGAAGGAACTGTTACGAGAACAAGGGAGATATTTTAATGAAGTTCGACCAGGTGTAATTGAAGTTAATAGTTGTTAGTAAATTTAACCCTTTTTGCTTCTTTTATTGTAGTCTTTCGTTTTTAATGAAACCCATGTCATGGTTTGCTGCAACTTTGATAGGAGCGGAGAGGAACAGTTTAGGGAGGAGGGAGAAATAGCCCCAAAAGTAGGGAGGAGGGAGAAAAGAGGCAGAAAAATCGGTTTGGGAGGAGGGAGGAAAACAATTGTGAGATGTAATGAAGGAGAAATGGCCGAAAAAATTAGGAAGGAGGGAGAAAAATGGCATTAAAATGAGGAGGAAGGATATTGAAATGACTGTTCCTCTCCGCTCTGATAGCCTATTGAACAAAGGTTCCAAGTCAGGGCTGCCAGGCTAAAAGTACAATAGAACCTCGCCTTATGGACACCTACACAATACAGACAGCTCTCTATAACAGAATAGTCTATCTGTCCCAACAGTTGGAATCTGGGACTGGGGGTTTTGGGGGGAGGGGGTTGGGCTGGGGTACTCCCTGTACAAAAGTGGTAGGGGTGCTCGACAGACCTTTTAGGGTCCAAAATATGACCTGCTTGTACCTTAGGGTTTCCGGATCATAGCGTACAGTACCTTTTAGGACCATGATAACGAAAATCACATAAAGATCGAAACAATCTCACATATGAATATTCTTTATTAACAATGTGAAAATCGTTTGAGAAACAAAGTATGTGATGCATCTCAGTGTTTATCAATTTTGAATAAAATTTAAAAATATTAGTTGAATGTGGCATATCCAATAATTCATGTGTACCTTTTAGGGTCATTTTCAAAACCCTGTCAAGCACCCCTACCACTTTTGTTTTCTCTGCATGACTTAAGATTAGGCTGAAGCATGCGCACTAAGTTCAGCTGAATTATTATTGGTTCTTCTCAATTTCTTGTGATGTTTCTGTTGGTTGTTGACTTGGGTGATTAAGAATGGATGTTCCAAAAATAGCCTTATTTGGGAATAAGTTACAGACCCAAGTGCCCCATTGACCACTCTTAAAAATACTTGATTTGGAGGCTAACATGAATATACAAAAGAAACCAGCCAGCCATGGCAAGCAATGAGCTTTTATCATGTGATTCCAAAAGTCACAGTACAGAAATATAATTACCATAGCTGGAAAGAGCACATCAAAATTAGTAAAACTGTGAAGTTTGAATGAAGTAACTTTCAAACTCACGAAGATATGAATTTTCCGAAATCGACATTTTGTATGAAAACATTCGCTGGTAGGCAAGAGATGCCTACCAGCAAAGGTTTTCTTACAAATTCACACTTTTCAAAAATTCATATTCTCGCGAGTTTTGGATTTAATTCCTTCAAACTTCACTGTCTTGCTAATTTTAACATGCTCTTTCCAGCTATGGTAATTCTTTTTCTGTTTTACGAATTTAAAAATACCTGATAAAAGCTCATTCTTTTGCTTTTTATCTTAACTTCGGTATTGAGCATTTTTGACACTGGTTGATAGCTGTGCCATCTCCTTGGTCCCATAATAAACACACATCAGAGTCACTTTTTTATTTCAGTAGTATTTTCTGTGAACAATACATGTAGTTTTATATTACATCCACTTTCATAATTATGCCACCAAGGCAATGCTTAGCATTTATTGGTAAATTTTACAAGTAAAAATGATTATTGTAGTTGTGTTTAACACCTACAGTTGTCATGGTAACATGAAAATCTTAAGACATAATTTCCATATGTCTTGTTCATTTTGCTTTCTGAGATTTTTTTTCCTTTACAAGTTCCTTTTCCTGTGAAAAAAGGGTGGAGTAAAATTACTTGAATGTACACTTAGATTAGGAAGGCCATTGTATGTGGGTGTATCCATATTATGCATTGCGCGACGAGGCTAAACACGGCTGTAAGGGAGACTATATTACAGTGAGATTGTATAGTTTCAACCACACTTGAAATTTTTTTTTAACACCAATATTTCTAATCACTAACTTGTACACTGTCATACAATGTATGTTAAAAGGCTTTTATGAAGTTCTTTTGTGATCCTGGCCCAGTTGTTCGAAAGACAATTAGCGTTAACTCAGGATTAAATCTAGAAAGAAAATCATTCATTTTAACCCAGGATTAGCATTAATCACCCTTCAAACAACTGGGCCCTGAAAATGTACACTGTATGTGCCAAGTCAGGGATGTACACACAACAATTTTCCACAATGAAATTTTGCAACCAATAGACTGGTAATGAATTAAGTTAGTTCCAGACCCTTGTTACTGCACATCTCCCACAAAATCTAAGGCTTCAGAACTACCTTACATTTAATACAGACTGTAGACATGTAGCTTACAGTCAGGTATTTTTCCGTCCCATTTGTACACATTTGAGTGGGTCAAGCAACTATATACAGCATGCAGCTACCAAAGTTCTTACCTTTTCTACCAAAGGAACAAGCTGACCTTGATTGGCAAGAATCTTTAATAATTCCATTATCAGTGGAAGATAGTTGTGTTTTCTTCTTATATTTTCAACCTTTTCAAAGAATGACATTTTATTATTTTTCTGTTGCAATACAGAACTTGAGTGCTCAGAAGACTGTGTTTAAGGAATAGAAAATGAGCCGGCAGCTTGCGAACAAGATTACGCATGTACTTGTTGACTGAGTGGGAGGGGCAGGTGAGAAAATATTTGGCTTGAGGTCATGCCATAGGCCCAGCAGGGCCAGAGAGGTTTTTCTGGCCTGTTTGTGCAGAGCTGCCTAGCCCCAATCATGTCATCTTTTCCAAAGGTTTCAGCAGCATGCAGCAAGTATCAGGCTATGTACTAGACAAATAAGTCCTTTAGTAAATAAAAGTGCACGTTATATCAGTGTCACAGTCACGCCTTCTCTAATAGCCTCCTCTACAATGGCTACCTCTCCACAACAGTAGAGAGGATCGCCATATTTATAAGTTAGTATTCGTACCTTATATCTCAGCATTTTATCATCTTCTGCTGCAACAAGCCCTTGCAGTCTTGTGATCTCTGCATTGATAGACACTACAATGTCCTCAAATTCTTTAAGTGAAGAAGCTTGATCTGTCTCCATTGGCTCACCTCCCTAAAAGACAGTGACAAAGTGTATGCAACTGTAACATCATACATTAATTATTACTCTTGGTAGGAATGGCTGACTTCCGAGATACACCTCACTTGCCACATATACAGATCAAGTATCAAGACGAGGTTACGTGCATAAAGCCCAGTCATTCGTGACAAGACAATACAGATGTATCACAAGGGCGGATCCAGGATTTTTCAAAGGTGGGGGTCACGTGATGTTTACAAACAGGGAACCCAAACGAAAAGGTCTTAAGCCATTGAAACTCGCTGAAAATATGACATTAATTGCTTAGACTAGTGATTTTTTAACACTTTTTATTAGAAACAAAAATATTATATTTACAACTGAATGGGTAGAGGGTTGGCATTGCTTAGTGATATTTCAGTGAATGTTAAAAGTGAGTCTTTTCACAGAAAAAAGTTACTGCTGTCGCAAATTCATGACATGTTCATTGATAAACACAGGGGGGTCCTGACCCCCGCGACCCTCCCCCTGGATCCGCCCTTGTATCAAGACGAGGCTATGTGCATAAAGCCCAGTCATTCGTGACAAGACAATACAGAAGTATCAAGTCGAGGCTACAATGTACGTGCATAAAGCCTAGTCATTTGTGACAAGACAAAAGTTTTAGCACGTACATGTAGCCTCATTCTAAATCTTTTGTATATGGAAGGTAAAGGTATATCTCAGAACTGGACTATTGATCCATGGTTGTGTTTTAGTCCAACATGAAAATCTCTACACCACAATAACAACCCTACTCAATGAAATAGTTGTATAATTAGTGTAGATCCAAAAACAACCTCTCTAGAACAGCCACCTCTACACAGTGGCCACCCAATTCCACCTCTGCCTTTGATTCAATCCATACAATTACCCTATATTGAAACCTCTGTACAATGGTCACCTCTCCCCAACAGCCACTTTATCTGTCCCAAGGTTGCCATTGTGGATAGGTTCTGCAACAGAACTATTTTTAACCTTTTTTGTTCAGGCATTAATTCTTGGTTTGCAAGCATTCCCCAGAGAATGTATAAACAAAAGACATGATATGGCAGGATGTGTTGGTGAAGACAGAAAATCAAGATCAAAACCACCAGCATGTTTGCCAGTGTGTTTCGTTCAATTTACTCTTCTGGGATTCATGGTTGCAAACAAAGAATAGGAAAGCCCTGAAATGGAAAAATGGTAGGTTTGGTATAGTGACTGGTTCTCTGACCTACATGAGGTACGTAGCATATTTACCTCTGAGGCAGACTTGGATTTCATTTCTTGAATCTGGAAAAACAAACAGAGTAGTCAATCAGCCTGGTATCAAAATGTTTTGTAACACTTCTTGTGCAGGCAGTATAAATGAAGTGAACAGTAGCAAGTTGTACATCCAAGGGCGGATCCAGGGGGAGGGTTTTGGGGGCTGCAGCCCCCACTATGAAAGTGAGAAAATGATGGTTAACTAGAATTAGGCTCTGCTTAAAATGCTTTCACTGCCATCATACAACCCCCCGTTTGGGATGGTGCATACATAATCCTAGATCCGCCCCTGTACACCTCATTCTTTTATTGATGTAATTAAGTGTGATGGGCATAAAATTGGTGGCAAATACACAAATGCAAGGGAAATCCCAGCACATTTTCAGTGGGTTCACTAAGGGCCAATCACCAGGCAAATTGACTGGCTCTGAACATGACTGCTGATTTTTGTCTGGGTGTCTTGAGAAACTCAAACCATCTTCTGAAAATAAATATATGAACTCTTGCCTGGGTGTCACAGCCAGATGTTCTCTGGTTTAAAATCTTAATGAACTCACTGCATTTTGACATGGTCATTGAATTCTTTCCAATTTAGATATCTACTGACCTTTTCCAAGAAATGTTGTTTTTTCATATTAAGGGTATCAATCTGTTTAAGAAATATCATTTTCCTGTCTGATATGATTGCCATCAAATTAAAACGAATTTCTTCTGATGAATATCTACAAACAACATTATAAATATCAATAAACCAACTCTGTTTCCTGAAAAACTACAGTGTGTACTGTTAAAGGAATGATCACTTTATTCTAATAAATAGTACAAAATTAATTAACTGCAAGAATGCTCTACTTAAAGCTATTTGAAGTTGAAACAAAGATGTGAGGTCACTGGGAATTGAACTTGGGTCTCTCATAGAGAGCCCTTAGCTCACACTAACCAACAGAGTGTGCCATCCTTGCTCCTAACAGAGGCATGGAAAAAAGACAAGCATCTCTAATGAGCTGTGCATTGATAAGTTTGCTTGTCAAAACAAGGATGTGAGGTCACTGGGAATTGAACATAGAAGGCCTTTCACTAACCAACTGTGCATTCCTTGCTCCTTGTTAGCATAATATATGTTGCCTGTGATTATGGCTCATTCTATATAGTCTGTGTAACTACTGTACATGTATGTTACTTGCACTAATATGCTTGTGTTGCTAATATGAACCACTATGTAATACATGTACATACTTTTGCATCCTTGCTTCAATGATTGGACTGCAAACATTTAACCAATTATCATAAGTACATGCACCTAATAAAAACAAAAACATAATATTTAATGAATACTCATCCTAGCCACTTACAAACATTTGAATTTTGCTTGGTAAAGGTAAAATTAAAACATTAATAGCATTCATTTGGTGTTTTTTTCAGCACAAAGTTTTTTATCTACCTCTCTCTATCAGTGCTCAAATTTAAGGGTATTCAAAGCTAATTAAAGCTACAGTACACGGAATGGAAAGAAGTCAAAACAAGTGAGGTCACTGGGAATCAAACTTGGGACCTGACTGTATCCATGGATCATTTATCATTGCCACCAAGGATAGATAAAATAAAAAAATTAAGTGTGTGAAAGTACATGTACATTATTTTGATGGACAAACACTTTCAGGCATCACACTGTAAAAGAGTATCCAGTGAATTTATAGCCTGACAACATACCATGATCAATAGGTCCATCTTTGAGTCCATCAATCTCATAAAGTCTTCCATTGATAGGAACATAAGCAACAAAATGATAGACATCTTCATCTTTTTGAGGAATTTTGGCATCAAATTCAAACATCTGTTGTCTATAAAAATAGGAATCATTTGGTGAGTCTTAAGAAAGACAAACACATCAAACACGTCAAACAATGTTGCAAAATTATAATTGAATTATAATATTGTGTGCAATGTTGCAGAAAGAGTTGCAAGAAAAAGTGCCTTAGGTTTATATAATATCACAGGTAGCCCAATCTATTGATTAATGCAACATTCCCTGCAACCTTTTCTGCAATGTTGTGTGCAACACAGTCAGATAAATTGTACCACGTGTCCACCCCTGCAACCTTAGAGTGCAAAAGTTGCAGATTTACACAATTATTTGTAGGATCACATTCTACATCTGCAACATTTTCTGCGACATTGTGCACAACATTGCAGGGGTTGATACCCAGTACAACTCTGTGCTGCACACAATGTTGTTAAAAAAAATTATAAGAAAAGTTGTGTCAAGTGTCTTAGTTAATATTACATTGTATTACCTTGAAAAGCTGTTATGTACACTTCTGATCACATCTGAATTTGTTAAACTAAGACCTTTCAGCTGAAATAAGAAAATGAAAATTTGAAATTAAATTGTTTGAATTAATTCAATTAAGGCATTGAGGTTCAATTTGACTGTTGGTAAAATCACATGTGTGCATAGTTCTAAAGTTTAATTACCATCTGTATGGGGTACATATAAATTGTACTTATTGACTGAGTGGGAGGCCAGATGGGAAAATATTTGGCTGGAGGTGAAAGTGGTACAGACCAAGCACAGTAAGGTATTTTTATTTACATTTTGGGATGTTTGTGTTGGTCTGGATATGGGTTTCTCCAGACCACCTTTGTAAATCCTGTCATGGGGTGCAAATTTTTTTCAAGTTGTGACTAATTTATTATTAATTACTAGATACTTACTGCACTATCAAAAGTACCAGAAAACTCTTTAAAAGAGCTGAGGTTTGGTCCCAGGTCAATATCTGGATGGCTTGCATTTAAGAGAACACTAATAATAGCTTGAGTGGCACATGCATTGGTTATAACCTTTAGAAGAAGAAAACTTATTTCATTCATCCACAATTTCATTATTTTCACTCCCTCCAAGTCAAACTCAATTCTTCTACTTTTATTATAGTTTCCACTGTCAACATAAAAACTAATTATTACTATATGTAATCCTGTATTCTACCATTGATTCAAGAAATTTGAGATATGATACATATGCTAGTTTGCTGACAACCTATAGATACATGTAATACATAGTACATCATAAAGTAGTAGCTGTACTGATAACCTGCTTTGCAAAGAAAATCCCCAATGATCTGCTATCTTGTACCACTGTACCAACTGATTCTTCACCAGGCCTCCACTTAAACAGGAAAATTAAACCATGGACAGGCCTTTGTAATCAAATAAGATATGTACTATTAATAACTCAATAACATTAATAACTGGCCCTGGAAGGCCAAGACAAGGACTTGCATGCATATATTTAGTGAGGGTGATATAAATATATTTATTTATGGAATCTAGGACAAAATTACATGCTTTGTTTAGAAATTCATTGTATATTTAGCAGGTTTAGTTCATGCAGTTGAGAATGTACATGTTGATATGCATTATAATTATTAGTTCCTAAGATATATTATAAGTCAAGGGTCAAGCAAGTCAAGTGATTAAATGAATTACCATCAAAGGCATTTCATTATAGCCTTTTGAGTCTGGGTACATGTATGTTGCCTGCACTTGTGCCACTGGTGTGAACTAGGCATTAGGGGTCAACAAAGAAATTTCTGATGGTCATTGCATCAAAAATATATGCAAGTCCTCCCCTTTCCTTATGGGTGGCATGGATGGCCGAGTGGTGAGAGCACTGGTCTTTCACTGCTGTGGTCCGGGTTGGAGTCCCGGCTCGGACATCGGTTCATATTTGAATTGAGTTTGTTTGATGTGTTGTTCTCTACCATGTTATGAGGGTTTTTTCTCCGGGTTCTCCGATTTTTCCTCCCTCAGCGAAAATCAACATGTGAGTTGAGCGATGTATGAAAAATATTTACCGTAAGTTAATGTAGAGGTAGTGAGTGTGAGTGCCAGCAGAAGAATAGCCACTACATACATGGATCTGCTGTAGAAAATTATTAATTTACCATCTATTTATTTATTTATTTATTTATTCCCCCTACCTCTTTGGGAAAGTAATAAAAACACCATCGAAAAGGATATTGTTATCCTTTTCTATGGTATTTTGTATTATAACTTACATTATTTTCTTGCTATGAAGTAAGCTTACATGTACCATGCAATTCAAATAAAACAGAAATATAAAAACGTTCCCTCTTACTTAACTAAATTTTCCAAAATTGTAAAACAGTAACCTATCATCATTAACTTATTATTAAGTTCTTAAATAACTGTCTATAACCTGAGGTTTTCCAGGGATGTCTGGTCTAGGCTGTAGATTTCTTCCACTTGAACTCCTGTGCAACCTGCAATTAGAAATTCAACACAGAGTTCAATGAAGCAGATAATAACATCTTTCTATACCACACATCACAATGTTAAATATTTTATTTCATAAAGGCTTACCAAAACCTCGAATAAGTTCAGTGAAGACACCAGGATCGCTTTCCATCAAACACCACTCCGCACCGGCCGCCATCTTGAAAACTACCCAGAAGGCTTTTCGCACTGCCTTACGAGGCAGCATACATCTTGTACAGCGGTTGTACAAATAAGTAAATATGGCGGATAAAGGACAAAGGGTTGATGACTTTGATGACTACTCAAGTTTGATCTGTTGAAAACATTGACTGTGTTTAAGCTGTAACAAGAGAGAGATGGTAACTGTTATGTTATGTTAACTTTGGGGATTCTGAGTATCGTTTTTGCTGAATTTTTTTGTCTGTTCCTCATTTGTTTTTACGACAAAAATGGCTACAGTTTCATTGAACAAGTTTTTACACCAAGTTGGCTAGGTGGCTGGCTTCAGGTTACTGGTAATGAGGTCGTTGCCCTTCAGACACTTCATCAGCAAACAACACCAGCTGTTTAGGAATTTCTGGGCAACACCGATAAGTGTCCCTAATATTCATATAATAAAAAGCATGCAAGAGTGAAATCATCAGTGCCATTTATAGCTCTTATAGGGCATATTGCTTCATGCTACAGGGTACCCAAATAAAGGATGTCAAGATTGCAGAGGATGCTCCAAAGACTTTATTATTAGAAAAGCATGCTGATTTTATAGCCAGTTATGGAAAGAAGAAAGATACCGATTATGTAAGCTAATTAACTGACCTGGAACTGGTTGTTTGAAAGATGATTAGTGTTAACCCAGGATTAAATCTAAAGAAAACCATTCATTTTAACCCAGGATTAGCAATAATTACCCTTGAAACAATCGGGCCCTGGTGAACTTCATTTCTAAGAAAATATACCTTGTATACAAATGACTACCTTGCTGTTGACTGCTTTATAATGTAGTTATCCTGATAACTTCAGTTATAGAACATTCAACAATGGTGCAACAATTCAATATTATGCTTTGTTGAAGGTGGAAAATGAAGCCATGTACATGTATGATCTCTCCTGCCATTTTTTATATCTTAAATCGTGGTCATAGATATCTGTCTTGGTTTGATTTCAGGATTATTGTATGACAGAGTATCTCAGAATGAGTGGTATATACTGGGGTTTAACAGCCATGAGTCTGATGGATAAACTTGATGTTATGGATAAAGATGGAGTTGTAGAATTCATTAAATCTTGTCATCATGACAGTGGTGGTTTTAGTGCAAGTGCTAATCATGATCCTCACTTACTCTATACACTCAGTGCTGTGCAGGTAATAAAAGTATTTAATACCACTTTTTTTTAAAGTAGCAAATTAACTTCATGCAGATGGTGATTCAAACCAATCTATGAAACTCTGGAAGCAGTTGTTAAAACGTAGGTTTAGAGTCCAACTTTAAGTCTATTAATAGTATTCTTCATCAGTTGACTGACACATTAATTTCAACAATACATTTTTGTAATGGTTTGGCAAAAATATTGTACTGATCTAAATTTGCTTCTTTTTAGATCCTTCTTCTTTATGATGCTTTAGACACTGTTGACACCAAGAAAGTAGTAGAATATGTAGTAAAATTACAACAAGCCGATGGGTCTTTTACTGGTGACAAATGGGGTAATGGTTAATTAATGTCTTATTTTGGGTTACTGAACATGCAGGCTAGAGCAGATTTTGTATGAGAGTGAAACAGACTGTGTTTCCATGACGTCAGGGCTGTAATGTCTGTAAAAACATTCAAAATTTCTGCTGTAACCATGTTTTTTATTCTTAGAATTTCAACTTTTTCAACAGGTGAAATTGATACAAGATTTTCATTCTGTGCTTTAGCATGTTTACAGATTTTAGTAAGTAACCTGTATTTTGTACTGTATAAACAGTTTATTAATTACTGACTGACACAAAATCAATGCCAAAACACTTGTGTTTGTACTGCCAGAAGGTCACCATGCAGCCTGATCACTAGCCCTTACAGTATATATGATTGTACTATGTATTTTATGTATACTTTTATTCATTGTTGTCTAGTGTTTCAATGACATAAACTTTGAAATTATTTCTTTTTAGGATCGTCTTGATGCAATTGATTTAGACAAGGCAGTAGAGTATGTTATTTCTTGTATGAATTTTGATGGAGGATTTGGCTGTCGACCAGGTTCTGAATCTCATGCTGGACAGGTAACTACATATATGCATTTTTTTATACACATAGTTCATCTGTAGTTACAGTGTGAATTGTTGCACTATGAGGCAAGTTGCAAAATTTGAAATTGTTGTATGCAATCTGATAGATTTATTGCTGCCTTGGAGCATTATCAATTGCACATGCATTACACCACGTAAATGTTGACATGCTTGGCTGGTGGTTGTGTGAAAGACAGCTTCCCTCAGGAGGCTTGAATGGTCAGTAAAACTTTCTATATTAATAAATTATAGATTTCTAGAAATTTGTGGGAATTATTTTTTCATTATTAATAAGGTCCAGAATGCTCAGTACTTAGTATTAAGCAAGCAACCATCTCTAGTAATAAATGATGCAAGTGTTTTTATTGGAAATTTCAAAGGTCGACCTGAGAAGCTTCCTGATGTCTGTTATTCCTGGTGGGTGTTGGCATCTTTAAAGATCATAGGAAAGGTTCACTGGATTGACAAGGTAAAATAAATAATTATATTAGTCATATGATGACATCAACAATACAACAACTTTGTACTGGAATGTTTGAAGGGTGGTATCACTAATAATAATAAACAAATAATAAATAATTTTCTACAGCAGATGCGCGTAGTAGCTATATTCTTCTGCTGGCACTCACACTCACTACAGTTGTACCTCTACATAATTTTTTCATACATCACTCAACTCACATGTTGATTTTTGCTTATCACTAATCTCCTCCCAAAATATTTCTTATCAAATTTCATGGCTCTCAAAGTCACTTATTTCTCAGATTATTTTTACAAAGCTAGTCAGTGGCAAATCTCCTGTGGGGTGGATAAAGCACTTACCATTTACTATTTGCCTCTTGGCCCTTAATTTGTATGGATTAAAACCCCATTCTTACTGTACATTTGGTAACAGCATATTGCAATAATTATAATATTCAGACTAAGGCAGATTTGATTTTTTAGGAAAAACTTAAAACATACATCTTAGCATGTCAAGATGTTGAAACAGGAGGAATATCTGACAGACCTGGTGACATGGTTAGTATGTATTCCTATGTAATATGAATACTGTATGTTGTACATTTTTGTACTTCATTCAATTTAGGTATAGTTCTGAGATATGCTTCACCTGTGACACACAAAGGATTTAGAACAAGGCTATGTGCTAAAACTTTTGTCTTGTTACGAATAACTAGTAAGCTTTATGCACATAGGGCCTCATCTCAGAAGTTGCCTATTAGCAGCTAGTACATTACTGAGTCATTATATCATTAGTGAAACCATGCTTTATTTTTTCTTAATTTTTAGGTTGACCCATACCATACTCTCTTTGGATTAGCTGGATTGTCTTTGTTAGGATCTGATGAAGTCAACGGCATTAACCCAGTTTATTGTTTGCCACAATGTGTTATTTCAAGGCTAAAGTCACAACCTGAACTGCTTGACTAGATAGTTAGAGAGATTTTTATATTGAAATACTGTAGGCTTATATAATTATGTACATGTATTTAGCATGAGTTAAAGAGAAGGTGGAGTACATGGAAATAATTGAAATAAATGAATGAATCCTAATGGCTTGGTTATTGGGAGTGTATAGAGCTTAATTAACCTTAAAAATGTATAAAATTAATGTGTCTTTGTTTATAGATGTAGAACACTAATCTTAACCTACGGCTCGTGCCCTCCTTACACTTCTTTCATTCTTTCGTCACTTCCTGCATGCTGTATTACTGAATGGAGCACAGAAAAAGCTGTTCTATTTGTTTTATTATATATTTTGAAGTAAATATTCAAGGGAAAAAGTTCGATTTTCTCCATACAAAAATTCAAAAGGTGCGCGCAGTCAAGCTCGCGCTGCTGACATCAGAGCTGTGCTCCGTTCTCTGATAAAGCACAGCTTTTAGCCAATCAGAGTGCGTGTATCGACAAGGGTATATAATAATTGGCAATACAGGTAGTTTACAGGCACTCTATTGTTCACTCACACAGTGACTGTCACACTACCACTACATTCTTATACCACACTACTCTCAGCTCAGCAAATCAATAATCATTTGCCAAGTCGTGATGTGTTTAGGGTGTCATAATTTAATTCACTTATTTTTGCAATCCTCTTTTAGAAAGTGCATTGGTCACAACAATCATTTTGTGGTGTCCTCTTTCACTTTGTTAAAACTGCAGCACGGGGGAGTGGGGGGGGGGGGGGGATACTATACTCCCATATACATGTATGGACTATTATGGTGATGATCCACTGAATAGAACAGGTTTTCTTTTTGTATTTCTTGTCATATTCAGGGTATCTATTTTCCATCAACCTAAATCACAGGTACAGTATCATCTATCGCTACCTTGCCACAAGAGATCTAATATCAGCTCAAGTATCATTGTGATAGGATATGCAGCAGTATGTGGTCTTTATCATTTTTTACAGCATAATTATATCGTTTGTCATAATCAAGGTATGGGAATTTGAGTTTTTCTGTCATAAACAGTGGAGGATCCCAGTGAAACACCCCTACCCAAACCCTGGGTAGTCCCCTCCCCTCCCTGGGGCTGCAGCAAATTGCCTGGCCACCTCTCCTATTAAAAAATTCTGGAACCATTTCTGATGAAATTTAATGTTGCCCCATATAAAAAATATGAGAAAGAAAGGAAGGAAGGAAGAAATAAAGAAAAAGGATGGAAAAATATTCCTTTTCTTGCCTATTGCGTGACATTTCTATACTTGCGTTACTTACGTCACTTGAAAACTTTTCTGCTCGTCCAGGTGCACTGGGAAGGACTTTATCATTCTAACGCGCGTGCAGCTTGTCGATGTGAAAATGATTGTAATCTTTCAGCTTATTTTCTATTCACTAAAGACCCTTTTCAGTGGCCTGATATCAAAAGAAGATCAGCAAGGTACATCACATGAAGAAAGGCAGTCAAAGTGCAATCATCGAGGTAATACAAGGCATTAAAAGCGATAAACTTGATAGATCGTATACAGCGCGGGCAACGGCGGCTTCCAATTTGATCGATACAACTTTACATCGACGAATTCTTATTCTTTGAACTTTGAAATCAATTCTTCATTGTTCTGAATTGTCTATGTTAAAACTTTGTCTGTTATTATGCCATTTGCTGTAACAAATATTGTCCAGTTTATGGTTTGCTGGGATTACACAGGTAACCCAAAAACAAAATATACTGTAACCCGACTGTTATAAAAAGTTAGTTTTGGAAATAATTTTGGGGAACAATTTTTATCATTTTATCTGGTTTCAAAATAATGACTCCTCTTAATAATGATGTTTGCTTTTCTAGCACTATTAGCTTCTTTATGTATGTTTAAAATCTGTGCTCTTTCAAAGTTCTCTACACTCAGTAGCTTAGGTTTTCTGTTTCTGTTTATTACTTGGTAAAGTTGTTCACAGTGAACAGCATCCTTCATCTAGTTTATGTATTTTGTAATAATGATAATAACAATTAATATAGTTCTTGATTGTGCTTATGTATTTTTTCTAGACCCATCAAAAAGGAGGCATATTGTTTGCAACTTTTCATCACCTGCAAAATTAAATGCTGAATCAGTAACAACTAACACTGAACAAGAATGTGATGGCAGTTTCTTGGAAGTTATCTCTACCAGAAACCCTTCTGTATCAAAGGAGTTCCTTGAAAATCTTGAAAAACAGGCATCAAACAAAAATACATGTATCTCAGATAAAGCACAAAATCCAAGCTCTAATAGCAATTCTAAGAATTTACAGGATCATGACATTTTGGGATCTGTCTGTGAATCTGATTCTACTACAACATCAGAATCACAAGAGAAAGATATTGAACCAATTAAGAGATCACTTGAGAACTGTGTATCAGATAGAGACTGGGTTGATGAATTGGAGTATCTTTTTACTGCTGGTCTATTGGACGAGCTCAAGCTAACACTACAGAGATCATTCAGTGAGAATAAAGACCCATTTAATTTTATACTTTTTGTAATGAACTTTGCACAACATGATATTTTTTCAGGCAAAAACTCATTAGTACACTTGACGTTAGCAGAATTTGAGTCTTGGTTGGAAAAACAAAAGGAAAGATCAAAAGCAGAGGGATATGAAATGATAACTCCAAGAAAAGAACAACAAGATGATGCCTTTGAAATTGTGGTAACATCAAAACTGTTGTTTTTTGAACCTATAAAAAGGATTTATCAACTTGATTGTCCTAACAACACATTCTTAGAGAAGCACATAAGATACTTGCTTCATACTGGGAGAAGATACAAAGAGGTAAATACACAGGAAGCCCAAGCTTATGACTGCAGAGAAGTAATATTAAATGTTTTAATATCTTGTACCAAAAATATCGAATTTCTTGTATGATATTCTCCTATATTGAGCTTGGGCTTCCAGCATCATTACAAACAGCAACTGCAGCACATTTGAATAAATCTGGTGTTTGATAATTAGAATATGTATAATGCAACAATTATTTTCTGTATTTGTTTTTGCACAGGCTGCAACATTTGCTTATAAACTCAACTTACAGACTCAATTTGAACCTACAGAGGTTTGTATCTACAGTGTGATAACACATACACAGAAAACACCACCAATAGACAACACCATGACCCATAGACAACACCATGACCCATAGACAACACCATGACCCATAGACAACACCATGACCCATAGACAACACCATGAACCATAGACAACACCATCACCCATAGACAACACCATGACCCATAGACAACACCATGACCCATAGACAACACCATGACCCATAGACAACACCATGACCCATAGACAACACCATGACCCATAGACAACACCATGACCCATAGACAACACCATGACCCATAGACAGCACCATGACCCATAGACAACACCATGACCTATAGACAACACCATGACCCATAGACAACACCATGACCCATAGACAACACCATCACCCATAGACAACACCATGACCCATAGACAACACCATCACCCATAGACAACACCATCACCCATAGACAACACCATGACCCATAGACAACACCATGACCTATAGACAACAGCATGACCCATAGACAACACCATTGCCCATAGACAACACCATCACCCATAGAAAACACCATGACCCATAGACAACACCATGACCCATAGACAACACCATGACCAATAGACAACACCATGGCCCATAGACAACACCATGACCAATAGACAACACCATGACCCATAGACAACACCATCACCCATAGACAACTCCATCACCCATAGACAACACCATTTTCTGTAGATATTGAACATTTCATAGACATTGCTGTGGTGAGAATATTCTCATAAAATTGAAGTAAAATTATACATTGTCTTTCTCTTTGCATGTAGATGTTGTTACCTCTTTTAATTCTGGACAAACTACAACTTGCTGAAAGGTATAATTATTATTACAATTATACAATATAATATATAGTCAATTGAAGAAACATTTTCAGGTCTAAAAATATGTATAGAACATAGAAGCTGAGACTGATATGGTGCTTGGGATGTCAATAATAGTTATACTCTGATTTATTCATTTACACTTTGCCTTCAATGCAAAATGCCAAAAGTGTGTTCAGGACCTGGCTTCAATTTTTTATAGGTTGCAGTTTAAATGAATAAATCAGAATATAATTATTGGCATCCCATACACCATTTCGGACTCAGCTTCTATGTTTTTAGACCCGAAAACGTTTCTTCAGTTTACTATATATTATACAATATTAGTTATTTAACAGTACATATAGTTATTTAATATGTACACATTTGTTAATGTTCACAGTTATGTCATGAATTGTGTCTGGCAGCAAAGGGCATATCTCAGTATGATAGATGATCTCTGTGGTATGGATGATGAACAACTTCAACATTTAGTAGAGTATGTCAGCAACTGTTTCATTCAGTCAATATTGCCGTTATATAGAATTTTAAAATTCCATTTTTTTCTATTAGCTCTGCCAATATTCACCCAAAACCCAAAGAAAACAAACTAAAAAACAAAATATTAGTCAAAATTGGTGAGAGGCTAATCAAGAAATTTAACTTAAATGGAGGTAAGCTAGCAACAGCTTCTACATTAAATAAATTAAACCTCTATTTACTGGACAATTCTATTAAGAGGACACCAGGCTGGGTTTCAGAAGAGGTCTAAGGTACACTATATCAAAGACTTACATGTAGCAGAACACGCCAGCCTTGTGTAGATTTAAAGTCTTAATATTATAATAATGATTTTATTATAGAATCATTGTTGAATAATATAAAAATATTTCTATTTACAGAAGATTATCCCAATGTTTTTAAAGAGAAAAACCTCAATGGGCTGCGATATCTCCTTAACAAGAAATTTACTGAGGTACAACCTAAAGACTGGTTTTCAAGAGTGATAGAAACAACTATATGCAGATCGACTCAGTGTTGCATTTCTCACCCAGTTTAAAAAAAAACCAATGGACAGTGCATACTGAGTCTGCATAAGTTGCTTCCGTCTCTGCTTCTATTGCTTATGAAAACTGGGCTTAAATGCTATACATTGCTAAATAAATGAGGAATTAAAGATTTGACTAAATCTTTTTTTTTTTACTTACAGAAAAATGCACCACCAAAAAAGTGGGACAATTTGATAGAGGTAGTTAAACAAGTCAGAAGTAAATGAATTGAAGATGTGCCAGTGAAAACAGCCAAATTGACTTGTGATCTTAGGCATTGATATCCGTTGGCACATGAATGATCATTGATACCATTTTGGGACATCTGATTTTATCCCACACCATAGAAAATACAGCCAATCAGAAAGCAGGAAAGTCATAATTGTATATTCAGCAGTATTCAGCGGTATGTCTCTTCCCATGAGGCATTGTGGTAAATGGCTGTATTTTGTATGGTGTGGGATAAAATAGATTCATATAATGGTTTGGAGTGGATTACCATGGATATCCCACTCATCACTTGTATTTTCTTTGCATACACACCTGCCTAAAGGCTCGTGCGTATATTAGAAAATCTCATTGGATCAATTCCACAGTATTCCACTCCAAACCATTGTATAACTAGAATATAACTAAGCTTTGCTTCTACAGACAGCTATAGGTTTCAATGTTTGGCTTCAAGAACGACTCATTGAAGGGCTGGTTGAATATGGTGACATAAATGAGGCGGTTAATTGGAGTAACTATTACAATCTACCATTGGATGTACTACCCACTGTTATCCAGGAAGAAATCATTGAACGGTAGAATAAAATTACTCTTAAGAAGATTACACTAAAAACTTGTATTTTAAGGGGAAAAGGAGATTACCCCTCTGCATTTCCTCTTTCCCTCTCCTAATGTCTCTCATCCAAACACAAACATGCTACTGAAAAACCTACATAGAGGCTCTCAATCTTTTTATGGGTACGGATCAGAGGGAAGGGGATTCCCTTCTGCATTTCCTCTGTCCATGCCCCTTCTATAAATAAGCTACATAGAAGCTCTATATTTGAGAATGGGGACCAGAGGGAAGGGGATTCCCCTCTACATCCCCCTTTTCTCTGCTTTGCATACCCATTTTCCGAACATAAAAATATTGCTGCGAAATAATCTACAAGGGGATTCCCCTCTTTCCCTTTCTTATGTCTCCCTCTCCAAGTAAAATACAGTAGAAAGAAACTATGTACATATAGCTCTCTATTTTGAGAATGGAGATCGGCGTGGAGGTTCCCCTCTTCCTTCCAACCGTCTTTTTCTCTATTCTAGAATAAATGATATCCTAAAAACTACGTTACATATTTTAATTTGTTTTTACAGGAACAACGCTGAGATGCAAGATTTCGAGGTTGACTGGGATGACGAAGAAGACAATGAAGAGCAAGAAACACAAGCTTTCAGTTCATTTGAAGAGATTCCACCATCCCAAGTCCATCAACTAGCCATTCCCTTTGATAAGATAATATTTGTAGACGATGAATGGAGCCTAGCAGAGTGTTTGGCTAGAATCAACAAGGTAACAGATGTTTTTAGTAACCTCTCGATTAAGGTTCGCGGTATGGTCCCAGATCAAAAAGCACGCGTTTTTCTTCAGAATTTCGTTTGAAAGCTCAAAGGAGCATGCGTAGTTGTTTTGATGTTTTAAAACAAAACCGGGAGCCTTCACTCCGCGAGATATAAGTATAAGCCTTTTTATTTTTTCAAAAACGTTTTCCACTGTTTGATTTGAGATGAATTTTTAGCAAAAACGTGTCAGCGATGTTTATCTCTTTAACGCGTTTTTATTACGCATCTTCTCATTTTCATGGAAAGTCATGATATTTTCAACTTTGACACAGAATAAAATCCGTACATTGCAACATATCAAAAATCGCAGGTAAAAACGATCCTATGAGCCAGGGGGAAGGGGGGGGGGGGGGGGGGGGGGGAAAGGGGTACTCCTAATATTTTGCTAATATGGATGTGCGGCGCATCAGGATCCGGTTTTAGACTCGCAAACTGGTAAACTGGTTTAAGAGTAACTAATGAATTATCCGGTAAACAAAAAAACTTTCAAAAAACACTTTTTCCAATCTAGGATTCGTAAAACGGTTGTTTTTAGGGAAGCAAGGGTGGCCGAGCGGTGAGAGCGTCGGTCTGTCACCGCTGTGGTCCCTCGTTCAATCCCCGGACAGGGCATCACATGTGGCTTGAGTTTCTTGTTCGTTTTCTCCCTTGCTTCGAGGGTTTTTTCTCTGGGGTCTCCGGTTTTTCCTCGAACTAGTTTCGATCTAAGCTGTGCTCCGTGATCAGACATGGGTCGTATGGTGGCTGCTACGTGTATGTGTATGTAAATTTGTATGTAAATGTGTGATTGTTCAATTGTCTCGTAATGAAAGCGCCCTTGTAAACCTTCGACTCGACCACGTTGAGCTGCGCCCTTCGTAATTCAGCACTTAGCTGCAAGGAAGGGTGATGAGCTACTCCTAATATATTTTATTTTTGAAGGCCGCCTTAAAAAGATGGTTCTAAAAGGTTCTTGATCAATGATTCTCCTCCGATTAGACACTAAATAACAATGGATAATTGTGTTCTTTTTAAAGCCTGGTACTGTCATTGGTTTTGATGCTGAGTGGCGACCCACGATGTGTAGAAAGGAGAGCAATGAAAAGTAAAACTAATTGTTACATATTTTCGTTCGCCTCTGTTTATTTTTTTTGCCTATCTGTCTGTCTGTTTGTTTGTTGTTGTTGGTTGTTTTTTGTTTGCTTGTTTCTGATTTTACGTTTCTCCGTCTGTTTGTTTGTCTTACTGTTTGTCTGTTCGTCTTTGACTGCAAAGAGCAGTGAGGACAGTCCCACTTTCCCTCCACAATTCACCCTCATTTTCCGCTCGATCAAGTATTCTTAAAAACTCGTCTTTACTGAATGTGTAGAGAATTAAAGTGGGACTGATCACAGCCCAGTTCCTCCGTTCGTTCTTTCATTTATTCGTTCATTCATTTATTCAGTTGTCTGTTTGTGATTCATTTCTTTGTTCATTCTCTCGTTCGCTTGTTCTTTCGTTATTTATTGTTAATCTTTAGTTCATTAGTTTGTTTAGTAGTCTTTGATGTAATTTTTTATGCTTTACCCTAACCAGTTTGTACATTCTTTGATTTATTCACAGGTTAGCGACAATTCAACTTGCAACTAATAGCGAAGTCTTCATTTTGGACATGATTACATTACTAGACGTAGTGGACTACGAGCAACTTAAAACCTTTGGTACAGATGTTTTCTCCAACCCAAATTTGCTAAAACTTGGTATGATAAACTTCTAAACAAGATCAGTACATGTATATACATACAACGAAATGAAACTTTGAAGTATACCGTGAAACCTCTCCTTACGGAAAACTCTATAATACGTACACCTCTCTATAACGGACATAGAGGATATTACACGGTGGCACGAAGATATGAATTTTATTTTCGAGTGGTGAAATTCTTAACACGAGAAAATAACATTCATATCTTCAAGCCAACGTGTAATGTTCTTTTTATCACATGGACAAACTGAGGCAAACTAAAATAAAAACATATGTTTAATTTTAATTTCATTTCAATGCAATAATTTGCAAGAACAAGCGACAAAAAACTGGCGGGAAAACTTTTTTAGGACGCGCGCGTACATCCGGGACATTTGGTATTATCCATATAACAAAGGTCTTTATGTCCCGACAGCTTATTGGAATCATCATACATATCTTTGTCAATGAAACCTCTAAATGACGGACACCTTTAATTATCACGGACACTTTCCTGCGGCCCTTTGGTGTCCGTTTAAAAAGAGGTTTCATTGTATTAACGTATATCGACGCAATTCAGCCCTTGGCTGTTAAGTAGTTTTTATAATAAAGCATCTATCTATCTAACCATTAAACATGACAGCAAAAGGGGCTACTGATCACGCATCGCATGATAAAGTGGCTTACGTGGCCAGTAATGGGGCAATCACGGATCACTGGCGCAAAAGCCTGCCTTTCCTACCCTGTCATTAATGTGACATTTTACATTGCCTGACACTGAAAAACCGCCTTTCGCTCACTCCAATCAGTAACCCGCAAAAACGGAGGAATAGATTGAGAGAAAGGACGGCATTTTTACTCGGGCTACATTTTCTGTTTGAAAATTGATACATTTTTGCGTAACAACATGACTCATTTAATATCTATCCAGCCATGATTCGTATAAGAATTTCTTATAACCAGTATTATAGCCAATTTTCTCTCGGTATATTTATTGCTTTGTGCAGGATACAGCTGTGAAGGTGATTTTCAAGTCATGATGTCATCGTGTCCACCTTTTAAAGACTCGTTAACTAATGTTAAACGTTTTGTCGACGTTTGTCCGCTCAGTCAACAAGTAGGTTTTGAAGTGACTCATGTGATCTTTTTCTGGCTCCACAGACTTCCCTTCCATTTTAAAGGGGCTAGGTCACGGTTGCCATGGCTACAGTCCTTGCTAAAAGGTGTTGGCACGATAGCTTTTGGCAGAGATTTTAGTGCATCTTACATTAACTTTTGTGATTTGTCTATTGCAGTCCCCCACAAAGGGGAGGGGAGGTTTCTAGGCAGACCAGGGTGGTATGTTGCATGCCATAGGTTTCACCGCAACACTGATTGAGGGGTGTGGATACAAGAGGATTAATTACGCACGGTTGAAAATTAGCAATCGTGCCAACAATTCTGCCAAAGATCGTAGATTGTAGTGGTGTAAAAGCAGGGTGGCACACAGGCAGCCCAAGCTCTTATTCTGTGGTATTGTGTTACAACGAACGATTGTTTTAACTGAACATTAACGGTCATATTTTACATCCTTAAAATATAAAGAATTCTTTATAGTGGGGGGAGCAAAACAAGGATAACTCAGTGAAAACTCACCCAAATGACTTCAAACTCGGCCAAGTAATATATGACACAACAAGTTATCGAGTTAAGTCAGTTTTATTCACATAAGTACAATATTTTAAGGATGTAAAATATGACCGTTAATGTTCAGTTAAAACAATCGTTCGTTGTAATACAATACCACAGAATAAGAGCTTGGGCTGCCTGTGGGTGGCATTACCCCTTTTTTCTCAAGTTTGCCTTGGCATTTGAGTTTCAACGTTAGTTTTGCTTCAAAGCAAAGCTATTGACATTGACAGGCCACAAGTTGAAAATAGCAATATTTGAACGCGAACAAGATTTTGAGTTGACAACAACATTGAGGTGAGGGGGGGCGGGGGCGGGTGGGGACGGGGGGGGGGGGGAATTTCAAAGTTTCAAGTTCAGACGTCGTAAAGCATTCAGCTCACGAGAGCCAGCTGCATAATATGGCTTTTATGAAAGGTACGGCGTCTGAGCGTCTGGTCATATATACGAGCGAAAACGTGCTTTTTTGTCTAAGACGTGATTAACACTAAAACGACACTTTCTGTCTTTCTTGGTCAGAACGCTTTTCCTTGCTTAGTCGCGTCTTAGGTAAAATCCGCACAAAATCGTCATTCGTTTATACGTAAATCCTGTCTATGATAAGAGACGTCTTATCGTCTCCCGTATATAAAATGTCCCCAAATATTTCGAAGAGTTCCTCTGTATGCCACGCACAATTATTCATAGCCTGCCTACAGGCTTTCCAAGGGGAGGGGGAGGGGGAGAGGGGAGGGGAGAGGAAAGGAAGGGAAAGTCTCCCTTCCTTTCCTCTCCCCTCCCCTCTCCCTCCCCCTGGAGAGCCTGTAGGCAGGCTAAATGATTCATGGTTTGTTTTTGTTCTGTGTAGATTCTGGATCTTCCTCAAATAAAGAAGAAAGTTAAAACAATAATAGAAAGTAAGCAACTTGGAAGATTTGAAATGGAGAGAGGTCTCAGTAAGCTTGTTAGTGTGTGTTTGGGAAAACCTTTAGACAAGACTTATCAAGTATCAGACTGGGAGAGACGACCATTGCTGCCACAACAACTAAGATATGCAGGTTAGACGTCTGTAAATTTTGTTGTCTTGCGATTGTCTAAATGTTTTCTTTTTTGCAGAAAGTATCTCAAATTGTTTCTTCCTTTCTTTACTCCAAAGAAACTATATATTTGATATAATGTGTGATTGTTTGCGGGCCTACGAACGAACGGACGGACGGACGCACGAAAGAACGGACGAAAGAAAGAAAGAAGGGAAAAAACAATGAAAGAACGAAAAACAAAGAAAGAAAGAAAGAAAGAAAGAAAGAAAGAAAAAAAGAAAGAAAGAGGGGAAAAAAGAGAAAGAAAGAAAGGAAGGAAGAATGAGGAGGGGAATAGCTATGAATAAATGAATAAATGAGAGAGCAAAAATGGACAATTAAAGTAATCATCCTATAAAAACGATTTCAATGGAGACCACTGTTGCCAGTAGCGGGCTACGGTTGAGGTTGTCAAATTTCTACCTTTTACAATACAATTTTCCTGTAAAACTATTGACAATGCTATACAATATTGTTTAGGAATCAAATATATTTATAAATATATCTACCCTTAGCTTTAGATGCCTACTGTCTGCTAGAGGTTTATGCAGTGTTACAACAGTGGGTGCGCGAGTCTCGTACATTTGTGAACATGGAACCTGAACTCTACTTGTCTTCTCTTAATGGACAAGACAAGAAGAAAAAGTCAAGGTAAAGATACATTGAATTCCAAACATTTGTTTTATCAAAAGAACATTTTGAACAGCTAGTGGATCTTTCCTTCTTTTTTTGTTTAGAGGTGCTTCACGATCAAAGCATCCAAAAATAGGCATGGAAAAGGTAAACTCAGAATTCCTTTATTCGAAAGGCAGATGGTAGTCATCTCGTTCCAAGCGACCTCGATACTTTTCGTAGAGACTAATTTTTTGTCCTGCTTGGGTGATCGCTTACAAGAGAGTTTTTCTTCTTTCCCTTTCTTCTCTTCCTTGCCTGCATGCCTGCCTGCTTACCATCTCTTCCCTTCGCTTCCCTCCCCTTCCCTTCCCTCCCTCCCTCCCTTCCTTCCTTCCTCCCTCCCTCCCTCCCTCCCTCCCTTCCTTCCTCCCTCCCTCCCTCCCTCCTGCATGCCTTACCATCTCTTCCCTTCGCTTCCCTCCCCTTCCCTCCCCTTCCCTTCCCTCCCTCCCTCCCTCCCTCCCTCCCTCCCTCCCTCCCTCCCTCCCTCCCTCCCTCCCTTCCTTCCTTCCTTCCTTCCTTCCTTCCTTCCTTCCTTCCTTCCTTCCTTCCTTCCTTCCTTCCTTCCTTCCTTCCTTCCTTCCTTCCTTCCTTCCTTCCTTCCTTCCTTCCTTCCTTCCTTCCCTTCTTCATTTATTTCTTTTTTCAGTCCATCAGATCTCCAGTGAACACCGATAAACCCATCTCTCCTCAAAGTCTATCCGTAGTTGTAGATACAATGCTACAAGGCCTGGGACGAAATCTGCGTTGTTGTGGTGTCGACGTCCATATACTTAGCACTGGCACAAGTCACGAACAGGCAGCAGAGGTCAGAAATAACGAAGGAATAGAAAACGCGCGCGCGTGCTATATGTTCAGATTTAGAGCACGCGGGGATTGATCCTAACACGAGAGAAGTGTTAAGAGAAGGACGAGGCATAGCCGAGTGTTCTGATCAATCCCCAACTGCTCTAAATCTGCACACAGCACTGCGGGCAGGTTTTCTATTTCTTTTATAAAATACATTGTTTTCGATCACATTCAGTATTCATTTACACTGACCAAAAATTTGAACAGTGCGCGCGCGTGCTGTGTGCATATTTAGTGTTTGCAGTATACGCGTCCTTCGGCCAATGAGGGCGCGCGTTATATGATGGTTATTTTATAAAAAACTTTTAAAGTACGTTTCTATACACATCCTCCATCTGACCAGCAAGCAGACCTCAGTAGATCAGGTTTTGAGTGGTTCCTTTTAAGGGCCAAATTTGTGAAAATTTGAAATAAGTACTAGTTGAAATTTGATTGAAGTTATCTATAGGACCCTAATAATCACCAAGCAAAATATTATTTTTCCTTGTATTCAAAAGAGACTTAAAAATTATTATCTAATTTAACTCTTTTGTACTGATGGAGGGAGAAGGGATGGAGGGCACACTGTTCGACCCCTGGAAGATCATTTTCAGTTGAATGGGCATGCGTTAAATGTCGTCATAATAGACGACTTTCAAAAATGGCGGGCTCATTGTTCGCGAGAACGAGGCCAGAAAGGCCTCCAAAATCATTATGGCATCAAATGAGTCTAAATATATCCTATTAAATGCACAGAAAATAGTTATTTTAAAAGGGAGAGGAACACATCATCTTTGATAGAAATAGAAGTATCGCCATGCTTATTTTCTGCTAACAAGGCCTTTGTGGCCTCGTTCTCATTTACTATGCCGCCATTTTTGAAAGTCGTCTATATCCTTTGCCTTTATCTTGTTCTTTTCGCAGATTGCGCAGCAAGAAAATAGGATCCTTCTAACAAGTGGTTCTCCTTATTACTCTGTAAGTCAACTGCTGATGAGGTGCATTTTTGTCATCCGTTTACCTGTTAATTCATTAAAATATTTCACTTTTGAATATTTAGGGTGCTTTCCATTTAGTAGAACCAACCGGCCAGAACGGCCAGTTCTTAAATGGTACATGTCAATTCCTACAATCATAGACGAGTTACTTGGGACATGCTATGAATTTACTTGTCAATCACATCGGTTCAAAGCTCCTTAACAAAATGAAAATTTTCTCCCTCCCCTCTCCCATCAACCTAGGGTCCCAGCTACCCACCAAGTGGCTTTTTGGGACCAACACTGCTTGGTGGGGGAGGGGAGGGAGACAGACATAAATGGTAAACATGATTTCTACGTTGTCCTAGCATAATTTGTCACTGATTATATCTCTGGCTGGAATAAGTCCTATGAAATCAGGCCGTTCTGGCCGGCTGGTTCCACTAAATGAAAAACATTCTTACTTAGGCCTTTGTAGACCTTGTTAAACCTTTTAAGTTTTCCAATCATATGACGGATGCACTTCTGTTCTTTATGATAACAAAAATCTCGTAGTTTTCGAGAGAAAATGTTCGGTGACATTTGTAGGACAAGTTCTTCTTTGAGAGTCTGCAGCGCAATACCGTTTATTATTATTCAATTTTCATACACTGTACAAATTCTGACCTCTAATTACCCAATAAGAACCATTCACATGTACCTGGTCCTTCGACTACAAATTATCCTTTCATAAGTACACACCACCCCTGCCAGGTTCCGGGTGTGTCCTCTTACGTGAGCACTGGAAATTTTTGTCCATTTCCTATGTAGGAAATATGTAGGAAATTGCAATTTCCTACATATTCCGTATCACAGGAAAATTGCAATTTCCTACGTATTTCCTATCATAGGAAATGGACAGAAATTTCCAGTGCTCACGTAAGAGGACACCACCGAAACCTGGCAGGAGTGGTGTGTACTTATGAAAGGATAATTTCAGTGGAGGTAAAACTGTATTAACAAAGATAAAGCTGTTTTCTTGTGTTGATCTGTTATGGACAACCTTTTTTGAGAATAATTATATTTCTTTTCAACACTTGATTGATAACATACTTGCAATCTTTCTATAGTTACGTTCTAAAGTACCAGAAGGAATGTGTTTATGTATTCCTGCTGGGACTGTCAAAGAGCAAGTTTCAGAGATTTTTCGCTACTTCAACGTGAAAGTCAAACCTAGAGACATATTTAGCCGTTGTCAGGTATGTATAAACAAACAAACAAACAAACAAACAAACAAACAAACAAACAAACAAACAAACAAACAAACAAACAAACAAACACGCAAGCAAGCAAGCAAACAAACACGCAAGCAAACAAACAAACACGCAAGCAAGCAAGCAAACAAACAAACAAACACGCAACCAAGCAAGCAAACACGCAAGCAAGCAAGCAACAAACAAACAAACAAACAAACAAACAAACAAACAAACAAACAAACAAACAAACAAACAAACAAACAAACAAACAAACAAACAAACACGCAACCAAGCAAGCAAACAAACAAACAAGCCATATTTGTCTCTTCTAATTTTAATTTTTAATGTGTTCAACTTTCAAGATCTGCAATGGTAACAAGTACATTCAAGTCATTCCTGATCACATGAGAATCGCTTATGATATCATGAAAGACCCTAGAAGTATGAGTCATTCCAGTCTCCCCCAGAATTGTCCAATCAACTTTACATCTCTCACTCTCAAAGAAACGGGAGTTCGGCTCAAGCTTGGACTTTTAGACGACAATGTTTGGAAGAGAAAGATAGACTTATTTTATTGCTGTGCATCTTGTGGTAAAGTATTTTGGGAAGGATCTCATTTTCGAAAAGTTCTGGAACAGTTTTCCCACGTCTTGGATACTGGCAGCAGTGAACGACAATAGTAAAAACGACTTTTTTTCTAAGCTTGACACATGGTTTTACGTCCACATCTAGATCTGGTTGTGTTTATTTCTTTGTTTGTGTGAAATTTATTTAAAAAGGAAAATTCTAAGGGACTGTACCTTTTTAATGAGGGGGTGGGCTGGAGGGTTTTTGGGGAGGGCCATCGAAAAACTTCGACAATGTTTGTGAAGGGTCAAGCTTTTCTTTTGCTTGTAAGGGGGGAGGGTCACCTCTTTTATTTGATGATTTTAGAAACTAATGGAAGTTATACATTTCTCCGGCTTTACTTTGTATATATACATATATATAAATATGGTTTGTTTTGACAACTGTCACTACACACTGTTACACATCTATTTATGCTGTACATCATCATACTTTGTTCCTTATGCGAAGTTAATTTCATTTTCTTCAAACAATTCTCGCGCTTTGCTTGCAAAAGTCCATTGGTCATGAAGATGTCTACGGTATGCGATAATTTGCAATCTTAATAGTGCCACAGTTCGTTAATAAAACTTAGTAAATTTAGGTATTCCAGTTCACAGTTCGGTCAAACATATTTAGGTATTTCGCGTACTGTTTCTGTCGCTTAACTTTCGTTTATTTCATAAAACAGCGGTTGTGTACGACTTTATGGTCTTTAGATTTTCGCGAAGCGGCTCCGCGCTCATAGGTGGAAATGCTGTGATAGTCCAATATCCATACATTTACCAAAAGTGGCCATTTCAAACTCCTTTCCAACAACCCTTGCGCGGAGCTGCTTGCGCTTCGCGCTCGCAAAAGCTAATATATTTATTAAAGAATAGATTTCGGATGTCGTGCAAGGGTTCAGACAAAACACCTATATATTGTGCCAAATGAAATTCCTGTCGTCAATTGGGTCGTCAATTTTTTTCTGTTGATCAATGAAGGACGGTGTTTTTTCAGAAACAAGAATGGGGAGGGTTATCGTAATTTTGTTTTGATTGAGATAAAAAAATCCACCCCCCCCCTCCCCCCTCATTACACGTGCACGTACAGTCCCCAATTATAACGTTTGTTATTCCAGTCAAGGAGAACGCGATTTCTGTTTACAAACAGTGCTAATTAATTATTTCGCAAGTCATCATGAATCAGCAGAAATTTACTTCCTGTTTTCTTACATAATTAATTTGTTTTTGTTTATAGTTCTGGTTCAAAACCAGTGATAAATTTAATCCAAAATAAGCTTGAAAATATAAATGGTTGAGTTTTCCAAGTTGGTGTTTACAGGGACCGCAGAGACTGTCCTGGCTACCTAGTCAAATGTTCTGTTTGAAAGCTTTTTTGACTGAGTAGTCTACTTCATTTTTAAATGCTATGCCCCCCCCCCCCCCCCCCCTTTATCCCAGTTTTGAATGTGCTTCGCGGTCCTTGGTTTATCCCTGGAAAACTTTAAAGGCCCGAGGAAATGCTCCCAACTCCCAACAGTGTTGGCTCCAACGTGTTAGATGCGTTTGAACACTGCTGTCAGACAACAGCGTACAAACGGCTGAGTCGGGGTCGAAGCGGAATTATTTATCATGGCTGATTCCAACCTAAAAAAAAGCGAGAAGGGAGAGCCTGGGAACGAGGTTGGACTGATTCTTGATTCCCTTTCACATTTATCGCTGTGATTCCTGATTCATTTACGCTGTGTATGAATCATGTCTAACCACTGAGAATAAATTTTATATTAATCTGAATAGAAGAATAGGTACTAGTAAAGACAGCATTTGAAGCCGGAAACCAAACGAACGAGGCTCAGTTACTGATTCTAGCCTGCGTAGCGGCGTAGGGGGAGGGGGAAGATAGGGACGCAGGCTAACTGATTCACGCGTTTTCTCGCGCATTGTGGATTGTGGGACTAGTATATACTATACATGGAAAAAAATCGCTATGCTGATTGGCTAAGAACAGTGCTGTTTCAAGGAAATTTAGGAAACAGGAAATTTAGTGCAGAAAAAAGGAAATTTAGTGCAAAATTGAGTTTTCAAAAACAGCATGACAAACAAAGTTTTCTTAGTTCTGCTGTTGTTTACATTATCTAGTTTTCAGATTTGTAAGTCGCGGTCTTGCGGGGGGTCCTAATTAGACAAGGCGAATTTTCGAAAAATCAGATACCTGGAGGCATTTTGGGGTAGAGGCTGGTAACATAACTATTCTAAACCGATTTTTCATGCTGAATGCGAATATGACTGTTACCAAGACGTATTCTGCAATCTTATACGTGTAAATGACGTATTTTGTGAATTGCTACAGTCATTTCATACTAACGGCTTTTTCATGTAATTCCAAAAGTTTCCAAACTTAAAAACAATTACCATAGCTGGAAAGAGCATATCAAAATCAGTAAAACTGTGAAGTTTGAAGGATATATGTTGAAAAATCAAGGAGATACGAATTTTCAAAAATCGAAATTTTGTTTGAAAACACTTACAGTTATGCAAGAGATACAAACAAATTTCGATTTTTGAAAATTCGTATCTCCTTGATTTTTCAACTGATATCCTTCAAACTTCACAGTTTTACTGATTTTGATGTGCTCTTTCCAGACATGGTAATTGTTTTTAAGTTTGGGAACTTTTGGAATTACATGAAAAAGCCGTTAGTATGAAATGACTATAGCAATTCACAAAATACGTCATTTACACGTATAAGATTGCAGAATACGTCTTGGTAACAGTCATATTCGGATTCAGCATGAAAAATTAGTTTAGAATAGTTAAGTTACCAGCCTCTACCCCAAAATGCCTTCTGCACTTTTTGCGATCGACTTTTTCAGTTTTGCGCCTTGTCTAAATGAACATATCTATTTTTAGTATATTGCGTGACGAATAGACTCATTCAACACAATTCTTCACTTCAGTCCGCTTACACACTTAAACTTGAGAGAAATAAAGCAGCAGTTAATTCTTATTAACAACTAGGCTTTCAATTATTATATGGGTACATTTCTAGAGAGAACTGAAGTTTGGAAATCACATTTTATATTTGCGTTGGATCGACCTCCATGTCAACTCGGCTCTGTCACCTCGCGATCATCGCGCTTTGCGAATCGGTTTTAATTGGACGACTATACGCACTTCAACATAAAGCCCACAAATTTATATATTTTTTAAAGTATCTGTAGGTTTTCATGGCCAAAGAGTCCTGATTATATTAGTGAGGACATTGAATAATATTTTTAGTCTGGACGGCCACTGCCCTGATTACGATCTAAACAAACAGCTCACTGGATTTATTAACATTCTAACTCAAATTTCTCTTCTCAAAAAAAATTCCTTCTTCGTCTAATCTGTCAAGAAAAGACGAAATGTATTTTTTCTAATCAAAATGTGAACGTCGAGGGGCTAGATTTGTTCTACTCTACGGTTGAAAGCAAATGACGAAGATTTTTGAATACGACCATAGTGCTTTGCGATCGTAGTGCGCCCACTGCCTGACGCCAACCGCTAATTTGCGTTTTTGCTTCTGTCAATCAAAAGTAAAAATCACTAATACGAAGAACTATTGATACCAAGATCATATTTGGTCATTTAGTAGGATTTTAGCAACTTTTAACATTGATTTTTCGATGTTTTGTTGAGGTGGGCGGAAGCGAATAACCAAATTCCAATTAACGGACTGTTTGAAGGTCAGAGTTCGCAGAATACCGAAAACCACAGTAAGGTCTAGATCTCTATTATATTTTGAGTCGTTTTCAAAGCAGAGTTTTCAAAGAGTATAATTTCCACTACGTTTGTAACGCAAAATTAACAAATGACAAAGTATTGCATGGGAAAATAACATCAAGGAACGTGTAGGACAAGGGTATGAAAGTAGCCATTTGAGAAATCACTATATCAATAAAGAAAGAAAGTCAAAGAAAGCTACTTCTCGATCGACCTCTTAGACAATATTCTTATTAAGTTCTTACAACATTAGCTAGCTGGAGCCCGGCCCAGGGGGGGGGGGGGGGGGGGGGGTACTCCCTATATTGGTGTGCTAGGGATGATCGTCGTATTTTTTAGGGGTTGAAATCGCCGATTTGGTATTTTTTAGGGGTCGTTTGGGATTGGCATAAATTTTTTTTGGCTACCAAAAGTGGAAATGAATTTTTTTTTTCACTTTGGCAGGAATATTTTTTTAAAGAAAATGTCCCGGCAGATTTTTTTTTTTCACAATGTTTATTGGAAATATTTTTTTTTTGCTTTTGCCCCATCCCGCCCCCCCCCCCCCCCCCCCCCCCATCACTTTTCTAATGGTCCGTCCCTAAGAATATTCACTGGCAGTGATATCCTATGTCGACGGCAAGGATGACGGCAAAAGGTCAAGTGGCTTATTTCCTCGACAACCAATCAGAAACACGCTATCGACTTTACCGGGTACCTCGATTACCGGGAAATCATGGAACACATTCTCTATGATGTCGCGAAAATCGCTAGAGTGAAAATCCGAGAGCACAAGTATTCCGCAGTTTAGTTCGCAATCCCAGAAATACACTAGCAACTATGTCCATCTTGAAAAGGATCTTGCGTGATAACAGCTCCAAGTACCTAAATACTGAGCTGGGAGCAGTGCATTCACCATCATTCATGACTATCAGAGAGGAAGATAAGTATTTCATTGAAGCAATACGAAGAAATGATTTAGATGCAGTGAAAGATTTTATCGATGGAAAGGTAGTGAGTGTAAATTGTATCGATAAAACTGGAAGGAGCGCTTTGCAGATAGCTGTGCAACAACAGCGTGTTCCAATTTTGGTTTTGCTGCTCAGTAAAGGCGCAGAAATTGGCAATGCACTTATTGATGCTATCAAAATAAGCTCGCTAGAATGTGTAGCTATTCTAGTCAAGTACGACAAGCACAGACGACAAAGTTTTGGATCAAACACGGAGAAAAGAATCGGTACAGGTACTCAGCACCTCCAGCGTCTTAACTTCCTGACACCTCTGGTTCTTGCTGCGCAAATCGGAAATTTAGACATCACCAAGTTTTTAATGACTGAAGGGTATACTATAGGAGAGCCACATGCAAAGTTTTGTGATTGTGCTAATTGCACTGTACTTGGTAGACTGGGGTGCTATGTTAATAACTTAAATACCTATCGTGCTTTGGCAAGTCCCACCTATATAGCACTGGCTTTCTTATTACAAGATCCTCAAAATACATCAACGGAATTAGATCCTGTGTACCAAGCTTTTGTGTTGAAACGAAAAATACTGAATCAAGCAGACATCGAGTATGAGTTTCGTGAAGACTATCTTCAGTTGGCTGAAAAATGCGAGGATTTTGCTATTGCTCTGTTAGATCAGTGTAATGATCTCGAAGAAATATCCTTGTTTATAACGATGCCTGGAGGGAAGGGAGTCTCTGGAGTTGAGGTTCTAGGAGGAACGGTTCATGAGAAAAAGCTGAGTCTCTTGAATTTTGCGATAAAAAACAGCAATAAAAAGGTACAGCTATAATTTTTTCATGTTAATATTGATTTCTCTTTAATTGTTATCTAAGAATGACAACGAGTGAGGTTCAGCACTTCTAAACATTTGTCATGTTTCTGTGAAGTTTCAAAATGACAAGTTCCGGGGGGGGGGACTCCATTGTAAAAGGATCGGGTATGCTCGTCGGAAATTTCAAGAAATACCCCTAAAAGATACCGGAAGTCTTTTAAGAAGGGCGTGGCTGGACAATTTTTTACCCTAAGAGATACCAGCGATAACAAGCTAATGAACATTCAGTTATGATGAACATAAAATTAAGCGGTGGACACGCTTTTGTTGGGCAAATTTCTTCTATTTGAGAATAAGATAATATGCGATAGGCTCTTTTGATACCCTAAGAGAGACCAGGGAATGCTAAAACTCTAAACTTCAATTTTAACACCCGAAAAGATACCAAATCGCTGATTCTAGGAGGAACGGTTCATGAGAAAAAGCTGAGTCTCTTGAATTTTGCGATAAAAAACAGCAATAAAAAGGTACAGCTATAATTGTTTTCATATTAATATTGATTTCTCTTTAATTGTTATCTAAGAATGGCAACGAGTGAGGTTCAGCGCGCACTTCTAAACATTTGTCATGTTTCTGTGAAGTTTCACAATGACAAGTTCCCGGGGGGGGGGGGGGGGAACTCCATTGTAAAAGGATCGGGTATGCTTAGCACTAAGCACAGAGTGGCTTTCACAAAATTACGAATTAGTAATCATAGACTTGAAGTAGAAATGGGACGGTATAGAAGGCCGTACCTGATTTATGAACAAAGGATTTGCCCAGTATGCAATATGGGAATAGAATCGGAAAAGCATTTTCTTATCAGGTGTCCACTTTATGACACCAACAGAAAAGAATTAGAGAGATCTTATTCAAAAAAATACTAATATTAATATCAACAACATGAACACTGATAATCGTTTTTTATTTCTGATGAATCCCAGAACAAGCTTTCTACAAAAAACTGTGTCAGCACATGTATATAAATGCATGCTGATACGAGAAAGGAAATTAGAGACTTAAAATTATAGAGAAATTTAATTTATTTGGATTTCACTTATGTACTTTAAGTATACAGTGCCAAATAAAACGTTGTTGTTGTTGTTGTTGCTCGTCGGAAATGTCAAGAAATACCCCTAAAAGATACCGGAAGTCTTTTAAGAAGGGCGTGGCTGGACAATTTTTTACCCTAAGAGATACCAGCGATAACAAGCTAATGAACATTATTTATGATGAACATAAAATTGAGCGGTGGACACGCTTTTGTTGGGCAAATTTCTTCTATTTGAGAATAAGATAATATGCGATAGGCTCTTTTCATACCCTAAGAGAGACCAGGGAATGCTAAAACTCTAAACTTCAATTTTAACACTCGAAAAGATACCAAATCGCTGATTTTTATCCCTAAGAGATACGACGAGCATACCCGATCCTTTTACAATGGAGTCCCCCCCCCCCCCCCCCCCCGGGACAAGTTCAAAACACAGGAAGTCTTTCAACTGTGAGTCTATAATTAGACTTTAACCTTCAGCAGAAATGGGATTTTTATTGTTTATATGTAAATATTTCTTATGTTATTATATGCTGAAATGTTGCAATATGATTCTCTTTTAACGATAGTTTTTGGCGGGTACAAGAGATGTCATGGATATCAAAGCCGAGCAGATTTCTGATGATAGATTTTGCTTTTGCTGCGGCAACATGTTGCATTCTCTTGGACGATCTTCCCAACCAATAACGCTGCGCGTCAGTTCTAAAAAAACTTGCGTAATAGATGCATGTCTCAGCCAAAAATCATGAAACTGTATTCGTACTGAAAAGATAATGAATAAATAAATTTGGGGTAGCTCATCACCCTTCCTCGCAGCAAAGTGCTGAATTACGAAGGGCGCAGCTCAACGTGATCGAGTCGAAGGTTTACAAGGGCGCTTTCATTACGAACAATTGAACAATCACACATTTACATACAAATTTACATACACATACACGTAGCAGCCACCATACGACTCATGTCTGATCACGGAGCACAGCTTAGATCGAAACTAGTTCGTTTTTACTGAGGGAGGAAAAACCGGAGAACCCGGAGAAAAAACCCTCGAAGCAAGGGAGAGAACGAACAAGAAACTCAAGCTACATGTGATGCCCCGTCCGGGGATTGAGATATAATGTTTAAGATTTATATACCGCAAATATCTATATGTATATATATGCGGTTGAAATGGGGAGGGTTCGCGTGGCGTGACGAGACTAAAAACGGCTGCGAAGGAGACTAGAAATGAAGTGAAATGAAATGAAGTATAATGACAAAGTAGCCAAGAATCCCAACTGGCAAGGAGGCAAACCAGTTGGCTGTATTCTCTATCTTATTTCTATTATCTAGAAATATATAAATACTTTTGCATTTAGTGTTGTGACTTAATTATATTTAGATACCTTTTTGTGTGTGAAAACCTTAATTTTGCATACTTATAATTTAGATATAATTTATGTGTGTGTATGTATATGTATATATTAATAGTATCATCATTATTATCATTTTAAAGGGCATATTATTAGTTTACTATATTTTGCCCTTTCTAAACTTTATTACAAAATTCACAATGGAAGACTATTTACAGATCAATGATTTAAAAAAACATATATGTATAAATATTAATAATAAGATATTCATATAATAAGAAATTCATATAAAAAATTGTGATAATATATAGTGTTAAATGTAATGTAGATGTTCGTTGTCTTTATAATTTATAAAAAAACATATGCACAATATCATTATATATAGTGTTAATTTTATAAACACTAATCAACTATTCAAGGAAACTAATATATATATACTATATACTATCTACTTATAGGTAACAGCAAAAAAAAACCTAAAAAATATATATATATAAAAATAAAAATATAAATATATATGTATCTATAAATAATCACTTAATGTTGGCCAGGTCGACCTCAAAGTCAATGTCAGTTATCATATCGTTTTTTGTTCTTTTTCGAGATCTGGATCCTCTAAGACATAATAATGCAGATCTTAAAATTGAAAAAGATACTTTAGTTCTTATCCATGAGATAGTATTCGCGTAAGTCTCTCCTTTTTTCATAGATATTAGTTCGGCTAATCTTGAGTGGAATCTTTTGCACTCTTTTGACATACCACCTGTAGTTGTGAAAACCAATGGAGTAAACGAGGCTTGTTCCACTTCAAGGACACGCTTTTCATATGCTCGCTTCTTTTCAGTCTCGTGCTTGTTGTAGATTTCATCTGGCGTCATCTCACGATATGATTTGGCGTTAGGATGGCAAATGCGTACATCAACGAAGGTAGATTTCTGTCTTTCCCATAGTCCACGAGCATGTACGTCAAGTCGTGCGTCCCGAGCTAAATTCGTTCCGGCAGGGAGAACTTCTCCAGTTATATCTTGTAAGACTGGCTCTATTTGGACATCTGTACAAACCAGATCAAGAAGCTCCGCTTCTAGGTCTCTTAACTCATTGTGGCGTTGTATGATAAACCCTCCGCGTTTACAAATCATCGCGTGGTCCACTGTAAAGGCCTCGCCGCATACACAAGTTGATGGACAGTCATTAATGGGCCAATCGTACCTGAGCTTTAAAGCATCTTTAAACTCTCTTTTGTTGAGGTCAAAGCCCATCTCTTTATTTGGTATTGTAGTGAGCCAGCTGGAAGCACCTTTCTCTTTAGCAAGTGTGATTGCTCTTTGTGTAATCGATGGAAGAGAGCTGTAGACCACCTCAGCTTTACTCGTTAACACCTCATTCTTTTCCTTGCGTGACGACTGCTGTAGTTTTCGTACTTGATCAGGATCCGGAAGAGAGCACGATTGAGTAATAATGCATTGAACTAGCGGTGATGTTACACTTTTAGAAGATAGATACTCTTTCGCTGCGGCTTGACATGGATTTTCAAGACCAAGGCCTCCCAACCTCACAGGTAGAGCTAGTAGGTTTCTTTCGGCCTCAGAACAATTGTGATCTATCAATACAGGCAACAATACATTAGTGATTGCGCACTCTAGTGGCTGTAATAGTTCCTCAATATCTGGTATTGTTCGAAGATAGTAAGTCCATTTGTGTTTAAGACCATAGGTATACGCTATATAGCACGCTTGGGGTTGTGATGATGCAAACTCAGCAAGTGTTGTTATCTGACTGACTGACTGCCCTTTCTTCATCTTTGGAGATAAATAAAATAAATAAAAATATATATATTACAAGCATGGCCGAGAAACTGAATTTGAACTATTCGAAATCGGAACAAATTCAGTCTCACCTAGTGGCCAGAGCGGGAATCGAACCTGGGATTGCGAGACCAACGCTCTGACCACTTGGCCATGCTGCCTCCTCTGAACACGAAAACGTTGCTTATTAAAAAAAAACTGGTCAGTAAAAAAACAAACTGCCAAAATCGGACTCAAGTACATGAAAAATGTTTTTTTTTGTCTGAGTTGTGACGTGACTGACGCGCTCCGCTATTTCTTGCAACCTCGCGTGCTGTGTTATACTGATGCACTATTCGAACTAGTAACGTCTTTTAGTGTAGTATCGCACGTCTGAGCTAAGCGTCTCGCGTGTTAGTTTCCTCACACCGTTTCTCAACGTGTGCGGCGGGCTCAAGGTCGTTTCACGCTCATTAACTCAGTCTTTATTTTCACGAGGGAAAGAGATTAACTATCATACGGTCCGTTTATCTAACTTGTCTTCATGTCCTTGGTCAATAACATCAGTCCAACAACGAAATTCTAACACTTTAAAACCGCCGCACACGTTGAGAAACTGCGTAAGGAAATTGCCACGCGAGATACTTAGCTCAGAGCACAGGCTTACCAATCTCTGCATGAGTGGAGGGAGTAGTGTGGGCTTCCTGTGTTATCTGAATGACCGTTAATTTGCTTATTGAACTACGGTCGAATTTCTCCTCTAGATTCTCTCTTTCCTTTGACTTTTTGTGTATTTTTTTCAATAATAATAAAGATCATGAGTTAAAGATGGGTTTGTGTTGTGCATTTTGCCCTAAAAGTATCAATAATAGCGGTTTTAGGCCTTCTACTTTCGGGAGGTCATTTCATTCTTCTTCTTCTTTAACTCATGATCTTTATTATTATTGAAAAAAATACACAAAAAGTCAAAGGAAAGAGAGAATCTAGAGGAGAAATTCGACCGTAGTTCAATAAGCAAATTAACGGTCATTCAGATAACACAGGAAGCCCACACTACTCCCTCCACTCATGCAGAGATTGGTAAGCCTGTGGCTCAGAGGATTTCTCTCCGCAAACGTTGCATCTTTGGCTACACGAGGCCAAAAATTGAGCTGGTAAAAGAGCACACGGTGAGAAAAGTGCTAAAGCCCGCCGCACACGTTGAAAAACGGTGTGAGGAAACTGCCACGCGAGGCAATTAGCTCAGACGATTTCTCGCCGCAGACGTTGCATCTTTGACTACGCGCGCGACGAGGCCAAAAATATCAAACAAAACAGAGCACACGGTAAGAAAAGTGCCTCGCGTGGCAGTTTCCTCACACAGTTTCTCAACATGTGTGGCAGGCTTTGGTAACATTGATATAACTTGTTCTTGTAGTTCATTGCACATCGATATAGCCAGGTAATGCTGAATTCTGTTATGTACCATGGTCTAAGAGGAATAGAGCAAAAGAACCTGCTCGTCAATGGACTATTGGTATTTATCTATTGGTTGTTTATGCCTTTGCTTATGCTGATGTACCAATGTCTTCCCACGAACGCTCTGACAAGAGTTCTTGAGGTACCCATGGTGAAGTACATCAGCCATCTTGGATCCACGGTCTTGTTTGTGGTGCTGATGATCATTGCTGCTCTTTGGGACAAAGTTTCTGATTCAGAGTCACTGAAAATATCCGTCATAGGTAAAACTAAATTACGCCCATGCTTGTGCTGATGAATTTGAAATGCATGTTTATTTTCCTACGCTTAGGGCTGGTTTTCATGAGCAACGGAGTGGAAGGATCATACGCAGACTCAGACCCCGTCTACACGTGTGCGTTTATGTTTGTTTTACGTTTGTAAACGCATACTTTTTTATGCGCGTTTAGGCCTTCCGTCCACACGAAAACGCCTGAAATGCTCACTGTAAACGCATATTTTCGAAAACGCTCTCCAAAGTGGATAAATTTGAAAACGACTAAAAAGCGTTTACGTGTGGACACCCGTAAACGCATACTTTCGAAAACGCTGACGTCACAATATCATTCAATGCCTGCTCAGTATAGCGTTTAACATTGTTTTCGAGTTGAAACGTTTACGTGTGGACGAGTCTAATCGCATAGAAATGTATACGTTTACTAGCATCAAGTTGTTTGTGTGATGCCGCTGTAAACGGCCATCGTTTTCGTTTGGATGCGGGCGCTATTGTACTCACAGGGAACCCGGCTTTATTCAGCTATATTTCTATACTTTATCGAAATGCTAACATTGGCCGGCATTCCTGTGACATGAGATCGTTAATGTACGATCGACATCCGGTAAGCATCCTATTACAGCAAATTACATGAGCATGTAATATAAAGCCGTTTGACACTGCTAGTTCGTAAGCCGATAGGGGATTAAGTATATTGACTTTCGTAACGCATTCTCTAGTAACCATCAGAAGAAGAGAAGGGCTGAAACAAAACTTGAGTGCCTGAATTAAAACTCTTACTTAAAATACTTTGAGAATATTTTCATTGATGAAATACCGCCAAATGATTGTCCAATAAATACACTCTATGCCAGGAAGTTCAAAGTCGTGGAAATCTGAATCGATTCTATGCTACGCTGTGATTTTGAAACGCTGACTTTTAGTTTCATGTTCACCGCTACTTGCCCTGACCAGTGAGCTTGTAAAACGAGGCGTGTCTGTAGAACGTCAACCACAAAACAATAGAACTTGACAGTTTAGTGACGTTTTAGTGGATATTACATGTGAAGTTTTTCAAGAGCCTGAAATAAAATTTATATCTCTTTTATATAATTAGAAACATCAGGTCAACTTTAAAAAGAAAATGTTCCATTTATACTCACCATATCGCAAAATTGGAATCCTCTTCAGCTTGACTAAACATGATTTTTAAAATCTCTTGGATAATTGTGTCCCTAAAGAGAACACTACTAGTAAAATTTATTCCCCAGCATCGTTGCTGTGCTTATCAGAATTGAGGACTTGCGTCTTTTTTCAAATTTTCAAATTGTTTTAGCCGTTACAGTTAGCTGACAAGATCTTATTACATTGTGTTACGAACGAGATCCCCCGCTGCTTTCCTAAAAATAGCTGGTCAGGGCAAGTAGCGGTGGTGTTGTTACGATAATCTCGCTGTGTTTCAACCCTTCTCTATTTTTGACTGTTACTACACTGAGTGCGTTACTGATTCGAATATAATCCCCTTATCAAGTTACTGTTTCAAAGAACGCCCGATAATCTGATTACAACTCTGTTACACGATACTTCAAAACGATCTCATATGCCACAGGAATCCCAATATTTGCGTTTCGATAAAATACAGATATATAGCTGAATAAAGCCGGGTTCCCTGTGGTTGACGGTAAAACTTGATCAGTCTAGAGAAGATTTCGTATGAATGTGAAACGGACCGCGCCGTGCTGTGACCATTCGAATATATCGAAAGACTCACTAAGAATAGATAGCATTTTCAGAGGATTCGGGATTCACACAATCATGAAATTTCGCCGAATTTTCATTCAAGACCTGGAATTTAGTGAAGCAATTGGTATGTGTCATGGGGGTTGTTGAATATTCTTGCTAGACATATTTTCAAGTTAATAAATTGATGAGGAAATTTGAAAAAAAAAATCTTTTTTTTTTTTGTAGATGTCCTTGTTGGGTTATGGGTTTTTGGAATGCTGGTCGAAGAACTAAAACAAGCCATGCGCCAAGGAAAACAAAGATACATTTCACAATGGTGGCACCTTGTCACAATAGTGGTTGTCTTGCTCTTTTTCATCACCGGATTCATGTGGCTCTCGGGTTTCCTGATGCTGTCCAAAAATCAAGATGATGTCACGCTGACGCTGAGTTTTTTAAAGCAAACCAACATGGCACCACAGACACTGTTATTACTATCTCACAGTTTCTACGCCACAGCCTTGGTGTTAGCAGTTTTCCAGGCATCCATTAACTTCCAGGTAAAATTATGGACTCCTTGGGTGATTTTAGCCTCCTCGATCCGCAGGCGTCTCTGTAATCTAAGAATTTGAATTTTTATGTAACTTGGGTTTCCTGTGTTGCTGATAGAAAGGGACTAGGCACTAGTTAGGTATGAGAAAGGAAGGGGGGATGACATCTCGCTTTTCTTCTCTTCCCCTCTCCTATACTCAGTCCCCCTTACTTCTCGAACAAAAATCCCACAGGAATCCCAAAAGAGAGAAAATAGAGATGCCTGCAGAAGGATGGGCTAAGATGGTTTCAATAAAACTTTTGCATGTGTAATTTGCAAGTGCAGCTATTGTTCTTGACAGCTAAAACAATAGCTGCAATGGTAAGTTATGCTTGTAATAGTTTTATTGAAGTTGACCCTGCTTATCAGTAATCAGTTGTTATATCTTTGGAATACTCAGTTGCTACTCAGTAGGCAATGTTAACAAAAAAACATGCAAAGTAAAACATGCAAAGCGCACTTTGCATGTAATTGCAGACCCACCAATATTCTAACAACGATTTCAAAAGATCTGATTTTTGGATGGTTTTCCTGGATCTAATCATCCTAGCACTAGGATCATCCTGGCAGGCGAATCATCTTACCTGCTACACTTATATATATTTACTGCATTCTGTTTAGGATGATCCTAGTACCCGAAGTGAGAACACAAATTTCCATCTAAATAGGATGCAGTAAATGCATAGCAGGTAGGATGATTTGCCTGCTAGGATGATCCTAGTGCCATGTGAACACCCCCTTAGTAACGAATCTAAAACGTTTACTGTTAATTCCAGGTGAGCTACGTGTTTGGGCCGCTTCATCTTTCATTGATGAATATGGTTGGAGATGTTTTGAAGTTCTTTGTACTCTTTAGCTTGAACTACTTTGCCTTTTGCATTGGCTTCAGAAAACTTTACTCCCAATATGTGGAAACTGTCAAGACTGTTAATGACAAAGGAATTCCAGATAACTACTGCTCAAAACAAAACGCTGGCTCACGAATTTGAAGCGTGAGTTTAATAAATGTCAAGATTCCCAGGAGGAGATAGTCTCCCTCGCAGCCGTGTTTAGCCTCGTCACGCAACCCTCCCTCGGAAAAACACGGCTGCTTCAATGAGCGCTACATTCCATTCCAAGTCGTTAACCAATCAGAGCTTGACTCTCAAATTCAAGTAGTCATTCGCGCCAAAAGGTCTACATATAGCGTTCCGTTGACTTGGAGAATAATTGGATTAACCTCGGATCCCGAAACAACAGCTAGTTTAGCCTGCGTACCTCTCCCCCTCCCCTCCTTCCCCTTTTCCCTCTCCCTTCCCCTCCCCAGGGCCGCTACGCAGGCTACAGCTAGTTTACAAACACTTCACTTCGTTTCATTCGACGTATCTGGTATCATTTGAGAAATATACAAAGAAGAAAGTTTTACTGATCTTCTATCTGTATATATATTTTCGTATTGAAAAATTTGAAACTTATTTTTGTTAGTGCAATGTTTACTCTCTTTGTGGTGTGACAGATATAAAACTCATTTCCGGAACAAGGGAAATGGACCGTTTGCTGATGTATCTTCTGATTGGACAACTAATACAATTGGAATGGAATGTAGCGCTTGTTAAAGCAGCCGTGTTTTTCCGAGGGAGCGTTGCGTGACGAGGCTAAACACGGCTGCGAGGGAGACTAAGGAGGAGAGGGGTACTCCCATATATTTTGGACGGGGATCATCATCACGTGATTTGGTACCGTTCAGGCCGGGTACTCAGGGTCAGACCCTGGTACTTTGACAGAAATCGGCATCAGATTGAGATTTTGTATGTTTTATACACCGAATCGAAATATGGCGGCAAATTTGGATAACTGTATTGTTCTGGACTGACTAGCCTCTCATATACGTGAAAACGCTATTATGTTTCCACGTGAGCACGAGGCTAGTCAGTCCAGAACAATACAGTTCAAATCGGACGCCATTTTTCAATTCCGTCAATTGGTACTTTTAAGAGCAAAAAAAGCACTGAAACACGCCAATTTTGATACCGATCATCCTGACCAAATTATTTCAACCCTCCCCCTCCCTCCCCTCCCGGCCAAGATCACTACAGAATTTGTAAGATATGATTAGCTGACTGGATAAAGCCTTTAGTCTTATCTTTAGTCTTGGTCAATTCAGACGTGATTCCAAAGTTTTTCTATTCACTTTTCAGTTGAACGTCCTGTAGTGGTTCTAGCACGCTAGTTGAGAAGTTGAACGACCAACCAAAACAAAAGTGCACCGTGTGTCCATCCCTGAAATGTTGCTTGCAACGTTGCAAAATTAGGAGCAGGCCTATCCCGGGTCCTTAAGCGCCATTTCTTCCTGCGACTTAATGCAAAATGCAATTTAAGGTAGTTCCGGAGTCTTAGATTTCATCAATGAATTTCCTTTAAAATCCTGTCATGTAAAGATAATTGTTTGGCAATTCAAAAACCGAGAAAAAAAGAGGGGGTCACCGTATTGGTTTCTGAGCTATACGATGTCGTAAAAGGTGGTATTTTCAATGATTTTCCGCGATTTTTTGCAAAATGTATGTAATCTATATGGTCAGAAGAATGCGAACAAAATTTTTCCGAGAAACGCCTTGACCGTCTCAAAAGAGAGATGTGAGGTTTATCTAGCAGTTGTAATCGTATGTATTGTTTGATGAGTTGCAAACATGATTAAAAGGGCATTCTAGAATCAAATTCCTACCCAATTACGCGCTCCGAAATCGTGTACGGACTGTAACAATGTGGAAAATTTACGGCAATCCAATCAATGAAGTTGTATTTTTATTTTTTAAATCAAAAAAATGATATGTACTCTCTTGAATTAAAAGAAAAAAACAGGGGGTCACCGTATTATTTCAAGAGTTAGAAAAGCACAAAAGAGAAAACACACCGAAAACGAACACCAAATATCACCCATTTTAGCGATTTTCTCGCCGGCTTTTTCGATGGATACGATTCACTAAATTCAAAAGATTTAGGTTAAATACCTACATTACATAGTGTAGGTACAAGATTTCTTGATTAAAGTTTTTCCGATATTTGGATGACAAAATATAATTTTTCTCTACTAAAGTTCGAGTTTCTACGTTTTCAATCGCTCGCTTACTAGTGCCCAGACTCCCCACGGTAATACCAATGCTCTCTAATAAAAGTGCGCGCGCTCGAATGCGCGCGGGAAATGCGCAGTAGCAAGGGTCCGGAACTACCTTAAGGCGTTCTATAAGGCGTTTTAAAGTAACTTATGGTCCCGGAGTAGGCCTTAGGAGCAGAAGCAGAACTCGATCTTAAACCTGCAACTGTTGCAGGGGGTGACACACGGTGTAACTGTATAAGGTGCAGTAAACGTTGCAACGACCCCATAAGCGCAAGCTTTAACAAATATCGTGTTGAAATAAAGTTGATGTATGTATGTATGTATGTACGTGCATTTTGGTGGGCCTTTAAGGCAACAGTTTAGTTCAAACGTCTTTACATGTAGAATGAATTTAAATTTGCTTTCTTTGTCAGGATTGAGGGCACTTTTAGCCATCTCTTTTGGGCCCTCTTTGGCGACACCAACCCTTCGGTGTTCAAAACTGAGCGTGGCTTTGAAGTCATTGAAGTAACGGGTCAAGTCATGTTTGCTGCATATGTCGTATCAGCCATGCTTGTTGCTCTGAATGCCCTTATTGCCATGCTAACAAATACCTTCCAGAAAGTCAGTGTAAGTAGACGGGTTATATTCACCCTGGCCTCTTGAAATGCTGGAGATCAGTTGGTTAGGGTGCATTTACTCGGGCGGTTGTGTTCCTGGCTGAGTTCGTCACGGGAATATAATAGTTACATGCCTGGACGAAAGATCTTCAAGTCGACCCGCTGGTACAAAAGACTTAAGTAAACGTAAATGCACACAAAAACTCGTCACGTGACGAACTCAATAAACTGTTTGTTTGTCTGTCTGTCTGTCTGTCTGTCTGTCTGTCTGTTTGTTTGTTTGTTTGTTTGTTTGTTTTATATCATTTTGAATTGAACGGTGCGCATTTGATCTTTATCACATGGACACCAGTCAATGATATGTTATTAATATTATTATCATACATTAAGGCCATTAACTTTTGACATGAACTAGGCAATTATGACTGATTTAAGTATCGTTGGAATTTCAACAAAATCATATAAAAAATTGAAGTATAAACGGAAATAGGAAATAGAGAATAACAAAAAACAGAAAAAGAAAGGTGATCAGTGTGAGTGGGCACTGAAGCATTTTAAGTTGTTCCACACAATTGCAAATTGTAACTTTATGACTACTTACTTCCTTTCATCAGGAAGATCAAGACATCGAATTCAAGGTCGCACGAACTCGAATCTTGATGCAGTACGTTCATCGAGGAAGCGTTTGTTCTTCGCCGTTCAATCTCATCCCATTAAAAGAGACTATTAAATACATTTACAGTCTGGTAAGCTACATATTCAAAAAGGCTTCTTTCCACACTTGTCTAATGTGGATGAATTGAAAATCGATCAATTTGATACGCTGCGAAAAATCATAGCCTGCGAAGGGGGGAGGCGTGGGGAAGGTAAAGGAATGAAGAGTTTCAACCTTCCTCTCCCTCCTCCCCAATCCCCTTCCCCTTCCCCTCCCGTCCCTTTCCCTCCTTAGAGCCAGTTAAGCCAGTTACACAGGCTACGAAAAATCGCTACAACTGTTATCTGCGGCTGGTGACAAATCTCCGCCATATTGAATTTCTCACATTAAGGACAGCGAATCAGAGTCCACATGATATATGATTGACATCGGTTTCTTTGAAAATCTCCGTTTGTAATAACACTAATATGAAAGGATTTGTTTTCTGATGTCACTACTCTGGGAAACGTTTTCCTATGAATGCGTTTTAGATGAAAACGAGCAACATTTTCCATCGTTTTAGTGCCGACGCAAGGCAACTACACTTAAGAAATGTATCCATATTCAATCCAAGATGTAAGAGTGTTGACGGGGCCTTAGTAAGCAAAGAGCAAATCGGAAAGCAAAATGGCACTTTTCACAATTTTCTGGATTTTTGTGGTTGAGGCCTTACAACCCAGCATGAGTAAATAAAACAAATCCGCAGACAACTGGTTGAAAAAATCCGAATTACACACACACACACGCTTACATACTCGATCACATTTGACTTTGAAAGCAAAACCAGTAACCACAAAAACTGGTTGAACAAAAGTAGTGGAGATTGTGCATGAGTTGAAATAAATTCGATCAATGTTTTATTATTTATCTAGTGTACGACATGTGCCATGCCTTATTTCAACGAAGCTGTTTATAAATACAACGAAGACAGGGTAAGGACTAGCATAATAAGGATAAGTGACAGCTTACAACAAACGAAGTCTCAGTAATGTAATGCTCATTAGCAGTGCTTGTAACATAATTAAGCATGAGCACAAGAAACATACACAGACCCAGTAAATGTGCTGCTCATTTACATACAGTGCTTGTCTTTTCACTAGTCAGGACGCGACAAGTACAAGCAATATACATATATATACTCAGTAATGTGCTGCTCATTTGCAGTGCTTGTCTTTTCACTAGTAACATATTTAAGCATGAGCACAAGAAACATACACAGACCCAGTAATGTACTGCTCATTTGCAGTGCTTGTCTCTTCACTAGTAACATAAGCATAAGCACAAGAAACATACACAGACTCAGTAATGTACTGCTCAGTAGCAGTGCTTGTCTTTTCACTAGTGACATAAGCATAAGCACAAGCAACATACACAGACCCAGTAATGTACTGCTCATTTGCAGTGCTTGTCCTTTCACTAATCAGGACGCTGGCAAGCACAAGCAACATACACACATACTCAGTAATATGCTACTCGTTTGCAGTGCTTGTCTTTTCATTAGCGACTTGTGCAAGCGCGCAAGAATTATACACATATGTAATACTGAGTCTATGTGTGTTGCTTCCGCTTGTGATTATGTCACTAGACCATATACTAAGTTTATTAGACAACTTTAATCATTAGTTCATTCTTTTTTAGAGAAATCGACTCATGAGGCTTCTTGTTCTGAGATACTTTTTGGAAAGAAACGAAGAGCTAGAAGACACATCGCCAGGAACTCCGTCAGGAGAAGACTTTGCTGAAAGTTCACAAGAAGCTTCAAAAGAAACCAGTAACCCTTAATAGTTATTAATCAAAACGGAAAAATAATAATTTTAATTCAGTTAAAGTGCGTATCAGTATAACTATCTAGAAAAGACAACATTTGGACGTGGTTCCTCGTGAAACTCTTTTTAAGAGTTTAAAATGCATTAAAATGCATGACAATTAAAATGCATTAAATGACAATTTAAAATGCATTAAAATGCATGACAGATCAAGCTACACAAAACTACATAATACAAACGTTTTGGTAGGCACTTAATTTGTTTTAAATATTATCCATTAATACTAAGCCTGACACTAGCCCTAACCCTAACCTAATCCTAACTTACATTAGGACAAACGAAGTACCAACGAACGTTTTTGAAAACCGCTGACCGGCTTATCTATGTCCGACAGCCGCTCACCAACATTACAGCACGACCGCCGTTTTTTGTATCATATATTGAGAAATATTGGTGGTGGTATCTATGTCCGACAGCCGCTCACCAACATTACAGCACGACCGCCGTTTTTTGTATCATATATTGAGAAATATTGGTGGATATTTTTATTGTATATATTTCATTTTCCTGTCATGCATATGTCCGTGTTTACTTGCCTCATTTGAGTTTATCAGTCCAAAGTTAGCTCACCTGGCGACCTTTTGATCAACAAGAACTTTTGCTTGAGCAGCACCTGTGTGCATTTATATATTTTCAGTGATTTTGTAGTTTACTAGATATTTTGACAAGGGACGTTCGTGACGTAGATTTTTAATAACAGTTTGTTATGGCTAGTTGTTGGACCTAGCATGGGCAGATCCAATTGCACCATATATTCTGTCTTAGTCTTAGATTTGTAGAGTCACGAATGATCTCAAGTTTTTGTAGAATCGATATAGTTGGACATCAATAAGATTGACGTTCCCAGCTGGTGGAGCTCATAAGTCAAACTGGACTCGAAGACATGAGTTGTACTGTGGATTCTGTTTATCAGTTCAGGTGATCTTCCCACGCTAGTTGAAGTGTTGCCACAGGTTTATTACAAGTAGATCACAGAGTAATCACAGGCACAAGAGTCCTGTTTGGGTTATGGCTCTACCCGTACTGCTAGAAATACTTGTAAAATAAGTCGTGTAGATTAGTTGTCAGTTGCTGCTCGCTAGAGGTGTTTGACTAAAACCAAAAGTTGCAAGATTAACAAAAGAGATTTAAGAACAAAGATTCAAATTCTTAAAAACACAAAGGTATGGTTTAATGTTGTTGTCAAAGTGATCCCGGACTAGTTCCGTAACACTTGAAGCCTGCCCCAATGACATTTTGCACGGTATATTGTAAAATCAATACCTAGTCAAGAGACCATAATACTAAAAGAGCGAAACTGGTACGTATTGAATTGATGTCTGGGCGATGTGGTTGGCGCTTAAGGTTATTTTTAGTAACAGGAAGTTGACGCCATGTCGTGCGCGGCTTCTCCTTAAAGCCCGCCGCACAGGTGAGGAAACTGCGTGAGGAAACTGCCACGCGAGGCACTTAGCTCAGACGATTTCTAAAAAAGTTTTTAAACAACAAGTAGGGTGAGTATTTTGAAATAGAGATCGCCTTCTTTGGGGCTACCTTTTGAGAAATGAGAATCCATCGAATTTCTCAGTTTTGCTTATTTGCGCTTGTCACTGGAATTATTAATTGATTGATTCCAGCAGACTCCACTTTTCCGTGCATCTGTACTCTAATAGATGCACTAGACTAGGCGCAAAACTGAAAATGTCGATCGCAAAAAGTGCAGAAGGCATTTTGGGGTAGAGGCTGGTAACATATACTATTCTAAACTAATTTTTCATGCTGAATCCGAATATGACAGTTATCAAGACGTATTCTGTAATCATATACGTGTAAATGACGTATTTTGTGAATTACTAGTCATTTCATACTAACTACTTTTTCATGTAATTCCAAAAGTTCCCAAACTTAAAAACAATTGCCATAGCTGGAAAGAGCATATCAAAATCAGTGAAGTTTGAAGGATGTAAGATGAAAAATCAAGGAGATACGAATTTTCAAAAATCGAAATTTGTTTGTATATCTTGCATAACTGTAAGTGTTTTCGTACAAAATTTCGTTTTTTGAAAATTCGTATCTCCTTGATTTTTCAACTTATATCCTTCAAACTTCACAGCCAAAGTTTTACTGATTTTGATGTGCTCAGTCAAGTGCTTAACGATCTGTCTTGTATGGGTTCATGGAATAAAAGAAAACGAAGTCAAGAGTACTGATAGGTGTACTGGGCCGAGAACCTGCATGGACGGTTACCGATGCTGTAACTACTAGGAATAACCAAAATAAGTGTGACACGTTTTATCGAGTATAGTTAAGAGTACATTAGGTGTTAAGGACATTTTAGATATAATCAGCTTGTGGTATTGATCAGTAGTCATGGGATTCCTGTGTAGTTGATGATAATTATGTTAATAAATTAAACGTTATTAAGAGAAATAAAAGTTGTTCTGAGTTTAATTATTAAACAAACTTTTGGATTTTGTTATGTTATTGCAGTTTAAAGATGCAAAAAATAAAGGGAGTTTAGTAACTGCTCATCCCGAGTAATTAATGGTCCAACCCTTAGTACACTCCCTTTCGGTATAACATTTTTGCAATAGGCAGCGGCGGATCTAGAATTTTTGAAAGGGGGGAACCATTTTACAAATTAGCTACCTTAACCCCCCCCCCTCCCCCTTCTAAAGTAAATGAGAACATCGTAGGGCTGTAGCAAGCAATTAAATTTTGAATGGCTAAAAACCTATACTATGATTATCCTTTTTACGCGAGCGTAGCGAAATTTGAGCTAAGGCGCGTCAATTTGATTAATAATTTCGATAAAACCAACAACAACAAACATTTGGAAAGTAAAGCTTTGGGAAAGTATATTGTCCTATACGTTTAGACAGAAGACATATAGAGTGTGTGAGAGACTGAGAAAGATATAATAAGGAAGGCCCAACTGAAAAGGGAGGGCACCGGCACCGGCCGGCAGCCCCCCCCCCCCCCTCCCCCCAATAGTATAACAGGCAACGTGGTAATATAATTATAGAAGTGTCCTTTGTAGAACTATATGTATTAATTTGCACGAGTGTGTTTTTCAAAAGATTATCAAAATTGCACGAGCCCTTGGGCGAAATTATAAAAACGTAAATTGTTATAAATTATAAAAAAACGTAAATTTTTAGACCGCTTTCTTCGGGTTTACCTTTTTGTCGTCAAGCATGTCCATTGTCAGTTTTTTTCTGAACTTGTGAATTCCGATATGCCACATTGGATTGCCTTTTGTAAACCTTTCGAGTAGTTCCGAGTATGATAATTTTTAACAGCAATTTCAGTGGCTTATATTAAAATAACAAAGGATGAGTGCAACGAACGGAATCGGAATTCACAAGTTATTTGACCAATCAGAAAGCGTTTAGAAAACACCACACGGAATTGTTGATTTTGATTGGTCGAAAATCAAGGGATTGATCACGTGTATCATGTACTTATTTCTCAGTATGCGAGAGAGTTCGACTTCACACAGCAGCAAATCTGAAGGTAGGTAGAACTCTGAGATTTTTATTAATTTATTAGGGGTTTTCTTCTAAACTCTTCTTGTTTATGTAAAGAGACAGTGAGAGAATTCTTGCATAAGTAAATGTTTTGTGTTTTTGTATCAAGAAAGTTTTTTCAAAGCGAGAAAAGAGTGTTTTTAAAATGCAACTGTCTCGGTGCTTCTACCGTTCCATTTGAGTCGTTACTGAATATTACGTACTCGTTTTCTAAAAGTTCGAGCGTTGAGAGTACAAATTTGCGTTTCATTAGCTACTAGAAAATTTTTATTACCTCCAAACCTCTCTTACAGTATAATTCAAAGACTTCGATTACGGCTCTCGTAGAATTTCGATATATAACCGCTGGATGACTAGAATACTAGCAGTAAATTCGAAGTTTCCTTCAAAATAAATCAACTATCTAGCAAATATAGTTTGAATAGGGGTTTTAAAACCACGAGCGCACAATATAAATAAATCCATTTTCTCTGTCATTAGTAGCTGCAGTATTGGAATATTTGCTATTTTATTTGATGCAAGAATGGGGATGTTTTTGTACACTATAGTTCTCTATCATTGCCTGATTGGATCTCCCTGCTCAATGCTACGAAATCCTTAGGCAATGTCATAAAAGTAAAACAAAACAAAACAACAACAACAACAACTACAACAACAACAACAACAAAAATTACTAAGAGAGCGAAACTCAGTATTGATGTTCGCCTCGGCTAAAACTATTTTTAGTAATTTCCTAGACAATCAAACTCTACTGTTTGAGAACCTTGCGCGCGTGATGGCAAGGTTACTAAATTAAAAATAGCCTTAGTCGCCGCGAACATCGCACAGACATACTGAGTTTCGGTCTCTTAGTATTATGGTCTCTTCAAAATAATGATTTTCGTTTTAATCAACTATTGATCAACTAATCGTTTTTCTATCTTTTTTCTAGCTGCTGCACCTACAGATGAAGACCACAGGGTTTAGTATGACAACAGACCTCGAGTAAACCAAAGTCTAGGATATTTTTTCATTTAGCCTCTAATTGGCTGTATTTGTTAAATTCCTCGAGGTTCTGGTTGTTTTGTGTGGGTGTGCACGTGTGTGTATGTAGAAGCAACTCGCAACATAATTCCTGTTCACTGATAGGAATTAGAATATACTCGGAAATGGATTCTTTTTACTTGTGATGAATCAAATTGTCACCATCGCTTTTGTTCACTGTTGTTATATGTTCATATTTATATAAGCGTTGTTTTGTGCCTGCGAAATCAGACGCCCCTCATGGCCTGCACTCGTCTGTTTGCTTGCAAATATGGCGTGTCATGTCCGGCGCCTGTTGGCTGCAGGCTGTGTTGGAGGTGTTTTGTAAACCCGTCTGTGTATGTTGCTGCTGATGCAATGTTTTCATTCTCATTTTGGCCCGTAGTCACAAGAGCAAGGGTCCATTTCATCTAGTACCCCAAAACGTATGGGAATTTCACTTAGCATTAGTTAGGACTAGGAGGGATCCATAGTTCATACATATGGACCAAGCGAGTTGCATTAGAGCAAGCTACCACATGTAAACTAGGTCGGATCTATTAGCTTTTGGATCGGCATTTCGGGCCGGGTGCAATTGACCTGCTTAGGTTAGCTTTCAATAAATGCTTAGGCCTACGAGAAGACAACTCTGGATCACCGATGGAGCCATTGGACCTGATCGACCATATGCTCTCAAATTGAGAGACCTCCTTTGTAGTCTGAGTCTGTGTCGTGATCTTTAGATGTAGAGTTCTACCATTATAGTTGCTAACTGGCCGGTTACATGCAACGCGCATAGGGCGCTTAGATTTCTGGCGACATAGGTCTTAAGGTTAGCACTGGTCAGGCTGCAAACGTCGATCGATATGCACAACTACTTTTACGTTTTGTATTTACCCCACTCCCCCCCCCCTTTCCGCCCTCCCCTAGCTCCCCCAAACCTCCCTCCCCGCCCTCCATTGTTGTGCGTGCCGACGGTAATGGTCGTACTCTACATTAGCTCCACCCAAATTTAGTGTTGATCAGATTTGTTTTGGCCCGGCCTAACCCAACGTAAATGACATGGTTTGTTACAAATAGTGATACCATGGCATTTGCACCTTCTGTTTCAGCCAAGTCTACCAAGAACAACCAAACTGGGTTGCGACGACGAGTGTTCAAGTACCATAGCTTTTTCATATATAGTGGTAGCTTTAGATAAGGAACTAGGGATTAAAATTTCGGCTGATTGGCAGTAGTTATAAGATTAATTACAACATGACAAAAGATGAGGTCTTGCACTTGACTTTTGTCATTATATTGGATGGCAGAACATGCGCTGTGATCCCAAGTACTTTTGTTCGATCGACTTACGACTTACCACACACATTTTCCCTTCACTTTCTAGTTCTAATCAATTTTTTTTCTTCGTTTTTTCTACTTTTTTCTTTTAAGATTTTTTGGTTTTTTTAATTTTTTGTTTATTTATTTATTTATTTATTTATTATTATCTAGGATAGGTCTAGGACTAGGATTAGGTATGTGTTTCCGGCACTGGTCCAGTCGGGACCATCAACGACTTCCACTGGCTCAACTAGCAATTTTTGCCGCATTTTCCAGACAAATTTGATTTCTCATTTAAAGGCGAATTGGATTTCTTCTGATGAGTTGGATTTCTTAATTTAAACGATGAATTGGATTTTTTCTGACGGGTTGGACTTCTTTAATTGATGAGTTGGATTTCTTTTAAACGGATGAGTTGGATTTCTTTAAAAGATGAGTTGGATTTCTCCAGACGAAGTGGTTTACAATACATTTACCTGCTATATTATAATCGTTCCAAGACTTCATCATCCGCCAAAAACCGTGGGTCTGAACTATATGGCTATATCACATCAACTACATTACCAGGAGTCCACAGCCTCGAGATCCTCACTTCACGAAACCATGGGCCTTTATTACATATTACCTGAATTACAATGATTCCACGATTTCATTATAAAAACAATGGGCGGGGCTATTTTTCAATCATGGCTACTTTTTATCAATCTGTATGGGCAACATTGATACGTTAATTTGACATTATATATAGATATGTTAAATTGAACGTGTTTGCGGCAATGTGTGTGAGTGAGCGTGCACCATAGATATTTACTGTACATTATCATTATTGCAAATTATGACTTGTAATTTTTCGCAATAATGATAACTTTATTGTACGCATGTGAATCCGGGAATGTGTGCGAGTGAGTGTGCACCATAGATATTTACTGTACATTATTATTGTGTATTATTGTAAATTATGACTTGTAATTATTTACAATGACTATAACTTTAATATGTACACGTGTGTTTTCGGCAATGTGTATGAGCGAGTGTGAACCATAGATGTATAATCAGTACGTTATGAGTAAACACTGTAAATATGATTTGTAATTATTCAAAATTATATTTCTGTATTAAACTGGGGAAATGTATCCTTTCCATGGGAGTAAGCGTTGACAGCCACTTTACCCCAATTTAACGATTTAATACCATGCGCGCTAGGTTGTTAATAATTCTAATAATTAACAATCCTTTGTTTTATTGCATTTTTCAAAACTATCAACTGTCAACTACATAACATCTCATCTAAAAGTTAACGAAAAAATACATATCGGGGTTGCTAATGAAATGACGGGGAATTCTGACATTTTTTCAAGGGCAGGAAATCGTCACGGATTTTTTTCAGGGTCGGGGAAATTGAAAATGTCACAAATGTCGGGGGATTTTGGGTTGGGATAGGTGTTAGTTGGTCTCGTAAACGTTTATTTTTGCCAGTTTATTCATTGTGGGAAATTGATTTTGTTTCATTTGTTTTGTGGGGAATTACAGCATTGATATACAGTATGTAATGCATTCATTGACGATATTCATCATATTTATTCATTATATACATTTTATTCTATTGATACATTTGTTTAAATTAGTCGACTGTTATAGTACTAACAATATATAGAGTTCGAAAACTGAAGGCATGAAACAAAACTGAGAAAATCTAATATTCTATCTTTCTTTCTAGAAACGGTTTGTTTTGCAATTGGACCAGTCAGAAATGTTTCATAGGTTCAGTATTTGAACTCTACATCTCTTCCAGCTTATACTAATTTTTCCTTCACTGTTTTTCAGTAGTTTTCGACCTTTCACTAACACGTTTTGTTCTTCAGGTTTTACTTACGATTTCCCTTTTTGTCTTTCAGGTGTTTGCAACATTGCTCTCCATCTTCCTTTCCTTTTTGATTCTTCCCGCATTGTACTTTTCTTATTTGATTTACTAAAACCCATAGAGTCCATAAAGTTAGTCCATGAAACAAAACCTGCAAAGGTTTCCACCCCATTTTTCTCGTGTGGCTATATCTTGTGTGGCTATGTAGCGATTCCTATATTACCCAGTAAAGTTTCATGTATTCAGTATATGAACTCTACATCTCTTTCAGCTTTTACTAACATATTTTCTTTGTATCTTTCAGTTGTTTTCAATGTTTTTACTAACTCGTTTTCCTTTTCAGGTTATATGTTACTTACGATCATGATTTTTTTTCTCATTTAAGATGTTTGCAACGTTGCTGGCTCTTTCTTCCTTTCAATGTTAATTCATTCCTTTCTATTGAATTTTCGTACTTCATGAACAACTAACCTCGTAGAGTCCAAAAACTCAATCCATGAAACATAGAATTGATCGGAACGTTGCACTTCGATCGCTAGAATTTTCTCTTGTATGTGTGCATGTTTGACTTTGTTATAAGACATGATATATTCCTACCTAGTATTGTTTTGTGGGTTTAGTATTTGAACTCTACATTTCTTCCAAGGTTACACTAACATTTAATTCCTTCTAGTGTTTTTCAGTTGTTTTCAAAGTTGTCTTAACGTCAGAGGTTCTTCCAGTATAGTGTTTGATCTTGGATCACGTGTTGGTTACATGCATCGTATCTTTTGTTTTTCTGTGGAATTCTCAATTCTTTCTACGCGTAAATGATTTGTTTTTATCATTTCAGACTAGAACAAGAAGTTCCGACGGCCAGTGAAAAACACCGTTCGATTTTGTATTATTTTTGTTCCTTTTCATTTCTTTATCCAGTCTTTCTTCTGACTATTACTACTTTTCTTCTCTTGCCTTAAATTCACTGTAATTTCGAAATTTAAAAAGAAAATAAATAAAACAAAATATGATATAAAGTACACTAAAATATAAAAAACTAAAGTAAAATAAAGTAATTAAAATAAGGCAAAAATATCAACTTTTAATAAAATTTCTGAAAATCTTTCTTTTCTTTTTCCTTTTCATTTTTCTTTCTCTATTTTGTTTTTGATTTTGCCATCCTTTCAGATGTCTGCAGCGACACGAGAAATTCCTGCTCGATCGATTCGGTATCCACGCACTATTGGCAGCTGTTGACAGTGATTTTTAGATGAGGCCATGTACACATACAGGTGGTTCGCTGTCCTACTGTTGTATCTATCAACTTAAATATCATTTCTCGGGTTGTGTCTAATTACGGATTTTTTCTCTGTTTCAGATGTTTGCAACGACACAAAAAATTCCAGTCCAAATCGTGATTGTCGACATTCACCTACACCTTCTTTGGCTTCTGACATAATTTTACTGAAGGATTTACGCAGGTAGCTCGTGTTATCTACAAAGATGCGCACTGAGAGTAGAACAGAAACGGGAGAGGACCGGATGGAGTACTGAGCCTTGGGGAACTCAATAAGCGAAAGGCTGAAGAGATCTGCGTCGATCCTACTAATTCTTATGCCATTCTTCGATTTAACTTGTTTGATTATAGATTTCTTTTTTGTTTCAGGTGGCCATCCAGCGCGATGTCCTTTTTTCTTCAAGTCCCAAATAAAAGGAGAGTGAATGGGTTACTAGCCACGAAGTGCACAGCAAGAGCCTTATATATTGAAATAAATGCAAATTAGAACTTTCGAAATAACATGGAATGTAAAATGTACCACTGTAAAATGTTTCAGTGCCACGTGATCAAATAGGAATAGTCTTAGCTTTGACATCCTTGAGTAATGCTCCTGGCAAGTTTCATATTGTTCAAGCAGGCAACCGGGCTCGTAATTGGCAAGTTTTTTTGCAGTCAACCAATCGCGTTGGAAAAGGCGCCGTCCAACCTGATTGAGTTCACCAAAATATTTGTTCACGTTTTGGCCTGCCCTTGCTATACATTGCAAAAGGATAGCCTTGTGTATGAAGTAGTTAGTTGGTAGATCTAGACAACGCAGTAACGTGCATGTAAGATAGATATTGAAGAAGACTAATAAAAATGTCACAATCGTCGTCTAGCTGTCTCCTTAGGCCTGGTTTTCACTACGACGCAAGCAAAAGCAGCAAGTACAAGTATCAAAAATTTTCCTTCTGCTTGCTGTTGTACTTGCATGCATGTTATCTCGATGAAAATGGAACATCGTGCTTGCGTGCGCTTGCGCATATTTGTTGTTGTGCTTGCGTGCATGTTATCTCGATGAAAACGAAGCATTATGATGCTGCTTGCGCTTGTGTTTGCTTTGCTAGTGAAAACCAGGCTTTGGCAATCGATGATCTTGTTTAAAGGACAGTACATGCCAGTGAACTTTCTATAAGGTCTCAACTTGTCCGTTTCCCCTCTAAAGTTTAGCACTACGCCTACGTGTATGCGTTGGTTGCTAGAGCAAAAACACTCTAGAGTGATGGCACTTAATCCGTGAAATAGATATTAGTCTAACAGACATTAGTAGACACTATTTCCATTGCTTTCTTTTGTTTTGATTAGACTATTAGAAATTGACTATTAGATTTTGTTTCACGGATTAAGTGCCATCACTCTAACCATGAAACAAGCACTAACTAAATAGTATGGTAAAGAGTGGTTTTCATTTGACCATGAAGGAATTGACAAACATAGTTGGTAGTAGACTCGAGCCAATTTTTTTGTTTTGTTTCTTATCAACTACTACAAACTACATAGTCATTTTTCTTTCACGGTCAAATGAAAATCACTCTAGAGTGATTTTCACCGGACTATGAAATAGTTACTAAGGTAATAGACATTAGTTGACTCTGCACCCATTGTTTTCTTTTGTTGCAATTAACTATTATTAATTGTTTCACAGTCCGATGAAAATCACTCTAGTATAAATCCCGATTGTTACTATTTGGTACATGCTATTTACTTGCCAAGTTGTTTCATGGTTTTAGTGATATCGCTCTAACGCAAACGCTAATAATTAACGGAAAGAGCGCGTAAGTGTAATGTTTTCTTTTAGGCCATGATAGGGATTTCACTGCACCGCAATAAGCTTTAGCATTATGATGTTCCAAACCCCTCTCTATACCACAATCCTTTTGGAGTATCTATTGTTCATCAATTTAAGAATATAGTGTTTGTATTCTCCAAGGATTTTTAAATTTGAATATGAACGATTATTGAAGAGGATTCTGGTATAGATAGAGGTATGGGACGTCATCAAGGTAAAGGCTTATTTCTCAACCATTTTTGAGTAATCTTGGCCTGATTGTCATACGGTCGGGAGATCAGGCGTTGGAACGAAAGGTTTCCGACAGTTTGATCTTCGGACTAATACGTAACGGTAATACGGGCAATAAATACGTGCAACGTATCTCTAAACTTTGTGCAATGGAAAACAAAGAATTTTGTACTATTTAGTGCTCATGTTTAGAATTTGTACGTTTTCACGGGTTAAGTGTGATCACTCTAGAATACAAACATTAAAAGTGTGCAATAAATAGTACTAAATAGTGCTAAATTATGCAAATTCTTTTTTCTTTTGTTTAGTTAGTGCTATTTGGTATACTAAATAGTGCAAATAGGGGCGGATTTAGGGGAGGGGTGCAGGGTTGCGCACCTCCTCCTGAGACGACTCGGTTGAGTACTTTTTTCTCAATATTTTTCCAAATATCCTCTCGGTAATTTCCAATTTATATGATGGTGCATCCCGTCCTAAAGTTGGTGCACCCCTTCCTGAAATTAATTCTGGATCAGCCCCTAGCAAAGTATTGCACACTTTTAGAGTGATGGCACTTAATCCATGAAATAGATATTAGTCTAACAGATAGAGTGGTTTTCATAAACCCGTGAAATAAATACTAGCAGTTAATGTGTAATAGTCAAATATAGATGGCACTTGATCCGTGAAATAGATATTGGTCTAACAGACATTAGTAGACACTATTTCTATTGTTTTCTTTTGTTTTGATTCGACTATAATTGATTTTGTTTCACGGATTAAGTGCCATCAATCTAAGAACAACAGAAAACAACAGTTCGAATTAGGGTCTACTAATGTGTATTAGTTTACTATCTACTTCACGGGTTTATGAAAACCACTCTAATGAAATTAAAACCACTCTATTAGTAGACACTATTTTTATTGTTTTCTTCTGTTTTGATTAGACTATATTAGACAATGACTATTAGATTTTGTTTCACGGGTTAAGTGCCATCACTCTATCACATTAATTATATAACTAATAATAACATTGAAACCTAACATTGATTGATCAGTAAGCAAAGGATTGTGCTTGCATCAAACAAGGTTCACATATTTTCACATTATATATAAAGTAGCCTACAAGCTATGTAGAGTGATTTTCATCGGACTGTGAAATACTAACTAGCTATTAGTGTATAGCATATTAGTGTATAGCTATTAGTATATGATGTCGGGCTAGACCGAAAAGGAGTATGGGTAAGTGCAATAGCTTAATTACTTGCTTTTTAGCTTTGGTTTGGTTTTAAGGAGACTGACTACGTTGACAAAAAGTAATTAAATATCGTTTAAACCACAATTTTCTAGAACGAAATTTAATGCTGATCCCAAAAACGAAAAGAAAAAAGGGGGGTCCCGCACTCGTTTTCGAGATAATCAGCATTGTATGAATGCCTATCTCCGAATTTTTGATGCGAAAATCGCTCAACCGGAAGTGAATAGAAAAGAAATTAAGAATTAGGGAAATAACATTTCTACAAAGGCCACAATTGCGTAAATATTAGCTAATGGAGTATTCTGCAAAATGGCATAAATACTTTTGATGTGAGAACAGCAAAATACCTTCATTCCTTGGCTTTTGTGCCGCGAGTACCAACCACAATTGTCCTCATGTCGAGCAAAATGTTATACAAAAATCAATTTTTTCATATGCTAGAATGATTAACTTTTTTTGCAAAATTGATATGATTGAGATTTTTAGGTGTTTTTTTAAATAAACGAAAAAAAAGTATAGGGTCCCGTGCAAAAATGAAGGGTTTTGTGCCTTTGAAGTTGTTAAAAAGGGCTAAAAAATGCTAACCGGAAGTGCCGCCATTTTAAAATGACGCGTAGCGCGAGCTTGATTCAAATTTGTGTTGACGAAAACAAGCCATTAATGAATAATCTCAAACAACTTAAAGAGGACATTTGTCAGAGCTCCAATATTATGGACAGCTTCAGTAGCACCAATGTCAACAGTTGTTGGATAAAATGGAAAGCGGCTTTCATAGACATCATTGACTCTCACGTTCCTAAGATCAAGGTAAAAGACGCGAATACCCCACCATGGATAGACAAGGAAGTAATACATCTGTTAAAGAAAAAAGAGACAGCTAGGCGAGCAGCAAAAAGGCTTAACAGCGAACGTCATCGTGCGAAATATAGGGACTTAAGAAGAGAATCGAAAGATCTTATCAACAAAAAGATCAAGGAGTATAACGATTTACTTGGAGACTCATTGAAAGAAAACCCGAAACGATTTTGGAGTTATTTCCGCCACAAGACCAAGTCGAACTCTATTCCTGCCTCTGTTACGTTTAAAGATATCAATTATTGCTCTGCTGCTGATAAAGCGGAAGCCTTCAACAGCTTCTTCTATTCAACATTTACTCAAAATGCTAATGACGATTCAATCACGTTAACCACGCCTAAGAATATACCACTGATAGATAGTCCTAACCTATCTGAGGAAATGGTCTCCCAGGTGCTGGCTAAGCTTGATCCACATAAAGCTCCAGGTCCTGATGGTCTGCCGACGTTCATCCTTAAAGAATGTGCTTTGGAACTGGCCCCTTCCATCTGTCGCCTGTTCAACTTATCACTCTCAACTGGTGATTTGCCTGCTGAGTGGAAAAACTCCTTAGTAGTACCAGTCCATAAAAAGGGTAAGCGTGATGACGTGATGAACTATCGCCCCATTTCTCTACTTAGTGTCATCTCAAAGGTTTTAGAGCGATGCATATTTAATTATGTCAAAGACCATCTTTATGCTCTTTTTGACGATTCTCAGCATGGTTTTCTTCAGGGACGCTCTACAGTAACGCAGTTATTAACATTCTATCATGAAATCGGTCAGAATCTAGACAATGGTTTGCAATCAGACATTGTTTTCTTGGATTTGGCTAAAGCTTTTGACAGTGTGTCACATCAACATCTTCTCTTTAAGCTCTGCCAGTATGGTATTAGTGGTCAACTCCTGAAATGGTTCGACAGCTATCTTTGTAATCGAAATCAACGTTGTCTAGTGCATGGTTATACATCAAGTAGCCTTCCTGTTGCCTCTGGAGTGCCCCAAGGAAGCATACTTGGCCCATTGCTATTCTTGGTGTATGTGAACGACCTCCCTGCTGCTATTGACAACCGCATGGCCCTATTCGCAGACGACTCAAAGTGCTTTAGAACCATAAAGGACACTACTGACTGTGATGCCCTTCAAGAGGACCTTAACAATCTGCAATGTTGGAGTCAATCATGGCAATTACGATTCAACAGCTCAAAGTGTGAAATACTGACTGTAACACGCAAGCATCAACCTATTAAGTATAATTATATGGTGGACTCTAGTATATTAAATTATGTATCGTCTTTAAAAGATCTTGGGGTCATAGTGTCAAATGATTTAAAGTGGAATAATCATATTGATCATGCATTAGCTAAGGGATATAGAATGCTAGGGTTTTTGCGCAGGCACAGTTTAAAGTCCTTTGATATTAAGACAAGGAAACTTCTTTATCTTTCTTTTGTTCGACCCCACATAGGTTACGCTAGTGAGATCTGGGCTCCCCAGAGTATTGGTAATCTTAGTAAAGTAGAGGGTCTTCAACGCAGGGCTACAAAATACATCTTAAATATGAATTACTATGATAGAGTTACTACTTATCACGATCGTCTTAATAAGTTAAATTTACTTCCTGTGTCTTATTGGCACGAGTTAAAGGATTTAGTTTTTTACTTTAAGTGTCGCATTGGTCACTATAACATCGCTATTGACCAGTTTGTGAAGCCTCGCACTAACCAAAGAGTAACTCGCCATAATTCTAACTATGATGTAATAATTCCTTATTGCCGCACTAAACTTTTTCAAGCTAGCTATTTCAATCGACTGCCCAAGCTATGGAATAACCTGCCTTCTTCAGTCCGTTCCTCTTCTTCAATTAACCATTTTAAATCATCTCTTCTAAAGTACTATAATAATGCGCTTACTAATGCTTATGATGTGGATAATTTTAACACCTGGAAATCTATTTGTCCTAAATGTTGTTCTGTATGTAACATTCTGTCTCCTAAGCGCTGCTGCTACTAATATATGACCAATGAGGGGAGGGATGGGGGTTTTATCTTACATAATTTGAATGGAATTTATATTTTTAAATATTTTTTACAAAATTTGCCTTATATATTTAATGGATATAATCAGCTATACAAATATAGGCATTATATATAGAGTGCTAAATAAATATATGTTCAATGAGAGGGAGGGAAGGGTGGGGATAATGTATTTTGTTTTTTTTTTTTACTAGTTTTATAATTTTATTTAATGGGTGCACTTAATGTGGAGCCTAGCTCTGTTGTGCTGTCCCACACCTTCCATATTTTTTCTTTTCTTTTACATTTTTTCTATACTTATAGTTATATATATATATTTTAGTATAGTAGTATAATTTTATTTTAATGTGAAGGTGAAAGTTTTGTAAATAAAAAAATAGTAAATAAAAAGCGAGCGCTCGCTGTTTTTTCCAAAAAGAAAATATTTTTACTTCATTCTCTAATGATTTTGAGTATTTAAATCCACAAGAATAAATTTGGAGCTGATTTTTGTACAAAAACTTAAGTTTTTCTATGATTTTTGCTGTTCGCTGAAATCTCCGCGCGCTATGACATTGCTTAAGACGTAATGCGCGAAATCATGCGCAGTGCCAACGTAGTCAGTCACCTTAAGCATCAACAAATGAGAATGAAGGTCTTTTATGTATACGATCGAAGCAAGCTGGTTGACAATAGCCGTATAGATATTTTACCCATACTCCCTTTCGGGTTTCGAGTAAACGTGAGGCCTTTTGCCCGACGTCAACATTTTTGGAACAGACATGTATTCTTATAAAGATAGTTTAATTCATACTACATAGTTAGCATATTGCTACACGTCTTAATTCAAGATAACTCAAGGTCAATCAACATGCGACTGAATACATGACGAGCATAATTTGCGTTGTCGACAATGAAATAGGCCGGTGGAGTTCAAGATTGATCAAAACATCCGATCGATGAAATGTCCAAAAATATGCTACGTGACATTAGTTCCGTTTCGAAAGTCGAATACACATTAATTCATAAAAGACATTTTTGTGGGTGGTAAAAAAAACAATTTAATTTTGAGACACTAAATTGAGTTAAGGAACTCACTGGCCAAAAACATGAAAAATCCGCCATGTATTTAGACGATATGGGACGAACATATATAGCTAATTCAATTAACGCGCGTTATCGCTGATAAAAGCCTAAAGCCTAAAGCTTTGAGAGCAGAATCATGAAAAAAAATTGTATCAGCGTGACATCATTACAATAAGAAACTCACTGTATGCTTGCAAATTCTACAACTTGACATATTTCCTTAATTCTTAGGATTCAGCCTACAGCGGAAGTTTGTTAGTAAACAAAAGAGAGTTGAAAGACCTTTAAGCCTTTTTTCAAGCGACCAACGTTATTGAAATAGCTATATATAGGTATTTAGATCTGTAGTTCGTCTTCCTTGGTTGATCACGAGGTGATACTATATTGATCACATAGCAGAACAGCTCAGTGTAGGAGCTCGTTGTTTTCGTAGCCGATAATTTAAACGCAACATAAACAATCGAGATAAACCTATTTCAATAAACATTGTCGGTATCAAGCCTACGCGACTCACAAGCTAGAAAGACTTTCAAGCTAGAAAATAATAATGAATGAGACACGTGATATTTGGAATAGTCTAAATGTTCTTTTCATCTTGGCAACGTTAATGAGATTGGCTGTATGTCCAGAAGTACTTGAGTACTTTACTTCTCAAAAACTGTCACGCGACAAGCTAAAGGAAAAAAAAACCCGGCTTCCTTAATGAATTAACCGTAAATGTCTTCATATTGGTAATTTATGGTGTAAGGGGGTGTTTACATGGCACTAGGATCATCCTAGTAGGCGAATCATCCTACCTGCTATACATTTACTGCATTCTGTTTACATGGAAATTTGTGTCTTCACTTCGGGTACTAGGATCGTCCTACTGAACAGAATGCAGTAAATGTATAGCAGGTAGGATGATTTGCCTGCTAGGATGATCCTAGTGTCAGGTAAACACCCCCTAATCCTGGTTGTTGAAAAGAAATTACAAAATAAAGATTACTAAATAACACTGCATTCTTGTGTTGATCACGTGACAGTTCTTTAGCTAAGTAGTCTCATGAACAATCTTTTTATGAAATGACTATATTAGCTGGATATGTATATATATACAATTTCTTCTCAGTGCATATACTTTACAGTTATATTAGTGTATGTTTGCAATTGTAAATATATTTAAAATTCTGCATTACTATAAATAGACTTCCAAGATCAGTTTCTGTTGTCAAATATACATTGATACAAAGGGCCTTTCTGTACTAAGAAAATCAAATTTTGTTGTTATTTTTGATAGAGACAAACAGGTTTTGACAAGACTTGTACAGTCGTCCTGCCTCAAGCTGAATTCTTGTATGATCACGTGACAGTTCATGTAAATATATCTCAATAACAATCATTTTTGATATGACTATACTGAATATAATATACAATTTATTTGCAGTACATGTCTGTCACATTTATATTAGTGTATCATACATAATGATTGTAATGTTTAAAACAATAATAGTCTTAGTGCGAAAAATTGAAACGATTGAAATTGGAAATAAATTAATTGTGTCATAGCTATAATATAAATAGACATTCAAGTTCCGTTTCGGAAGTCAAATACACATTGCTACAAAGACATTTTTGTTGATGGTAAAAAAGAAACAATTCTGAGATAGTCAACTGAATTAAGGAACTCACAGTCCAAAAATCCGCCATTTATTTGGACGAACATAGGTTTAACGTCTTCCTTGGTTGACCAGTACCTATATTGATCACATAGCAGAACAGCTTAATGTAGAAGCTCAATGTTTTCGTAGCAGATAAATGCGACATAAACAATCGAGATATATACCAAGAAGAAAACAACTATGCCTTCGAAAAATATCAAACCAGACTATGAAACACTTCATAAAAACTAATCGACATTTTTACATATACCAAATTGCTACATTACATCGAGGTCGAGGTTGACCGAGCATTGATACAGACCCCCTTTCTTTTGACATGCAAATTAGTGTTATCACAATAACATCCGCTTTGAGCAGAAACCCGTGAAATCGAAAAGTATTTGCTTTGTTCATTCACAATTCCGTGATTCATTAGTGTGCATTTGCCTTTCACGGGTTGTCGGGTACCAAAGCTCCAAGTAATATATTCCTTACAGCAGGCCACAATTGAACAAATATAACTGCGCGATTGATCTATTTAGCCGCATTAGGATTTGTGTTAACCATGTTATTAGCACTGTAGGGATGGACGATATTAATCCTTCAAGCTCGATTCCTATGGAAACTGGAGCGATGGAGATTGACACTAGTCGTACAAACTCGATCCCTGTAGATTCCGTTTTGTTTTTAGCGGCAGTAGAAAGAAACGACGAGGAAGAAGCCAGGCGATTTATTGATGAACAGTCGGTGAATATTAACTGCACCGATTCCTATGGCCAAACTGGTTTGCAGATCGCAGTTAGGGAAGGCCACCTTGATATGTTGGTTTTGCTGCTGGACAGAGGAGCAGAAATTGGAAACGCACTTCTTGATGCCATAGACAAGAACTCACTAGACTGCGTAGCTCTACTTGTCCAGCACGACAAAGTCAAGCCAAACTTTATACGTACTCGATCAAGATCTCAAGTTAGAAGAGAAGACGAAATTGGCAAACATGGCGAATTCTTGAAGCCCCTCGTTCTTGCAGCCCAAAATGAGAACTTCGAGATCGCCAAGTTTCTCATGACTCAAGGTTATACCATAGACGACCCGCACACCAAATTCTGCGAATGTCGCGAATGTCAAGAACTCGGAAGACTGGGCTGTTATCTTAACCATCTCAACATATACCGTGCATTGGTGAGTCCTGTATATATATCATTGGTGTTTCTGCTTCAAGGGCAAGCAATCGACTACCAAAACGGACCCTTTCTATAGAGCTCTGGTATTAAAACGAGACATATTAAACCATGCAGACATCGAGTATGAGTTCCGTGAAGACTATCTTCAGCTGGCTAGAAAGTGCGAAGACTTTGCTGTTGCTCTTCTTGACCAGTGTCGCAACCTTGAAGAAATTGCTATCGCTATGAGTTTGCCTGGAATCAAAGAGGTGTCAGGGGCAGAAACCAGAGAGGGTACTCGTGAGGAAAAAATGCTAAGCATTCTGAATTTTGCATTAAAATACAAAAATAAGAAGGTTAGTCTTTATATAATTATCATCATTATAGTTGATCTTTTTGGTATTTGCTCTAATGCCTCAAAACATACTTTCGATGCAATTCGTATAGGCAAAACGTTTGGAAAGTGAAAGTGTGAAAACTTGAACTTCAATCTTTGACCCTATACACATGTTAGCTCATCGTAGTAACAATCTGTGATCGCAACACGATGTGCGATATCCTGAATTTCTTTGTTCATTTTCGCAGATTGATGTCTATACGCGATGTTCGTGGCGCTTAAGGTTATTTTATGTAATAGGACGTTGGCGCCATATCGCGCCAGCAAGGCGCTCAAACAATGGAATTTGACTTTTATGCGCGCCCAGATAAGAACCGTTCCTCCTCCGGCAAAATTATCTGGTAATAAAATTTCATTGTTTGCGTGCGCGCGCGATGTTGTCAACTTTCTGTCACTAAGAATAACCAAGTCAAGCACATCGCACAGACATCAATACCACTTTCGATCTCTTAAGGCTGGTTCACACTAGCGTCGGAATCAGAATCGGAATCGTAAGAAAACAACAAAGAATTTAGGGATTAGAATACAAAAGAAAGGTGTTTTTCTTTGTTCCTTCCTTTGTCTTTGATTATGCTTATGCTTGGTCTTATGCTTCTTGTGATGCTTATGTCGATGTCCTATGTCACACGCTTGACTTAACTCTTTTGTCTTTTCCTTTGTTTTCTGCTTCCGATCTGCTTCCGAATCCGACGCTAGTGTGAACCAGCCTTAAGTATTATGGTCTCTTGCGCTGCCATCTTTCAATCGGGCAGACACAAAGCATGCGCAACTTATGAATACTCGTAAATTCCAAGACTTGGTCGGTTTTCGGATATACAATTTCTTTTATTTGTTCGAGTATATTTGTACAAATCCATCATAGTTTACAATAAAGATGTTACACTGGTACTACAGCTATTTTCAAAACGTTTATCGACAAAAAGGCCTTAAGCTTACGAGATCACCCAAAATGGGGTATGGGTAGAAATTTTCAAAAAGCTACAAAACTGCACTAATACCATCTTAGCTGACAATTCCTAATTATCATGTTTAAGACCAGGAAAAAAGCCGACAAGCGAGAAACATTTCGCACCTACCAAGACTCCTACTGGGCCTATTGTCGCGTAGGTGTGAAGCCTCTTCTCCGACAACCGTTTTGAAAAAGGTGTATTATGAGGGGGTATTTACATGAAGGATCATCTAGCACTAGAATCATCCCAGCAGGCGAATCAGCCTATACCTGCTATACATTGACTGCATTCTGTTTGCATGGAAATTTGAGTCTTATTCACTTGTACTAGGATCATCCTACTAAACAGAATGCAGTAAATGTATAGCAGGTAGGATGATTCGCCTGCTAGGATGATCCTAGTGCTAGGATGATCCTAGTGCCATGTAAACACCCCCTAAGTTCTGCCCATTTCACGTTGCCAACACTTTGTGTAACGGACCACCGCAGGTCCGCAGGTCACCTTTTTTCTTGTTAATATGCTATAAAATTGTTTGTCTGCAGTTCGTAGCCCACCGCTTCAGTCAAGTGATGTTAAATTCTGTGTTCTACAGTGAAATGCCATTTGTTGAAGAAAACAACCACATTCAAAGCGCAGACACTGGTGATCTTATATTGGATATTCATGCCCTTGTTCATGGTAAGCTACCAAGCTCTTACCCAAGAATCGCTGGACAAAATTATTGGATGTACCAATTATCAAGTATCTCAGCCATGTTGGATCTATGATTTGGTTTGTGAGTATCTTGATCTTGGCTGCCTTTCAAGACAAACTTCCAAAGACGAATGTAACTAGAGTTTCAATCGTCGGTAAGATTTATGATAATACTATGATATCACCATGGGATTGGGTCGAGGGATTTTTTACGGGTCGTCTCAAAAGTTCGTGCCACTCTTCCACAATAGCTTTTATTACTGTAACAGAGGCCCTGAATTACCACAATTCTTTGGATTTTTTTTCTATAATAATAATGTGCGTCCATTATTCTTATGTGAGGAATATCAGCAGCCAACAACCGCAGTATCAAATGTGATAACTTGTGCTTGCTCTGCTCGCTGTTTACTCGGGATACTCAAATAATTAGCCCGAGTAATCAGTCTCCCGTTGAATTTGAGTTATTGTTGCTTGTTTGTTTGTTTGTATTTGTTTGTTTGTTTGTTTGTTTTAGCGCAGTAAAATCCACAACACATATGCAAACACTTCGTTGTATCACACAATAAGTCTTTGATATTCATAGAATTGGTTACTTCAATATTTATTTGTTGTTGCTGTCCTCACCAAACTGATAATCAACTCACTTTATCATTTCAAGACATTTTCATTGGCATCTGGATATTTGGAATGATGGTGGAAGAAATTCGACAAATAAGACTTCAAGGTTGCAGACGATACATGACTCAATGGTGGAATGTCGTCAAAATGATGGTGATTTCCTCATTTTTTGTAACTGGGATGCTGTGGATTTGCAGTTTTGCGTTACTAGCAAAGGAAGGGGGAATAAAAAACGTCAACCTCACTGGGTTGTACGATCCAGACGCAGAAGCACGACAGACCATTATTTTGATTTCAAACAGTTTCTATGCTTTGGGGGTGCTGTTAACTTTCTGTCATCTCTCACACAATTTCCAGGTAAGAAAAAGTGTTTTAATGACATCATTCATTAATCAAAGTTGATCAGAGGGTATAGACGACTTTCAAAAATGGCGGGGTCATTATATACAAGAACGAGGCCAGAAAGGCCTCCAAAATCATTATGGTATCAAATGAGTCTACGGTATATCCTGTAAAATGAAGAGAAAATAGTTATCTTAAAAGGAAGGGGAACACATCGTCTTTGATAGCAATAGATGTGTTGCAATGCTTATTTTCTGGTAACAAGGTCTTTATGGACTCGTTCTTATGCACTAGGCTGCCATTTTTGAAAGTGGTCTTTATTCATAACGAAAACTACTTATAACAAGTAAACTATAATCTGCAAGCGCGTATAAGACGCAATAAGGAATAGATAGAAATCTGTAATTTCGTATAAAAGAGAGAGTACTTACTGTACTGACTTTGCGAAGCCTTAACCCTTCGTCTTCACCGTCTGACGAAGAGCTAAGCCTCGAAAGGTCAGTATGTAACTACTCTTTTTATACAATGTCACAGTTAACAAATAAATTCCATTTTGCCGTGCGTCTGTACTCTAATAGGATGCACAGATGATGTCATTAATGACAACCAATCAGAGCTTGCGTAAGATTCAATGACGTCATCTATTCGTGTGTACTTAAATCACACATGGTTCTTGACCAATCAGAGCGCGCGTAATATATGCTTAATAGGTGCGGTGAAATATAGCTAATTGCACAAACATTGACCCTTTAAAAACATATTTGGTTGGTCAAGAGTAAGTTGCTCAATTTGTGGAGTGAAAAAGGGAAGCATGATCAATAAAAAAACTATGTTGAGCCACCTTAAATTGTTTTCTTTCAAAGGTCAGTTACTTTCCTTGGACCACTACATGTATCCATGATGAATATGGGAGGTGATGTCTGCAAGTTCATTTTTCTCTTTGGTCTGAACTACCTTGCATTTGCTGTTGGTTTGAGAGAGTTGTATTCATGGTACATAGCAACCGCTACAACTGCGACCTTTCAGGCTCAGATGAAGAATCAAACAAATGCTGAAAATCATTCGCTAGAAGGGTAAGCAAGCAGGAATGTTAAAGGGGGACTAGCATCAAAATTGTTCAACATTCAATTTAGCTGAAACTTCGTTGAAACTACACTGAAAGACTCTCAAAGAGCTGTTCGAAAACTGGTTAGTTTTTGTTTTCTGAAATTTCTTGAGGAATATTAGATTTTTATGAATCTTTAGAGGTATCAGTGACGTCATACATTGCACACAAAAATTTAGTTCCATACATTTCTTAGTAAATTTTGTAATTGAAATATCTCAATGTAAATGTTGTACATTGAAGAAAACTGGTCAGAAAATGAATCCTTAGTCTGAACAAGGTAAGAAAACGCCTCCACACAAACGTTTAGTGTTAAAGAAATAAAATTGTTTAAGAAACAAAACATAAGGAAATGTATGGAACTGAATGCTTAAGTTGAGTGTAGGACGTCACCAGAACGGTTTTGATGCTAGTCTCCCTTTAACTTTTAGAATAACCAGGGTATATGCCACCTCGACGGCGAAGAATAGGCTTAAACATTAGTAATGAAACTGATTAAGGCGCTGCTACACGGTGCATTTTTTTCTGCAGTAATTCGTCTAGCAATGGCGTTGCAAAACAAATTGCACGAACAACTGCAGTGTGTAGCATAATCTGCATCACGCAAAATCAAAGATATCAACATTGCAGGAACATTTTTCAGCGTTGCGCCTCACCCCTGACATGCATGGTTCGTACAATTTGTTTTACAACGACAATGCGAGACAAGTAGCAGAAAACTTAACTTTGCACAGTGTAACAGCGACTTTACTCAAACACATTTTTATCTCAGTCAATAACTTAATCGGACAAATAAAATGATGAGAATTTTAAAAATTACATTCCTGTGTATATTATTAACATGCATAGGAACAACCAATTCCTCTGAAGCTATTTAAAATACTTTACGAGTCCAATAGAGTCTGCATGAAGATCGACAGTGCAGACCATCCTTCGGCAATATCACCGAACGAAAATCTCTCAACTTCTCGTCATTTCATTTTTCCCTGGTGCGTGACTATATCACAGACGCGCGCTGCGCGTTTTATGTTTTGTTATCATGGATTTCCATCACTCTTACTTGAGTTAGTCTCATTCGTACTCTCACTGGACTTTCATACAGACTGGATGCGAGCTTTCGTCACCTGTTTTGGGCTCTTTTTGGCCTGACAGAGTATTCTCTATTTGAAACTGTGGAACGCTTCGATAAATACAATATCACACATCTAACTGGCGAGGTGATGTTTGCCCTATACTGTGTGTCGGCCATCTTGATAGCACTCAATCTTCTGATTGCCATGCTCACCAATACTTTCCACAAAGTTGAAGTAAGTTCTGTTTTGTAAGATTTAGCAGTATCAATAGCTGACTTCCGATAGTACATCTTCGCTTGCCACAGTACAAAAGTATCAAGACGAGGCTACGTGCATAAAGCTCAGTCATTCGTAACAAGACAAACGTTTTAGCACGTAGTCTCGTTCTAAATCCATTGTATGTGGCAGGTGCAGCATATCTGGAACTGGACTATTGCAAATCGATCAATTCAGTCAATTATATGATTGTTAATGTACTTCTTGTACTTCTACTCAGTATTCGGGTTGTTTGTTTGAAATTCAAAAAAACTTGTCCAATGAGTTGATAACCGCTTGACTGTTGCCTGCAAAAAGTATGTGCGCAATGACAAAAATGCAGTCCATGAACAAGAAAACTCAAAAAACTACTGGATTCATCATTTTGTATGTATCTGTAAATACACCAGTGCCTATGACCATGTACAGTGCAGATTTCGTATGAGTGCGAAAAGGCGGCGCGCGCGGCACGCTCGCGGCGCGGTTACCGGCAGAATTTTCGAATGTTTTGATAGGAAACACGGCACTGACACGGTCACGGCACGGCGCGGTCCTTTTCACACTCATACGAAATCTGCGCTAACTTCGGCTACTGACGTTACAGATATCAACAAAGCCTCATCTAATGCGGTTCATCGCGACTAATTCATCTTAGGCCTAATTCAGACGCCGACCATTCATGTGCCGTACCAATTTCTTGCAATAAAATACAACTAGAGGAAAGTTCAGTTCGACGTCTAAATAGAATTGGAAGCGCTGGTTCACACCAGAGTCATCCGAATAATATTGCTTCAACTAGATTTTGAATTGAGAAATGCACATGGACGAACGGGTGCGGCGTCTGAACTAGGCCTTAGACATTTAATATTGTCCAGAAAGAAGATCAAATAATTCTTCGTCCAAAATGCATCTCTTTCGTAGGAAGACAACGATATTACATTCAAGAACGCTCGTACTCAAATCATAATGCAGTACGTTAACAAAGGAAGCGTCGTTAGTCCGCCATTTAATCTGATATTCTTTAAAGCCTTCCTGAACTTCTTTATCAACAGAGTAAGTATGAAAGTTGTGCGCTCAGTGAGAATGTAAAAACACTGTGGAAATAAATAAAAAAATTGTCTAATAACGTTCTACAAATTGAACGTACAGGATGATACAGCTATTTCAAAAAACGGAGAAGCCTCAAACCCACGCGACTAGACTAAAAGGAGTAGATGCGCGCAAAACTATAGTCGTTTTTCGGCTTTGGCGTTGATTTTGAATTCACCAACTAATAAAGTTGTTCGGTGTAAACGAACAAAAATTGGTTGTACTTAAGAATATACAATTATTATACTGGTATATATTTTGACTAATTTCCTTAACGTATTGACTCGCATGATTTTGTTTACACTTTTCAAGTAATTAGTCTGGAATAATCTTCGCTTCTGATTGGATGATTCGAAATTCACAGTTCCAACTATCACACATGCGCAGAACCGTGCTGTTGCCCTTTTAAATAAATTTAATCAATGTTTTTTATGTATCCAGTGTTCGACATGTGCCAGGCCACATTTAGATGACACTGCTAACAAACACAACGAAGACAGGGTAAGGAACCGCAGACAAGAAAACCTGGTTTATACTAGCGATAGCAACAACCTTGTAATTTGTTTGTCAGCAGTGACTGTATTTTCTTTAGACAAGAATAAGCACAAGGAACACTTATAAACTCAGTAACGTACTGCTCAATAGCAGTGCTTGTCTTTTCTTAGCGTCACATGCAAGCATAAGCACAAGCAAAGACTCAGTAATGTTCTGTTCATTAGCAGTAAGTACATAAGTACATATAAGTACGCATTTATAACTGATATAAGTACATAAGCATATAACTACATAAGTATATATAAGTACATAACTGATATAAGTACATAAGCATATAACTACATAAGTATATATAAGTACATAACTGATATAAGTACATAAGCATATAACTACATAAGTATATATAAGTACATAGCTGATATAAGTACATAAGCATAGAACTACATACGTACATATAAGTACAAGCAATTACATACACAGACTCAGTAATGTACTGCTCTTTAGCAGTGCTCGTCTTTTCATTATTGATACAAGCATAGACGACAGATTCAGTAATGTACGTACTGCTCATCAGAATGATTTTGTTAACCTGTGAAAAAATATGACGTATAATAATTTGAGACATAAGCATAAGCATAAGCAACATATACACAGACTCGGATGTACTGTTTACCAGTAGTGCTTGTCTTTTCGGCACTAGTAATATATGCATAAGCACAAGCACAAGCAACATGCATACACAGATTCAGTAATTTACTGCTCATATCATTTATATTAGCAGTGCTTGTCTTTCCACTTGTGTCTTGCCCAGCCCAAACATGTTTACTCTCTAGTTTCCGTTTGTATCATTTCGCTGGCTCGGGTCTGTAAAACAGGCTATATTACATTTTGTTTATAAATTCATTCTTTTTTAGAGAAATCGACTCATGAGACTTCTTATTCGAAGATACTTTTTGGACAGAAACAAAGAATTACAAGACACGTCGCCAGACATTCTGTTAAGAGAAGACTTCGCTGAAAGTCCACCACAAGCTGCAAATGAAACCATTAGCCTTAAATAGAAATCATAATTAAAATTACTATGATAATTATAGTTAAAGTTAATTAAATATAATAGTTATAATTAAATTTAATGCCCATATCTTTTAAATAATTCAAAAATACAACATAGATTAACGGCTATACAAACCTACAGCGTAACAGTACAAACGTTCCCGATAACCGCTGACTGGCTCATCTCAGTCCGGTAACCGCTGACCACATTACAGCACGACCGTTTTTGTGTCACACTGAGGAATGTTTGTGGATATTCTATAGTTTATTTAGCTTTTCCTTCCAATGAAGGAAGGGTCACCACAATCAACAGCTTTTGCCAATCACTGTCGACCTTAGGCCTGTAGTGTTCGAATTCGTGACATGATATTTCTACGTTCATTTGTCGCCCCAATTTCGTCATGTATCAGTCTAAAGTTAGTTCAGAATGGCTTGGAAGAGGGTTTTACTTAAGCAGTGCTTGAAGCCTGCTCCAATGATATCACGATTTACAATGCTATATATGTATTATGAATATTAATTGCTAAGGTTTATGTCACCTTTTGTATACACCTTTTTCAAAAAATGTCGACGAAAGGTCCAAGCCTACGTGATCACTCGAAAGGGAGTATGGGTTGAAATTACTAAAACTAAACACGAATATCAACACAATAATTCACAACTAGCTTGCCTCCACCTCACGCACCAAAGAATTAACCGTTCAATTTTTGATGTTACAACTCAAGTCCAAAACCTAAAATCGAGTGAGCCACACGGTTATTTAGTCTAGTGCTTCGGGGATTTTAATAATCGTCAACAACCTTTCTTTGAAATAGGTGCAAAGCATTAACAACAACAACAACAACAATAAACAACAACAACAACGCGATCGTAAATGTTGTGACATGGAGTGCTTTCGATTTTTGAATTAAAAGTCTAAGGAAATTAGTTTTTTTAACAAATAGATTCCATTTTTCCGTGCTTTTGTACTCTAATAGATGCACAGATGACGTTAAAATGTGGCGAGAACAAGAACGTATGCCACGAGACGAAGTCCAGAAGCGTGACTGTTGTTCTCACCACATTTTAACGTCATTTGTGCATCAATTTGAGTAAAGACCCACGGAAAAATGGAATCGATTTGTTTTATATGATATTTATCAAAATATATTAGCCAATCAGAGCGCGCGTAAGATTCAATGACGTCATCTATGCGTGTCAATTGTAATCAGTCGACCAATCAGAGCGCTCGTAATATACCGATTATCATATATTACACACACATGCACGTTTTATTCATCAAACTTTAATTGGGCTGGTTAAAAAGAAAGTCAATTCTTTGTCATAAATAGGATAAGCCAATGAAGGTCCGTTAAAAGTAATATTTAAAGTGTAACTGATGAGTTCACCAAAGTGAAAACATAATCTTATCAAAGAAAGGTAATAGTAATAGTAATAGTAATTGTAGTAAATATCTGTGAATAAATGGTAATATAGTCTCCTTTGCAGCCGTTTTTTGTGTCATCACGCAAGGCTTAAACTCCCCAAAGCCAGAGGAAAGTCAAAGCAAGCACTGATATGCGAGAATCGCATAACGACACGTTAAGTACAACTATATTAAAAAGATTTGACGAGATCGACGCCTAATAGCTTAAGTGATTCATGCTAACAAGAGTATGTGTAGCCTATTAGAACGAGCTATAAAACAAAGTGACAATCCACATCTACCTTGATTCGCCGCGCGCGCGCTTTTACTTCAAAGAACTTAGATAAATTAAGACAACAAAATCGAAAGAAGAGAGAAATTTGGCATTCCTTTCGATTCAATCGCGTGGGTTTAAGGCGACTGGTTGGACATTAATCTTTCAGGTTTAAAAACAGGTGTATTTATTCACATTTTCCCTCACTTAATGTTTATACAGTGTACCCACTATGCCATAATCAGAACTGGGAAAGACAGGAACCTGCCCTTCCGTCGCAGTGAGAAAGCGGTACGTAGACGTGAATATCGATAACATAGTTAATTTATAGCTTCTAAAGTTCGTGCCCCAGATTTTTTCATTTTGTTGGTTTGGCTAATTGAAAAGCCTTTTCTGGGAATTTCATAAAGAATCTTGTGCCATGTTCTTAGTAGGTTTTAATGACCTTAGAAGTTACACGTTGTTGCACAATAGAATGTTAAAAATTAAAATAAAGGAGACCGGGTCGGCGTAGGTTGCTGAACAGGGGCGGATTCAGGATTATCTTCAGGAGGGGGAGCACCGTCTTCAGGAGGGGGTGCACCATCATATAATTTAGAAACTGCCCATAGGATATTTTGGAAAAGAATATTGAGAAGAAAAAAAAACTCGAAGTACAGTTTTAGGAGGGGGTGCGCATCCCCCTGCACCCCTCCCATAAAACTTCCCTTGCTGAAATTCCTCACATAAATAGTGGCACAGCATAAAAGAAATCCCAAGAATTGGGGTAATTCAGTGCCCACTTTAAATAAAAAGCTTGTCTTGTACAGTTAAAACGGGGGTACGAACTTTTGAAACAACACGTATTTAGCATTTGCTTGACAGTCAAGCATGCATGGGCGCCACTATACACGTCGAGGTTACGCCTGACCGTAATTATACTAGACACGAACTAAACATAACCCTGTGCTTCTAAGATTCACCACTTTTTCAATTTTTAAGATAACTATCTGAAATTTTCAGTGATCACTAAGTCATCCACGTCTGATAAGTGTGACATGCTCTTTCCATTTCTGGCATTTATAGAGCCCTAACAATAATATTGTGATTGACATATAAAGGGTGACGCCTATTGATAGTAAGCAATATGGCCACACCTCATGTACACACCAAGACCACTGTATGCCCTAGTACTTGTGCCTACTATAGGTTGTTCTTAATTACTGTACTTGCCTTACGACACTGGTGATTTGAAAAGGTGCAAAGACTGAAAGAATCCAAACACCTTTTGTCTGTTGTCCATGTCTCAGAGCCCAGATTTTTACATATTAGATCTTACAATGATATGACAGTTAATTGAGTCATCGCAATCTTGACGTGCTTGAATGCTGCTGTCATAATAGTAATTACAATTTCCCAGTCTGTCTCACCTCGTGTGGTAAATTGATTCAGTACAAACTTATTTTCGGTTTGAAATCGCATTATGGAATGAAAATGTACAATTTCATTATGGATAATAGTGTTTTACCGGGAACTAAAACACTCGTATTTTCCATATTTTCACTAGTGAAGATAGATAAAAGTTGTGTACCAAATGTCCCGGATGTACGCTCGCGTCCTAAAAAAATTTTCCCGCCAGTTTCTTGTCCCTTGTTCTTGCCAAAAAAAACCCGACTTATGTTTTTATTTTAGTTTTCCTCAGTTTTTCCATATAATAAAATATATATCCGTTCAAAACAACGTTGACGTTGGTCAGATTGAATCTTAGACCGAAAATAATTTATCTTGTGCTTTTGTTGAGTTTCCTGATGTGAAAATACAAAAAGCACAATTTCAATTCAAAACTCGTAACTTTTATTCCGAATATTACAACAAAGTATATCATTCGGCTTTATATAGATCAACGTCCTCGGAGACCCAGGGCGTCAGGGAGGGGGAGGGGAGCCGAGGGGAAAGGTAAGAGGGGAAAAAGACTTTTCCGGCCCCTGGGTCTCCGAGGACTGGATACGGATCAAAATTTGAAGCTAATTACTTGGTTTCTGATGTCAGATACAGATCTCCGAACGTCGTTTTTGAATTAGGAATCTACGTGCACAATCTCTCTATAGGCCTGGCATCAGAAACTAAACGAACGTAATTACTTCCGGGTACCGGTTAGAGTGGAATTTGAAACCGGGACCTTCCGGTTTTTAGAGGGCTGCTCTTATGAGCAATCGGCCAGTTTTGAGACAGTGTGTGAGACCAAAAGTAATTGTCCTTTTCAGTGAGACAGTGTGTGAGCTCCATCCAGATCTTGGTTTCCCATTCAAACTGCAGATGACATATTTGAGGTTTTTTTTCTTTCACTCTTTTTGTTCAGCTTAATTCCGGGTTTGTAGGTCAGTATGTTAAAACTGGGATTTCTTTATTTGTAAACGTCTTTTTGTCTAAAATACGTACGTGCATGTTTTTAATTTATTTTATCTAGTTCCAGAGAAGTCGTGTTATCAAGTCGCTTATTCAGAGGTACTTCTTTGAAAGGCATAAAAAACTGCAGGAGCCACAGCCTGTACAGTGTCTGCCACAACAAAAACATCATCATCATTCGCCACAACCTTGTGAGAACAACAACCAAGTATGCCATCCTCATCATTCACGACAATTTAGTTGTGAAAATAACAGCGAAGTACACTGTCCTAATCATTCACGACAATTTTGTGAAAACAACAGCGAAGTGTACTTTATATCCAGCATTTAAAGTTTCACTTACTTGGCTTAGTGTTATGAATAAGATAGCATCTTGGAAGGCATGCAATCATCCGTTTTGTTGTAAGCAAGTTCTTTCAAGATGAATTGAATGTAAGTCTCATATGGCACAAGGCTCCAGATCAATGCACTTGAAAGTCCACTTAATCAAACAATAAATGGTCAATATACTCTTCAAGTGCCATGAATAGACTGTTAATGACCTGGATATACTAAAAACTGCAACTACAAGCCGTTCACATCTGTGCACAATTAACTTTAATGATCAGTTTATTTTAAAGCACCTGTCGGAAACTCTGACACGTATATTACTTTCACAAAAGTCATAGCTGTTTTGAATGCATGTACAGTAGTTATTGATATCTCAAGAGCGGGGCGAGGGAGTTTTTTAAGCGTCAAGATGGGTTTTTAATCAGTACTTCACCGTCACTTTCCATAAAAAACATTTTTGATGAGTTGCTTTTTCAATAAATCGCTCACAATCACAGTGAGTTTACGTGTGGTAGTTCAGTTACTTCCAACGTCCTTTATGGTTTATGAGATAAGGAAAACGATTTTTTATCAGGGTACTCCAAAATCGTTTGTAATTGTTTTTTTGGTTTATTGGGCGACCTTCTAATTTGGAAACTGAAAATGATCATACTGAATCTTTTTCTCTCATCCGGAAGTTAAATGATTATCTGACAAAAACGATAGAATTTGAATGTAATTATCAGCGGCTCGAATTTGTCCGAGTCATTTAACACTGAACTGAAGATAGAAACTCGACAACATTACTAATAACATAGAATTTTGACAACTTTTGGTACGAGGGGAATTCCCTTTAAGCTCCAGTTACACTGGAACAAAAACGCCGGCTGTTTTTGATAACACCAAGGATAAAATTTCCGATTTATGCGGCACTGTTCTGAATTGCAGACTTTATAGCCAGTAAAGTAAAGTAACTGGAGCTTACGAATCCTATGTACGTGGGCAAATACAAAATAGTCGGTCCGCGTGCCAATATTTAGGGATTCCGTGCCATGTTGTCGTGTAAATTGAGTTTTATTCAATAGTTTGGCTTGGATGGGCATTCATTAATTTCCCGTCGTTTCCCCTTCTGTCATCCCTAACGATAGTATTTCAAGACAGGTTTACATCAGCAAGGCTTTTATTCGTTTGACCTGTCTCATATTTACATGAATAAGTCTTAAATAAATTATATCTATATACCAGCTATTAATGGGGTGTCATCAGTTCTAGTCTATTACTATAGACCTATACTACTTTTACTTTGTACACTATTAACTACGTGATCGGTGTTTCAAAGGCAGTGTAGTAATTTGTTCGTATGACAGACAAATAAAACAGAAACACTAAAAATTCAAGAGGCAAAAATACGAAAAAAAGTAAAATAGTCTCCATATTTCGTTATTCTGCCCTACTTTTTACTAACTACAGTTAAGGCGGTGTTACACGAGACGATTTTTAACGACGATTTTCAGTGCAACGGCGTTGCGTTAAAAATCTTTCTCGTGTAACATGACACTTGAAACGATTTTCCTTGCAAATTTCGCTTCGGCAACGCGTTGCGAGTTTTTCAGTGCAAGCCAGAAACTCGCAACGCAAAACATTGCAATTTGTTGCAACGTTGCGCGGAAAATCGTCGTTAAAAATCGTCTCGTGTAACACCGCCTTTAAGGATAAATTCTCGCAAAAATCTTATAAAGAGAACTCAGAGAAATTGTAGGACTTTTTACGACTGTTTCGTGATGAGAAATCCAGATAACACCACACAAAAAATTACAAAATGACCATATTCTTCTCATAATATATTTGTATTTATAAGGCTGACATTAGATGTTAATTTTTGTTATAAATTCTTTGGTATCTTTGGATAATATGGGATACTCCATCGTGATCTTGTGACTTGGATCACTTGACTAATGAAAAACCAATTTTCAGTTGCGAATTGGAACTGAAATAAAATCGAAAACCTTGAGTGATATAACATCATCATGCTTTAAAAAGAAGTTTGAAATTTAAATATTCTATGTTTAATATCAAGCTTTTGGGTTTCCCCTTCACACACATGAGTTAAGAGTAGTTTCGTTTAAGTGGGAAATTTATGGCGCCAAGAACCATGACCGTATCTGTGAAGTGTTGTCTGTCAAAACATTCGAAATTCCTGCCGTTACCGTGCGCTGCGGTAATTATGGCATTTTCCCAGTCATACAAAAGAAACTACTCAAAACCATACACTCCCTACGCGATCATAACTTACCTAACTTGTTAATAGCTGGCAGTCGCCGAAGCTCTTTGACTTGGACTGTATAACGGAGTACCATATTTTTTTTGTCTAGCTCTAGAATTCTGGAACCAAACTTGCGTTACCCGTTTGCTTAGTCCAGTAAGTTGAGCAATTCTTTCAAGGTCTTGGCCATCCGGATTCGAATCAATATTAAAATTTGCTTGCAGAATTTGTAGCTGTTCTTCTGTGAATGTTGTACGAACTCTCTTGGCTTTGTGTCGACCTGGCTTGCCTGTACTTGACGGGGAATCTTCGCTATCGACGTCAGGAGAAAACACTAAACGATGAAACAAAAAAACTTTAGGTTGGGCCTTTCGTTCACACTAAAAACAGCAGTTTTCTTCTGTCTAAGACATTCCGTGCAGATAGCAAAATTAGAGGGGAAAAAACGTTTTTCGACTTTACCGGATTAGTTAATGTAGCCTTAATCAAGAGAAACAGAGAGCGCCAGACAGAAGGAAATATATATATAAAAAAAACAGCAGAATCGTAGACTTTAAGTGGAACATTTCAATGACTTTTTACAAGGGACGCGGCGAAAGCTTGAAAAGGCAAGGCAATAGGAAACAACACTGGCTGGGATAATACGTTTTTATGTCTCTTCATTTATTCAAAAGAAAAACCGTAACAACTTACAAATATATATTTTTAATTTTCTTTTTCTGGGGCAACTCTGTTGTTCTTGAAATCCCTTCCTAATTCGTCTCTTTTGAGATAACTATTCAAGTTTTTCGTGTTGAGAATATCAAGAGGGTGTTCATATCGTTTACAATGCTAAACAAGTGAAGTGTTAATGAAGGGCTCCAAATCCGTTTTGTGTAGATGAAAGCTATGATGAACGAATGAATTATTCAACACGTAGGGGTTTTATTCAATGCACAAGTCCATCCTCTAGAAAAGTAAAAACTAAAAATAAACCATCCAGATTTTACTTCGCTTTTTAAGGCCTAGAAATCTTGAAAAATGAACTCACTCTTTGTGTTTTTGTTTAGATAAGTTTCACTTTTTTACGATTGTAGAACCTTCAAGGAATTAAACAATTCTTTATATATATATATAGAGAGAGAGAGAGAGACGGAAGAATGGTCTTTCCATTAAATACTCCGTACGAAATATTTTGATAAATAGCAAAGTGAGTTTGAGTTTATGAATTAAGTCGGGTCTTAATGAGGTGATAAAGGTGGGCTAGAGTAATATTGCCCAACAAACACATACCCTACACTATGCTATTCACAGCTTTACATCATACTGTACCTTCTTGATATTCCCGCTCTGTTGGCGATGAATCTAGTGTTTCAAGGTAGTGAAGTTTACAAAGGACATTGTCGTCTTTAAGAGCGAATTCTTCTCCTGTGGACAGTTGTCTTTTGCAGTTGTCACAGGCGAAGCACGCAAGGTGATAAACACAGTTTTTGGCTCGTCGGACCCAGTCATTGGCGTGAATACTCCTGCCACATCGCGCACACTTGGTTCCAAATTGTCTGGTACACAATAAAAAAGAAAGATCAGGATTAATTTTCAGTTCCCTAGCATATGATTCTAAAAATGAATATTAGCATGCAATTTTTCTATTTTCGTTTTAGTGTTAAGATTTTCACTCTTCATAATTCTATCAGTATTTCATTTTTTCGTTTCTTGACAAGCATCTTTTTAGTTTTAAATCCCAAAAATCCCATTGTAGACTTAATAGGCAAATTCAGGAAAAAGTTAATGTACACTTGTGTTATGGGACTAACTAAAGGGAAAAGAAGAGGAAAAATTGAATAGAAATAGGCTCGTGTCTTCACTTACGCAAGGCCCAGCTTAGGGTTATCTCTCGCTTAAGCCTTAAAAGGCACAGTGATAAGGTCCCCACTTTACATTGAGACTAACAACAACCAAATCTTTACAATATCAAGATAAGTTTAACAACGCTGATTTCGGAACAAATTGCTTTCTTTCAAGACAAAAAGCAGGTTTTTTAAAAGTTCGTCGTTGCCTAGGAAATGGCTCTTTCTAATGAATTGAAATTGAATATTTCGTAGATAGTCAAAAAACTACTGTAAAATGGGACAAGTAGAAAAGGTTTGACAAATCTACAGTTCGCAAGCATTTCAGAACGTCTGCCTAGGCTACCAACTGACAAATCGACTCGATTTATTGTCTTTTTTCCGAGCTCAAATTTACACCTTGGACATCAAAGGAGAAAACAAAAGAGGTCACATTATGTCTGCGTGTAATTTTACTGCTAGCCACACAACATACAAATACTAGAGACTAAAATTTCACTAAACGCTTTCTTGAAGTTTTAAGTTTGGTCACTGGCAGAAGCAGGGATTTGAAACATTAATAAATTTACATGGATGGCAATGACACGCTTAAAGAAAGAAAGAAAGAAAGAGAGAAAGAAAGGTCGTTTACTGGAAAATATGAAATTAAACCTTGGAAAAATCCCTCTGCTTTGTAACTTTTGAAAGTACTGAAATATTTACTCGCACTTTACATGGTACTCAGCCCCAGACGACACTCTCAGACTTTAAATGTAAGCCCTAAGGCAAATTAATACTTAAATAGAAATAATCATTGCTAGTGAAGCAAAAAGTCCACCTTATCAAACGCTGTTTTGATAACTAAAATTAAATACGTCTTAATGTGAGCAGTGTAATTCTAGTCGACGAATCTCTTGGATTTTGCGAATTTAAAGGCAAATTTATCATACTGAATAGATTTCGAGAGAGAAATTTCAACTTAACAACCTAGCAAGTTTTGAAGCCGTTTGAAAAGTAAAATAAACTTCGAGGGTACAAAAGAAAACAAAAAAAATACAGAGCAAGGAACAATAAAAGCACAGTCGTTCATTACTCTCCCTGGGATTTAAGCACGAGTAGAAATCAGCTGGAAGAGTTTTACACCATATCAAATCGACCATACAGTTTCTAAACTTTGCGAACTACGGTTATTTTGTTTGTAAGATAATTTGCGGTGGACCGCAAAAAAAATTAGTGGTCACTTGAACTTAGTAAATAAAGTAGACCATCGTATCAGGCCATACTTACCTAGCATAGTCAGTTTTGCAATATATCTTGTTATCTTTAGTATAGCATGTGGCTTCTTTGCCCAATTCATCACCACAAATACAGCATCGTAAACACTTAGTATGCCAAGCTCGGCCACTGACTTTCACCAAATATCGGTCTATAATTCGAGCTTCGCATCCGACACATCTTTCCCCTTGTGTCTGAAAAGAAAATACAAACAAAAAGAGAATTCAAATTGAGTTGTATGAAGACGATAGTAATGTTTCAAGTGTTGCTACTTCAGTGTCCACCTGAGTTTATTTACTTTGGTAAATTAGATAAGATGACAGGTATATATCGAGGTATAAATTAGTACTTGACAGAAGCATAAACACAAATATTTGACAGCCGATTCAAATACAGCTTAACTGTTTGTTAAGTAGAAATTAGGTGTCAGGGTGCTTTACACAATGATGCTGGTCGACAAAACCAAATTATTTTCTTACCGAAACGTGGTCTACCGAGTTCAGGGAAGGACTTGAAAGTGCCTGGTCTTCGTGAGGAGTTGTCATCTGAATATAAATCAATACAACTGTCAAGAGATAGTACTCTGCTAGCAAGTAATCTCTATTAGAGACTAGCAAACAGTCGTACAGGTCGTATAAAGAAGACTGTTCTAACTGGTATAGAGTACAGTAGATTTTAATTAAACCTACTGCACGCTCATTGGACGGGCTTAAGCTAAGGCGGAGCGAGCTCCTCTGGGACTTGGCTCACACGCGTTTCAAGTAGTTCTCTTTGTTTAGTTAAATCCTCAACGTAAAAGAAATACTTCAAAACAACAAGAATAGTTCGTGGCACACAAATACACGTTTTATGAAGAATAAGGGATACGAACTGGACTTGTTCATGCTGGGAAAAATGTAGATATTTGAATGTTAATACTCAAGAATGCCGTTTTAACCTGCTAAATAGACAAAAAAGTATTTATTTTATTCTCTAGTCAACTCTTTTTTATTTAGCTGAGTCGATCTTTAGGCAAACTAGTACAAATAGAATCGAGAAAGGGTAATGTGATTCAGCTTTTCCACTGTACAATTATTAAGAGCTACTCAATGAGGATTAATGAATGTCTTTTTCAACATTTTTACTGTCCTTACTTGACGCTTTTGACAAACAAGTTCTGGTCTACGATTAATAAAAAACTATTGAAAGACGATTTGTATAGACCAGCAGGTAACATTGTCTCAGTCGTCATTAAAACAATACAATTCTAAAGTAATTCCCTTGACTTTTTGAAGATTTTGGTAACAAACACTTCAGTAGAGCTACTAAACCTTCCACGAATTCTGTATTACGGAAAGTATGCTAAAGTAAGAGACATTTTCAGAAGAAAATATTTATGCAAATAGTGAGTGATTACTCACTTCTTGTAGCAGGAAGTGGGGTTTGTATACGCATTGTTTAAGAAGTTCTACAGACAAAATTCTCGTCATATTTTAGAACCATTGAGCATTGAAGTTCAAGTACAGTAACGGAAGAAATACATGAAAAGAAATTAATAAATAATAAGGGACCTCAAATTAATAACTTGTAACTTAAAATGGCTAGTGTAAAATGATTCACTTCACAGCGTAACTAGAAGAAAAGTAAAACGTCTTGCTCAGAATAGAACTGGTCAATTAATTACAGTATTTGCTGGACTTGTTTAATTAAGTTGTCTTGCAAATCTAATTTAAGTTTAATTTAAGGTCTAACAGGAAACTAGTGGCTTAAAAAGGACAGAATTATATTAAAGGAATCGAAAAGGAAAGACGGCTTCATTACTGCGTACGAGACGGAAACTTATTAAGACTTTGCGTTGGATCAAAAAAAAAAAAAAAAAAAGAGAGAGAGAAGAAGCAGAAGAAAAGCGAAATCTTGTAATGTAGACAGGTGAATGTAGAATACAATTGACCTTCACATTTTATGCTAATTCGTGGACGCTCTAACCTCTGGTCCACAAACAACAAGTTTACTAGCCACTCACTGACAAATAACAACTACAAATATATGGGTAAAGTATACTTTAGAAGCAAAATAAAACGTCAAAAGAATTAAGCTATTAAGTGACTGTTACCGTATAGTAATTGAATAAGCATTTTATTTGCCAAAGCAAAAAACTAAACATCTGATGTCCCTATTACGGCCCGTACGCTAGGAACTTCAAATTATATCTAAAATTACTCTTTAAACTCTAAGAAAATACTTCAAATTTGAGTGAGACTTTAGCAATGATTGTATAATTGCTTGAATGGAGTATTGATAACACAACTTAAGAAAATTAACATAGACTGAAAAAATAAAAAAAAATTCGAACTGAAGATTGGTGGAATAAATAGGCATCTATTGAGACTGAAGCAGTGCGGACCAAATGTATTCCAAAAAACTCTTGCACTAGAAAGTGACGATAAAGGGGAGATTTTTCGTAGATACAACTAAACGAACATAAGAGTTATATGTCAAATTTATTTTACCAACCTCTTTCTAATATACTTGTCCTGAAAAAGATCGCTTTTTGTTGCTGGTGCGTTGGATGTGGTCTTCACGAAGGTTCGAGCTGCTTTAACCTGCATCTACTTTCGACGAGACTTTTTAAACTTCAGTCGGTAGCATTTTTTTCCGCAAAATAAAACAACAAACGGCAATACAAAAGCGCCCCGCTAAGAATTTCACACCTGGAACGGCTCGCAGGCTGATGCTAAACAAGTCGGTTACACGTTAAAAACTCACTGCGTCGACATGCGAAACTAAAAGGCGGACTTTTACGACGTCCATAGCGGCAAAAAATTTGTTAGAAAACGCGAAACAATACAGGGAAACAAAAACTTATTTTCTTTGAGAAAGCGAACACTAAAATTCTAAGGCTTTGTGTCTAACTCAACAAGAATAGGATATTTTTTGTTTTTTTATTCAAGAAACTCTACTTAGTGATTTGAATTTTGAAAAGTAGCTTTTTAACGCGAACGAATAACCAAGTGAGAAGTGTAAGCATTAAACATCTTTAACGATTTAACGAATTCTCATAGCTAAGTGCAGTCCAAATAGCCTAAATAATGGCAAAACGCTATCGAACGGTTTGAAATCCATTAGTGGAAAAATGGAACTACAAAAGCTTTTAAGTCGCTCAAATTTCTTTGCAGTTCGTCTTTTGTAGGTACAAGTTTAACGCTCAAAAAGCTTCCATGAAAGCCAGGTGTAGACAATAAATAGAGATATCTTAACTTGTTTATCATTCTATCTAGAGTTTTTTTATCGTAAAATCTCAAGATGAGTTGAGGTTTTTCGTATCTTCTCATTTTGTGAGGCGTGCTGTTCGAATTCGACACACTGAGCAACAGGCAAATAAAATACCAACATGAAGAGTCCTAAATTATGTTCAACTCTTTTTGACCGTACGACAGCTGGTGTTTTTCTTTTAATTTATCGCAAAAACTTTCTGTTTTTTAATAAAATGAGTCAGTTTCTAAAATTAAATTTTCCTCTAACCAAATTCTACCCTTAACTTAAACGCATGCTTTTGTTTTAGTGGTCATTTAGAAAAAGCCGGTAATATTCTTGAAAAGAATTACCCAGTAATTTGCTGTTCTTGTGCTTAAGATTTAAGCACTCGAGATTTAATAATGGGATAAGCTTAAATACTTGTAGTATTTCTATCAACACAAAATATTTTACTGAAACCAAATTGAAACAAAATTTTGTCAATGCCGGGTACATTTACGATATTTATCCGATCAGTTTCTAAATAAATGTTCATGTCAAATTATCAAGAATATGTTAAGAACTACTAATATTTTATTATTTTTCTGCCTTTTGCAAATATTTATATACCAGTCTCTGATACTGACGGATCAACACGGACCAAAAATAATGAAATACATTAAAAAATCTTACGTAAACAACACTTACTTTTTGACGTATCTAATACGTACAAAGTACTTTATCAATATTTATTTTACTTTGTGATAATAACTACCACCTTACAAGCGTTGGATGAAAACAAGACCTCTTAAAATGGCTGACACGTGACCTACTATTACAAATATAGAACACGCACAGTTCTCTAAGACAAAAATATTTAATGTTTAAAGAAATACAAACACGTGACCAACACAAGAAAACAGCTTTATCTTTGCAAATATTGCAATTTCTATTTACAAATTCTTTCTACATTACTTCTATATCATTGTTAATAATTAGAATTCTTCACCATAGACAGATTCCCTTCTTGTTAAATGACAGTTCTTTTAATATTTGTATTTGATATAGTTCACGGACAGTATGTTTTGGATTAACGGACCGACTGTTCAACTCTAAGTCACTGCGTAGGATTTACACAAAACCAAAAATCAATTTTCACGCTCAATTTGTGGATTTTGTAGTTTGTTTTCTCCGCTCCAGCGACTTCACATTTCAATGGCGTCTGGCTTTTGATTTGTGTGTATAATTGTATTTTTTGCTTATCCTAGTTCTTCTGGTTTGTTTAAGTGACTTTAATAATTGAAACTTCAAGATAAAATCTAAAAGAGCAAAGAAAATGGAAAAGCGCCCACCCTATAGTATACGGACTCTTGTGTGATACGCGATAACAAATTCTTGTCATTGATAAGCACAGGACGCCATTAAAAACTTGTGACACTTTCAACAGGGCCGAGTGACACTATATTTTAATAACTATACATCGAATTTTGACAAATTTACCTATATGCAACGAAAAGCGCGGTTATGCAGACAATGATCGGCTGACCTAAAAGTGTCGGTTTTTGCATTCATTATAATACTAAAGCTTTGCCGATACACGCATTTCGGCATTGCATTCTGGCGGCGAAATACGGCATTGAAAGCCATTTTTACCGCCAGAACGGGTAGCGGTGTTAGTTTTTTCGGTCGGCTTTCTTTCTAAGTCTCGTCCTGTTTGAAAAACGTCAAAGGAAACTTCCACTGACAGTTTTAAATTCTTACTGTATGAACAAAGTTGTGTACCAAATAAAAACACTGAGATACAAAAATAAATTTGCAAATGCGACAAATAATTTGACGTAAAGAAAATCACTAGTAAAGTATACATTCTCTCCCTTGATGAAGCCTACACAAGTAGCATTTAAACCGACGTTGCACTCAGTGACACTCAAACAATAAGTGTTTAGTTATTTCTGGACTATAACAACATGTACCGTATCTAAAGAACTCTCAAGTATGAAGAGGATATTTTTTTCAATATCGAGTAATAATGACTAAAAGTGCCTAAAACTAGCCACTTAAGCAAGTTTTAATTCAAATTTTCGTTTTGGATTAACACTCAATTCTATTTTTATCACTTAGGAATTGATCTACTAAGATACATGCAAGTTTTAATTCAAATTTTTCGTTTTAGCTTAACCCTCAAATTCTATTTTTATCACTTAGGAATTGATCTACTAAGATACAATGCCTGTTAAAACAGTCTTTGGAATTGTACGAAGTCGTTGTTCTGTATTAATTTTTTATTCAAATTTAGCAACTTTCAAGCTGAATGTAAAGAATTGTATGGCAAATGAGCGAAAGAAGGCCTAAAACTTATTTTCTGAATAGGTGAATAGTTGAATAGCTGAATAGTTTTTGTTGCCCAATGCATTAACCCGCAAAAAATCTCTTCATTCTTTTACGCTCTTGACTTTTAGCGCTTCTTAAACATCACACCCAGATAATCAAGAGAGCAGCACTTGAACTCAAAGGACCGAGGCTGGAAAGTAACAACAAAAAGCATAGTTCAAGCGATAGAAACCAGACTTAAAGTATAATATCTAGCTGGTGCTATAATCTACAAGTCTAAATATGTTAATAACTTGTAAAATGTTATTAACTTTTTAGAAACGAACTTAACCTTTGGACTTTTGTCGGAGAGTTGTCTTTTTTCAGCTCTGTATCTCAAAAGTAGGAACTGAACTGCTGTCTTGAATCACGATGCACAGACAGCTTGATACTCGCTCTCGCTCTAGATGGGAAGCAAGAGCAACTGACAAGAGCAACAACTAGTCTGATATATCATTCGATACATATAGCTAGGATCATTGATCCTTTTTACAATAACTACAATTCAAGTAAGAAATAAGATAATATAAATGCGATAATCCTTCGAGCCACTTTCTTTAGGGTGTGGTTTATGGAACCACCCTGATAAAACAAGTCCTCAGAACATTCTTTGCAAAAGTAATTTAGTTAACTGTCAGCTTTACACTCCCCAGATATATACAGAAATATCTTGAGAAATTCTTTTATCGATGATGAAAAATTCGGTTAAAAACAACAAACTTAAAGTAAAATGAAGAAGAAGAAATGCATTCTTACTGGACAGTTAACCTAGGTTGTGTTCAGAAACAATAACCGCTAATCATATTGGTTAAACCTTAGTCAAACACTTTTAACACAAGTCTCAACACTACCTTAGATGTGTAACGATTTAAAAGCTAGAGAAAAAGGAATTGAACAACCGACAGATTTCTGCTAAAATAAAACAAAGATATGAGCAAAAAAAGCTGAACACAAAAATTTGTAACTAGGAGCTAGGGATGATAGAAAGAAAAAAGAAACAGACAGATAGACAGACAAATAAAGAAAAACAGACCAGACAGACAAATAAAGATAAACAAGCAGAAAGAGAGACAGACAGACCGACAGACAGACAGACAGAGACAAATAAAGAAAAACAGACAGACAGACAAAGAAACAAACAGAAGGTATGTGTAAAAGAAATCAGGGCTAAAGAAAAAGAAAGAAAGAAAGAAAGAAAGAAAGAAAGAAAGAAAGAAAGAAAGAAAGAAAGAAAGAAAGAAAGAAAGAAAGAAAGAAAGAAAGAAAGAAAGAAAGAAAGAAAGAAAGAAAGAAAGAAAGAAAGAAAGAAGTTCCACAGGGGAATGTAAGCCTATGCATATTCCTATGCAGCAAATATTTAGGTAGAGAGAAGATTAGAAGGGTATGGGGGACTGCCTCTGTGTTGTTCATTGACCTAATGAGCTATATCTATATAATTCCAACATCCATGGGTAGAGTAGACATGAGATTGTTAGATCTAGTACATGTTCTAGACCATTCTTATAGTTACATTTCAAAACCTAAAGTTGCACAGTCCTAAACAACAGATAGTTTAGACATATATTAACCATTTGAATGATATTAAGACTTGTACTGTATATTACTTATTGCTAATGCAGTTCATAGGATTAAAGCAATGATAATAATATATTAGTACTCGATGAGTATTTTGAATGGCTACACTTTGTATCAGTAAAACCTAGAAATTATGTACCTAGAGATGGCCAATAATGACAGAATGTGTCTAGACATCCTGTTTAAATTAGTAAACGAGTTGATATTATTTTTAGAAGTGAAAGAAGAAATATATAGCAGAATATAGTTTAATTAGGAACAAACTATATTAAACTAAATCCAATATAGAAAAGACATACAATATTAACAAATTATTTAAAAATTGATATTGACATCATGCAATATCTCAGAGGTTATAACACTGTAAAACAGCCCTTGGAATCAAGAACTTACAACTTGTTCAAAATATACAAATAGTTTAAGGAAACAACCACATTTTAGACTCCCAAATTAAAATAATCTGTTGATCCTGAGTTTGATTTGATTCTCTGCTCTGGCCACAAGCTGAGGCTGAATTCAAATTGTTCTTGGTAGTCCCTAGTTCAAATTCAGCTTCTCAACCATGCTCGTATATAGCCAACTGGTTTGTTTCTTGGCCAGTTGGGATTCTTAACCATTTATGTTTACTTCATTTGTATTTTAGTTGTGATTATTTGAGAGGAGTGCCTTAAATTTAAAGCTGTGTTGCTGAGTGCTCCTCCTTTATTTACATGTACAAAGCTTTTTACATTAAAACATGTATTCTACATGACCCTTCCACCTGGGAATTAAAAGACAAAGTGTTCAGACAAAAATTCTGATATGCCAATGAACACATCTTCAAAAGGCTTGATCTCTTTGTCCAAAAGCCTACAATTCTAGATTTGTGATATATTATTCACAATACAATGAATGGATCAAAACCAAAATGGCATTAAGAGGAGATTACACAGCTTTTGTTTCAAGATACAATGTCTATCATCAACTTAGGCCCAGTTCAGATGTCGAACTTTTGCCGCGTCGAATGCATTGAAAACAATGGATAATTAGACGGCCTTCTTTGATGTTATTAGATTTGACTGCGGCAAAAGTTCGACGTCTGAACTGGGCCTAACTGTAGTCCAAAACATAAACTACATCCCACAACAGGTAAGTAGTAACATACCAAGAATAAACTATGCAAAAATTTCTTTATATTTGTAACTGTCTATCAGCGTAAAAATAAATAAATAAAAAATAAAACTACCATAGAAAACTATAGGATGATGAGGAGATTAGCAAGTGAGCTAGTTTGGGCTATGTTGGTATATGAAAATACAACAAGGGATGAATGGAAATTTGTAACAATGTATATGTAAAAAGAGAGAACTTACTGACATGTTGAGTCTTGGCCCTTGGTTGGAGTAAAAGGACTTACTTGGAGGCTTGATTTTGTTACAAATTTCCATTCATCCCTTCTTGTTTTGTTCCTTTTTACTCTGACAAAGGGCCCAAGACTGGAAACATCAGTAAATTATCTCTCATTTTATACAGTGTTATACGACATAGTGGAAAAACAGCTAAACTGATTAAGAAGTATGAAAAACAGTAACTGTTGCACTTTTACTGGCTTAATAAGCAAAAAATTTTTACAAAACCTTGTGACGTTACATTTAAAGTTTCACAGGGATATTTATTAAAACAATGATTTTTCTGCTGATCAAAATATCACCCCTCCCAAAGTACAGGGCAATAATTATCTCAGAGACGCATGCACCAAATGTTGATATTATTTTATATTTTGGCCTTTGTGTCTAAAATGGCTTGTATGCAAAATATCGAGCTAAAAACCTATGGTGTCCTTACAATGAAAGGCTATTGAACCCTGTCGTGTTATACATGTAAAACTTCCATTCATCCCTTATAGAATGATTAAGCCAACAAATTGCTGTATGTGAAGAAGTGTTTGATGGACATTAGCCACAGAGAACAATCATACACTATTAAGACAAGTGTTCTTCTAAAAAGAGAGTCTTTATAATTGAGTTTTACTTTAAGTGAAATGAATGCCAAGTTGGAAATTCAAACATTACATGCTATCATTTCATCTTTCTGTATTATTTATTTATTTTTATTACTGAAACAGCTACATAATTTTACTTTGCTACATTCTTCTTTTTTCTTTCATTTTAATACTTGCCAATTTAACTTTTAAAATAGGAAGATACAGGCCATAAGGTCAGAAATTAATAACATTTACGAGTCAATACGTCTGCATACAAATGTCTAGTATCAAAGATTACTATTTGTAGAGAAGTGAAATTTTTGCTAAACATGGCATTTTACTAAAATTTGAAAATGGTCATTCTATATATTTTAAAATTATTATATAACACACACTCTGATTGGCCAAAAACCGTGCTTGATGAGAGTATCAAACATGCTCAGATCACCTTTCCAATTTTTTTTGTCAATTTGTGCACTTGTCATTTTAAGAAAGAAGTAAAAACTGCTTTTTTCATGTTTGATAGCCTGATCAAAACACTTGTGATGTTAGGAGAACACTCGAGAGCTGTGAAAGCACAATGTCTAGAACTCGTGCTTCTACTACACTCTCTCATGTCCTCTTAACATCACATGTGTTTTGATCAGGCTATCAAACATGGAAAACAGTTATTTATTTCTTAAATAAATAAATATATATATAATTATATATATCAAATCCCCTCACCTCAGAAAGGTTCACTAGAATAATCCAAAGTATCTTGTACTTGCATGTACATTATTCAGCCACTTTTCTTTGTCTCTCTTTAATTAATCTGTTTTCCCTGATCTATGTCAGTTTATTGGTTTAATAGTTAATGATTTAGACATACTGTAATATTAGATTCATAAAAAATGTAATGCAAATGTTCGGTGTTCTTGATGAAATACTACAATGTTAATTCTACATGATCTTGGTTCCCCCTAGAGAATATTTAATCTTACTGCTTTAAAAATAAGGGGAATTTGAAGCAGTATGAACCAATGTTAACAATTAAGTTACATTACTTAATGAAATTTTATGTGATGATCATATTCTAAATTTCCCGCACTAACGGATGAAAACTGGGTGAAAGCTGTCTAAATTCTACTGATACTTTAAGTTATGCCAAAGATTTAAGCTGAACAAATATATATACAGTACAACGATCCCTTATGACACATATGAGCTGTAGAAGTCGACAGTTCTTTTACATAATTCCTTAATATAAACTTTGCTGTATCACTGGATCTGACACCAAACATGCAAGACATTTTACAACCAGCCTATCTATTCTACTAGATTTATATGAAGGAGCTGGCTAACAGGCCGCGTAGACGGCAAAACAATCGATTAAGTGATAAACTATTGTGTATAGCCGTATTGTTATAAAGTAACGAACGTAAAGCACGGTCAGCTGTGGCTCATACCTACCAGCATACTATCCATATGATGCCCAAAAAACACTTGATTTCCTTTCTTTAAGAAAAAATACGATGATTCCAGGGAGTATTTTAAGGGTTATACTCCTTATTGTAATATTTCTGTGGTATATTCACAGATAAAGCGGTATTAGCTTCCCCACTATAAATTAATTTCCTTCAAGAACAAAGATGGCAGCTCTTGTATGTACCAGGCCCTTCACGGCCATCGTTGATATTCTTGTCAGCGGTCAGCGGTTTATTTTGCTAGCAACCAACCAACCAATCAATCAATTAATCACTTAATCAATCAATCAATCGAAAATCAATCAATCAAAAATCAATCAATTTAAAGACAATCAATTAAAAATCAATCAATCAATCAATCAATCAAATAATTAAACGAAAGAATGAATGCGGAACATTCATGGGAGCAAGGGTGGCCGAGTGGTTAGACCGCTCGCCTCTCATCGCATTGTCATAGCTGTGGTCCCTGGTTCGATTTCCGGACGGGGCACTTCATGATCATGTGAGTGAGTTTGTTAGTTCGTTCTCTCCCTTGCTTCGAGGGGTTTTCTCCGGGTCCCCCGGTTTTCCTCTTTCCATCAAAAACGAACTGGTGAGTGACCCTGTCTAGAACGATTTCCTTGGAATGGATCTTCTCTCCCTTGAAGGAGTATATATCCAATGGGGTCATCGACAAAAATGTTTCTTATGTGGAATACAAATTCAATAAGGACATATCCTGATCCGGTAAAAGTAATTGCTGAGTTACTGGACTGGGCATATAATTAGCTGTTATTAATCAGTAGTTTAACTCGAAATATATTCTTAGGCTAAGTCCACACTAATGTTCTCCGTTTCCCCTACACTGAAACGGCGTATTCTTGGAGAAAAGCAAAAACACCGTTGCAGTAGTGCAGATAACACTAGTTCACAAGTTTAGTTTCAAATATATCCAGATTTAGACCCAAAAAACGACTGATAGCCTTTCAAGGAAAGGCCTTTAATCATCAGTAGAAAAGTTTGTAAGTATTTAAGGTAGTTCGGGACCCTTGCTACCGCGCATCTCCTGCGCGCATTCGAGCGCGCGCACTTTTATTAAAGAACTGATCAGTTGTACCATGAAGACGTCTGGGCATTAGTTTGTCAACGATTGAAGGTGTAGCTAGTTTTAGCAGTAGGTACCTCAAGCTAGCGAATAATTTCGAATTTGTGAAAATAAATTAAAAAATAAAATTCAGGCCAATAAACGTTCTGACTTGTGTTTTATTTTTGACCCCTGTGAATTATATGCGAGTTTTAAGTATTAAGGATTAAATATCTGAAAAACAGCGTAGATGAGACGTCTATTTAAAAATATTATATGCGAGTTATTGACTATTTAATCTCACTGACCTACCTAAAATTTGAGTAACCTAGCAGTCACAGTACTTTTCAGAGCCTTTTCAAAATGCAGCTACCCTTTCAGGAATACAGTCCTTGTAAGGCTTTCTTTATCATGACAAGCGTTAGCATCAAAACGTGTGGGATATACAATCAACAGAAGTACGCATGCTCATACAACACTTCATTTTTTGTAAATTAAATTTGCCTTGAATTTCAACAATTTTGGTGATTGTGGTGGTTATGAAGTTGTCCAGTAATTATACCAAATATATAGTTACTTCATCCAGCAGCATTGGATGTATTGCTCAGTGCCGGCTTCAGTAACTATCTAATACTTCACATATGTCTAGTAGCTGAAAAGTTATTCGAATAACAAGCGATTTAAGACGCTATATTCAATTTTAGTCTTTATTTCTAATCTAAGACCGTGTGCAATAAGTTTGATTTGTTGCATTTGCTGTGAGCAAGTCAGTACGTTGTTAACTAGGCTTACTTTCATTCTTGTTAATTAGTCGTTTGCTAAACAAAAGTGAAACAATCTTTATGATGAAATTCCCAATTTTGAACAGCCGGTTAAGATTTAAATGTACTGTATTATACTTGTCCTCTTTAAATCACAAACGCGCAATCGGCTAGTGTTCTTAACCTATGTGGCCAGACTCTCAAAGAAGAATTCGGGAACTCATCGAGGGGGATGGCGGAGGGAGTGGATTGGGAACTCTGAGAGTCTGGCTACTCAAGCTACAAATTATAGTAACCCACTATTCGTTTTAAATTTAACTGCAATTATACGATTATTGGCATTTTAGAACTGAGCTAGAAGGCTCATACATCAAGGTCAAGGTCATCCCCGTCCAACGTATTGTCCATTGCAACGAGCTCAGCATGTGTCGCCTCGGGAATTTCATAAGGAAATTCACTCCATTTCTTGTAGGTTTTCATACGCGGTTGTCCTTCTTGTTCGATGGCAAAGCTTCGTACTTTTAAGCAAGGCAAGGTTAGGCCATCTATCTTGACTGATACACCCCATCCTTCACCACAATTAGCACAATGGACCTGCAAAATACAGAGCTATATATTTTAATTTTCTCCATATTTTCCATTTCACTGTCCTTGTTGACCGAAGTTTTCGTAAAACGCTACTCAGTCATTGCATTGGATCTAGCAATCACACTGAGTTCCATCACTTTATAATTTGTTTAGTACCGGCCAAGCTATAGCCTCTTCCGCAGTTAATTAACTCCTTGGGTTTGGGATTCCTGTGTGAAATTAGAGGCCAGAGTTATCTTTCGCCTCCGGATTTCCAGAGGAGTCCGAAATGAGATGAATGAGGCCACTAATTTGCCAATCGATTTATGTAGGATTTCTGAAGCAAATAGTCAGTACCCTCCGGGACTATGGGGTATTGGCTGGTATCCTTTTGATCTGACCATTTCACTGTCAACGGTTGCCCCAGGGTTCGGATTTTGACAAAAATTATTCTAAAAAGTCAAATGCCCTCAAACGTAATAAGTGCTGATGCTTGATATATAAGTACCTGTGAATCCATGAGTACGTCATCGATTTTCTTGGACTTTTTCTTGGGCTTCACTTGAATTTTTTTGTTAAATTCTTTGTCCAAAATCACGTGGTAGTTATCTTTCATTCTTCTGAAGCAATCTAAATTACAGGCCAATGTGTTACATCGTCTACAGTAGAATTTGACGCCATCTTCCTGTTGTCTCGGTTTGATTTTTTTGAAGGAGTTCTTCATTTGTATCTTTCTGACGTCATTCTGTTGGATATCTTTGATCTGAAACCAAAAAGGATCATCCTTCAATGATTATTTCACATGAATGATTATTGAAATCTTTATAAGATATATGAACTTTGAAAGCCTACAGGCATGGTGTCAGAAGTGGGATAGCTGTGCTGCACTAGTGCTAGCAACAATGTTCGTATTGCTGGGTTGCATGTGACGTCACGGCAGCCATCTTGGATAAAAGTTAACAAAAGATTTCTCATTAGCGTCTCTTGTTGGCTCATCCAACATGGCTACAGCTTCATTGGCTTTTGATTCCCGAACGAATGAATGAAACTCAGCAATAGAAGTGCTATGGCGTAAGAGTGCACGCATGCGCAAAGTGATAACAGACCTGTAAGAATGCGGACAAGACAAAGCAATTGTGTCCAATTAAAAAGTTGTATCACTGATAGTTTAATAGTTAAAATATGACGCGCTGATTGGCTTGCGACGGTGTTTATCAGAGCACAGATACAAACTCGCTCATAAACGCCGAAAACATTTAATTTCATAAAAGCCATCTACAACGATCACTTGTGTCACTACTGTGATATAAAGCAAGAGAGACACTCCGCATCGCCTCTTGTTCAGACTAAGCTTATATTTGTATTTTGCTCTTAAACGCATAGCATATTAATCATATATCTCATTACAGAGACATACACGCATGTTTGATATTAATCTCACCCGATGAAACGCCCTTTTTTAACTGATCACTCTCTACAATAATGTAATACAATTAAGAAATAGAAGCGATACAAAAGTCCCTGTCACTTGTGTCCGTAGGAAGAGGTTCCACCACAGGGGACCCAGCTTGGGAATCTTTGAAGAGGTTGCCACAGGAAACCCAAAGAGCTTTAGTTCATTTTATTCTTGATAAAAGACTCCCAAGCCGGGTCCCCTGTGGTTCCACTTCTGATTAAGTGGTTTAACTAAGTTATAATTGCTTTACCTTTTTCATGTATTGTTCTCGAGGAATCTGCTGTACTTCTGCGACGGCCATGTTCATCAAGATTTCCCTGTACTGGTTTAGACGTTCTCTATTTACACCTTTAGTTCTGCTGTCACCAACGTACACGTAATTGCCTTCGTCAGCTCTGATGCGACCACGTGACTGTACGCTGGATATCTCATTACCAGCCATGTTGTAACGGATAACAAAGTTACAGTCACCAATGTCCAGTCCTTCTTCAGCTACGGTTGTAGCGATCAAAATGTTCACCTCGCCTTTTTTGAACTCTTCGATGATGCCCTCCTGCTCTCCTTGGGTCATGCCAACTAAAAAGAAAAAAGAATGAAAAGCGGCAAATATGTTAGTAAGTAGCGGAATAAGCAAGTAAACAAACAATCGAGCAAACTTTGCTAGGCAAGCAAGCAAGCAAGCAAGCAAGCAAGCAAGCAAGCAAGCAAGCAAGCAAGCAAGCAAGCAAGCATGCAAGCAAGCAAGCAAGCAAGCAAGCAAGCAAGCGAACAACTGCAGAAAGCAAGAGAGCAAGAAAGTAAGCATGCACCACGCACGCACGTACGCACACAAGAAAAGCAAACAAGACCTATGCAACCCAACTTTTGATTTCGAATTGTAATGTCATTAATCAGTAAAAGATCTGAATTCTGAAACTGCGTAATGGAAGCAGAAGAGGAGAGTTACCAAGGTGAAAGTATTTGCGGATAACGTCTAAAAGAAAACAGAACATGTGGCCAAACACGGGTCATAAATTATGATAAAACACTTTTCCGTCATGTTACAAAGTATAACTTCACTAAAAGAAAACAGTATGTTCACACCTTCTCCATCTCCAGCACCTACGAGGATCTTTGGTCTGAGAATAGTTTTGAGTTCGTCTGTGTCTTGGATCCACCCTATAAGTCCCATAGTAGAGTCTCTAGTCTTTGTGAACAAGATGCCTTTTGTTTCACCTGATTTGGCTTTATCTTTGTCTTCCTTGTGAAAGTTTAAGATGAGTTCCTTAAGTTTCTCTAACTTTGGGTTCTTTGGTTCTGTATTTTCTATACGAGATTGTATTCCGTTTCTGGCTTTCTTATAGAGCTCCTGTAGTCTATCGTCTGTGTACATGAATTTTTTTTCATCAAGGTGCTCGAAGAATTCTTCCAGGTATTTCAAGGCATCCTTAATGCGTACTGTGTCGTTGATCAGCAGAGCAACGTGGTATCTGAAAAAATGAAAATCCATGACACACTTTTTATGACAGTACCTCGAATTTCAAACGGCTGAGGCCTCTAGAGTAATAAATTAATTAAAATCTGTTTACACACTTCGTCTAGTACAACCGTTTCGTGTATATGAAGCGCCCTGTTAATAAGAAACCCAAATCATATGCATAATTTATGGCGTTACATTTGGCTTTAATTACCTTCTAAGGTGTTTTGCATACGTCACTAGGTCACGCATTCCACCTCTTCCAATTGCATCGTTCTCAAGCCCCTCTACCCATTGCCGATACTGCTGACCAATTCTATCGGCAGGAGGCGCATTGGAACTCTGGGATAGCTTCTGTGCAGCCATCTCGATTTTTTCCATGACCTTCAATAGCAAGACAACGCTTTAGTCATAACGAGCCTCTTAATGCAAAATTTGTTATAAGAATAACGCATGCTTTTATTGTAAGAAAAGGATTATTGAAAGGGACACTATGATCTACTGAAAGATTATCGCGATATTCTAACAAATAGATTCCATTTCTTGATGCGTCTGTACACTAATAGACGCACAGATGACGTCAAAATAGACTGGAAACGTATCAACGCATGTCAAACCTACCACAGCAAAATGCATTAAGTATCCCTTATATACAAAGTTATTTTTTTATCGAAATTTGCTAACCATCAAAACCTGTAGTACCTGCATGATAACTTTCTCGAAGACATTCGCAACTTGGTCAACTTTTTCAAGTTTACGCCTTGGAATTCCTCCCGTCACGTTTTGTTCCAGTTCCTCCTCATTTTCCTTGACGGTGCTGATGCTGTAAGCGTCCATGTTGGCACAAATCTGTAGGATGTGATTTTTGGCTTTTTCGGATTCGCTTGATCTCCCTACTCCAAGGGATGCTGTGAGACCAACAATCTGTCAACCAGGTAAAAGTGAAGTCATTATCCTCATTAGTTAATTAAAGACAGATAGGGAATCGGCGTTCAGAAATCGAAAATTTAATTGCATTAGCATTTGACATAGTTCAATTTTTAGGAACCAAACTGCCGAGGCCTGTCCTCCATTTAAAAAAAAGGTATTTGTTTGCATGGTACTATACTACATTTACTTTACAGTAGCATCTTTAAATATATATCTGTAACGAGGAGATTTGATAACTTTGATAAGCCCTCGGCTTTTTGTCATGCAGGTCTCCCCGCCATTTTAGCTGTATATTTAATGGTAAAATATATACCTGAGGCAGTGTGAAGTCCTGTGTTGACTGATACTTCATAGCCATGTAGTTCTGCATGATTTTGTTGTAGTTATGGTCTTTGTTCGTATGATGACATTCATCAAAAATCAACAAAGAAATATAGGAAATCTTCACGGTGTTTTTCTGAAGCGCATTTAACAGTATTTGTGCAGTCAGAACAATAATGTCATGAGTCTTGAGGAGGAATTCAAGGGGAATCTCTGTTGAGTTGCTTCCTGAGATGTCAGAGACACTATAGTTGGTCAGGTATTCCTCAAAGCGTGTTCTCTGCTGCGAGACCAAATTCTGGGTGCTCACAATGAAGATCACCTTTGGGCTGCCTTTGCTGGACGCTCCTACATAACACCAACAGACAGTATATGAGTGTTACAATATGATATACTTTACCTTCATTATGCTTTGGGGATCACGTGATGTATGCTATTTACTGTGCAGTATAGAGCTATAGAACAAATGTCGATCACGTGATATGTGCTACTGCCAAGCTCGTAACATGGTATATGGGATCAGGGATCAAGCTCCAAATTATGGCCAGGATCATGCAGGGATCAGAGGCCAGGGCTCAGGGATCAAATGGGTGGGATCGAGGATCAGGGACATTGGGTCAGGATCAGGGATCAGCTCAGTTTTTTGCACCAAGGATCAGGGATCAAAAATTCCTAAAAATATGGGCTCTGCAGGGAATCAAAATTTCTGCAAAAACCCGGGATCAGTGAGACGAAAATATATATACCATGTTACGAGCCTGTACTGCTGTGCAGTGTAGAGCTATAGAGCATGTAGATGTCGTATGAGTTGAAAACGGCACGGTACCATCATTTCGAATTCTGATTGGCTCATTAGCCCACTGTCGGCTCCTCATAGGCTATTTTTTTGTATCGTAGCCGTATATACCGTACCGCATATGTCCGTACTGTAGACTTCCTAAACATACAAAATCTAAAAAGAACTTTATTTTCTCGTGCAGCGCAGTTTCTTGTTGCGTGCTGTCACGGTACGCTTACGGCAGTAATTTCGAATGCATTTATAGACAACACGGCACTGACACAGTCACGACACGGCGCGGTCGGTTTCACACTCATACGAAATCTGCTCTACTATATCATGCAATGAGGAGCGCTGTCATGTCCACCGAGTCGCGATAAATTATGCAGTATCTTGCGTAATGCCCTCGTGAGGGTACTGGGGGAGAGAGACACCTCCCTTTAAAAGAGGACTGCTATGTAGGTTGATTTTGCAGTGGAACACAAGCTATCGTGGTACTTGTATGCTGTTAGCCTAGGGGCCGGGGAAGGAGGGAGGAGCTTTGCAAACTTTGCATTACCATTCTCTGCATCACTAGAATCCTTGTATTTTTCAAGGTGCGTCTTGGCGATTTCCATGGCAACAAATGTCTTTCCGCTATTGGTGGGTGCACATATGATGGTATTTTTGCCCTCGATTGCTGGTGCAGCCAACTCTTTCTGGTACTCGCGAAGCTTTAGGTTTCGTTTCTGAGCGTTGCCTCTGTGACTCTCCAATAAGACTGTATTCAAAACACCACGTTAGTTGAATAAAAAATGCTGGTTTACGAACACAGTAAAATTTCCATAATAAAGAAGATTCATTCATTCCATAGTCTCCCTCGCAGCTGTGTTTAGCCTCGTCACGCAACGCTCCCTTTCTCCGAGGGAGCATTGCGTGACGAGGCTAAACATGGCTGCGAGGGAGACTATTCATTCCATACCTTCAGGGATTTTGATGTCTATTTCGTCAAGTTCCCACGACTCGTTGTTTTCTATTGCAAAAGCATATGAGAGTCAACATACATTTAGCAGTTCTCAAATAGTAATACACGCAATACCAATCACTTTTAAAAAACACGCTCATTTAGAAGTAAAGATAAATATTACCTTTCATTAACAGCTGTTCACCAGTACTTTCAACATCTTGCTCCGACTCAATGTCTTGGAAAAAAATGATAAGGCTAATTTAAACATGGTCAAACATGAATGGGTCGTAAAATGGTTATAAAGAATTGTTCTATTAAATTATAATAAGCACGCGGTAGTCTAGAGAATTTGAAAATAACCAATCCAAATGTGTCTCTACAACTTTTTGTAGTGACGTACATTCTCTGCGGAATTCAATATAGTGAACTCTGGTATAAATTGGTTCTCATTATTCTAGTCACCAAGTGATCAGTTAACATTACAAAGACGTACCAAACAAACAAACAATTCATTCAATCGTTTGTTTGTTTGTATTTTGTTTGTTTGTTTGTTTGTTCGTTCGTTTATCCGTTCAGGCGTCCAAAACAAAACAAAACAAAACAAAACAAAACAAAACAAAACAAAACAAAACAAAACAAAACAAAACAAATTAAACAAAACAAAACAAAAAAAAACAAAACAAAAAAAAACAAAACAAAACAAACTACCAATATAAAGAGATAATTACTTTCGAAAAACTCCACAATCTTTTGGAATTCTTCATCATGAATCTTCAAGTTAAACTTCAAAAGGACATCTTGATCAAATTTGTTCATGTCCTTTAAAGTCTGGCAAATCAGGATCTTAGTAAGTTGTTCTTCAAGCTCGTGTTTTCTATACATGTCCCAGAAATGTTTGGCAACTTTTGCACTGGTAAGACGAAAAACCACTTTAAAAGAGTCGTCCCAGTCGATCACTTCCTCGTCAGAAGACGTTTCATCGTTAAAGGATGTGTCACTGACTGATTCTTCACTGCTGTCTACCTCCTTCTCTTCATGGTTTTGCTCTTTCGTCTTCTCAGTTCCTTTTACTTTGACGTCCAATGTTTCGTGAGAACAAGCTTTACTGTTAGAGGCTGTGTTACTGAATGATTCTTCGTTGCTGTCCTCTTCCTCCTTCTCTTCTTCTTGGTGCTCTTCCGTCGTCTCAGTTGTTTTCTCTTTGACATCTAACATCTCGTTAGAGCAATTGTCAACATTAGACACTGCGTCTTTAACCTTTTCATCACTGTTGTCATTCACTTTCTCCTCTTTGTCGATTCCTTCCGTTACCTTTTCCATCTTTTTGATCACTGCTTGTTCATTTGGTTTAGTTCTGACAAACTCAATCCCTTGTGGCATACACTAAAAAAGGAAGAAGAAGAAGAAGAAAAAGCGCTTAATATTTTCCATGACTGCTTAGGCCTAGTCTCCCTCGCAGCCGCTAACAGTGTCGTCACGCAACGCTTTCTCCCCTGAGTAAGGGAGTAAGGGAGAATTAAAGCGTTGCGTGACGACATTGGTAGCGGCTGCGAGGGAGACTAGCTTAGGCCCGGACACACCGGACAAAACTTGTTCTGCATGCAGCATTGCGGTCAACACACTTACACCGTGTGTCCACTTCTGCAGTGTTACCGCGTGCAAAATTGCAGAAAGTGCTTGCAGAAGTAGAACTCGAATCCTAAACCTGCAACTGTTGCGCGCGAAGTTTTGCAATCTTTTCCTGATCTTTGCCTACCCCTTTGATAGTTTTTCTGATGTTACAGGAGTTTTCATTGACCGTTGACTCGTATTTTTTAGCTATTCAGCATCTCAAACTCCATGTTTCTCTCGTTCCCTTGGTCACCAGCCAACCTGATTTGTCCATTAACTTCAACATCTGTGATATCAATGCAAAAACCGATAATTAGAAAACCAATTAGTTCAATATTTTACAAGTATAGAAGTGATTTTAAAAATGACACCTTGGGAGGTGTGCGAGCTGGGAGGGGTGTTGGGTGACGGAAGCATGAGGCTCCTTGCTTGTGAGCAACATTAACATGTACAGGCTCAGGGGGGACTGGGGCGAAGGGGGGGGAGAGAGAATAGGGAAGAGGATCCCCTCCCCTCCCCCTCCTCCTCAGTTCCTCTGAGCCTGTGCATGTTCACAGACTAGAATAACATGTGATCTAAAAGATAGTAAAAAGACGCGTACGACTGCATACCAATGGACAGTGGCTACAATGGGTACTTTTGACAACATAAAAAAACACGGGGCTGAAGGAAGTGATTTGACATGTCTATTTATTTATAATCTGTTATCTATTTATGCATATACGGATTCGTAAAAGTATGCACACAGTTCCGTTGTATTAAGTCAATTCAACGTACGTCAATCTTTTCGTACCGCGTCCTGTGAATGTGTTTAGATTTGGTAAAAACAAACAAACAACAGCATCAAACAAGCAAAAAGCAAGCAAACAAACAAACAAAACAAAATAAAAAAGAAAACTGAGAAAATACGTAATGACCAGTTTGCTTAGCTGTTACAACAACGCCCTCCCTTTTCCTGAACATCCATTTCTTAACCCTAACCACCCCTCCCTCCTTGAATGTCCTTACTGGACATTCATGCTATTACCCTAACCACCCACCCCTCCCACTTCCTGAACATCTATGCTGTTTTTCATACACATTTGAATGATAAGTTCATTACACTCAGCATCAGATATATATATATATAAATCTAGTTCTCTTCTTACCTACAGCTGTGCCAACAATTCTAAAGTTCCCATTATTATCGGTCTCTCGATTTGCATTCACAGCAGCACTCTCTTCAACTGGAAGGCAAAAAATCTAACTTAAGCCTTTTCAGCGACGTATGTAGGCGCGTACTCTATGAAAGAATTAGGCACCAGGCATACTATGCATGGAGCGCAAATCGAATCGCAACTTGTAGTTCGGAATATCCAATGGAGGCCGCAACGAGTTTTAAAAATAGCCCTAATGCGCAGCAACACGTCATATTTGCCTGCCGAAGGTTTTTATAAGAACACGCGCAGTCTCTTCAGCAGCAACTAATACGTTCAAAACAAGAGACCATAATACTAAGATTAAATTCTCGGATTGATGTAATTTAATTTTTACATACGCGTAGATACGAACCGTCTCTCTTCCAGCAATCAAATTCCTTGTTTGCGCGCGTGATGGCATCAACTTCCTGTTACTAAAAATAACCTTAAGCGCCAAGCACATCGCGCACACATCAATACCAGTTTCGCTCTTTTAGTATTATGGTCTCTTGCTGCGAAAACATCTTTGACAAAAATAAAAATGTGGACGAAACCAACTCTAATCATACAATATATTACCATTTTCAAAGGGATCGAGTAGCTGTGCTACATGGTTAAGCTTTTCTTTACGTAACGCAACAACAAACTGGTCAAATCCTTTATCTCTACGCCTTAGACGATCCACTAGAAATACCAATGCACGAATTGCACCATGGTTGTTTTGTTGACATTCAATTTCCTGTTGGTCTTCCACGGTTAGGCAATCTAACAAAGGCAGTATTTTCTTTGGGTCTACTTCGTTCTTGAAGTATTGTAAGCGTTCCGTCAGAAGCTTTTTCTTGGTGTTCATCTTGATGGTAGGCATTTTTGCTGAACAGATCTACACAAAAACAAAACGTTATGTCATACACTTTGTACTTAAAATTGACTGAATATTCGAATAAGAGGGCAGTATGGGAAAAAATATTTGTAGGCACGAGCGCCGCGAGGTCCGTCGGTAGGGATTGAACAATTAGAGCCAAATATTTTCCAGTCCACCTCAACCCAACTCTGGCAATTAGATTTTTATCGTATCACTCTTTTGACCATTTTACTTCTATTTTGGATGCGCGCGCTTGTCCGGGTCCGGATATACGGGTTTTTATTAACCACCTTCGAACCTAAATCCGTATGTGGCCCGTTACGTGGTTATTTCCAAAGGTTTTCTTAAGAGCGCGCACGTTGCCAAATACGGGTCACTAGATTTCGTATGACTGTGGGTCACGGCACGGTTATGACAGGAATTTCGAATGTTTTTATAGACAACACGGCACTAACACGGTCACGGAGACACAGCACGGTTCCTTTTCACACTCAAACGAAATCTGTTCTAGTTAACATGGACAAACCAGCCAAATAGAGCAATCATGAGCGAAAAACTGGAAGATCGATCGCGCCGCCGTGTCACAAACGTTTAGGGAGCTTAGGCTTCACGTACTCGGGAACGGTAGACGGCAAATAGGATCACGTGACTCGCTTTATAATTTCGCGTCTGGCGTTTCCATTTCCGTATTGAGTCATTTCGCGGTTGCAGCAAACGCGAAAGTGCCAAACGCCAGCAAACGCGCAACGCCAAGCAAGAAAAAAATCGGCGATGTGATCCTCTTTGCCGTGTACTGTTTCCCGTGTACGTTAAGCTTAAGCTCTCTAATATGAAATTCCTGCCGTAAACGTGCCGTGGCATGACCGTTGAAAAGGAAGCTAGAGTTTTTGTACGTAATAGACTCCTTACATGTGACGTCATCTGGGGGACAAAACAATAGACTTTTGCTGTCTTGAGAATTAAAATTCATTGTTTTGTCCCAAAGATTGAGCTGAATTCCAACCCGACATGCTGCAAGGGGTTTATAGTCCAGTTGTGAGATATGCTTCAACCTGCCAAATACAAAGGACTCAGAACGAGGTTGCATGTTAAAACGTTTGTCTTGTTACGAATGGCTGAGCTTTATAGACGTAGCCTTGTCCTGATACTTTTGTATGCGGCAAGTGAAGCGTAACTCGGCAGTCGGCTATAAGAAGGAAATAGTTTTTACTGAGTAAAGACGACAATCAAAGACAAATGTTTCAAGTCGCTGCTTGGTAAAAATTGTTTTAAATCGAACGCTCGCTCAGTTGTAAATATAACAGAAAAAAGTCTCCTTTCCGCGCAACTTACCGTTCGCCTTCAAACCTAGTCTTTTTGGAGGGCCATATTGTAAACTACTGGGTCACCAGGAAATATGTTTTTTTTTACCCTCAATGAATAAAGGTTTCATCAATATGGAAGCTGAATCCGTATGGCACTCGGAAATCAGCCAATAGACGTTTTAGTGAATTTTTGAGCTTAAAACAAAATGCTAAAATAAAAGCGTCTAAATTTGAAGCTTTTTTGACGCCTTTAATATTACCTTGCCATAAATGTATAAAGAGGAATTGAGGCCTTACACTACTGTGAATTTATATCTTGATCTTTATTACTTTAGCTTTCGTCGGTCGCCGACATCATCAGAAGTAAAGATGAAAAGTTATGCACATACTTAAATACTTAAATACCCAGAGCGTCTCCGGGACAAAGCGGCCCAAAATAGTTGAACAACAGGATTACCTTGCCATATTTGGGACTCCTTGAAATCAAAAACGGAAACGAAACTGATTTTGAAAGATGCAGAAATTTTGAGTGAAATATGTTATAGATCGGTATTCCCTGCTTGAACATAAGTTTGATTTCTGTCTGTTCGTTAATAAAGTATTAGAATAAAAGAACCGAAAGGACTTAAAAAGGAGAATTTGAAATGTGCTGAAACAGGTCACAAAATTAACAGAAAATTGATCAGCGTATTCAAAATCAATTTCTGTCTGCTGAAACTCTTTAGAGTTTAGGATTTTTAGTCCAATTTTCAATCTTCAGTTTTAACCATGTATCGTAAAATCACATCGGTCGATCGCGAGTTCGTCAAATGCAAAGAGAAACCAGACGTTGCTCAGGAATTCTATCCAACTAGCTTGTTATCATGAGGCCCTTGACAAGCGACTATAGCTACAAGTAACGTACATTTTCTGAGAGAAATATAAATTAGCTTACCGTTATGTACAACGAAGTTTACCTCCTTTCAAAAAAACAATTGTAAACCGTCCAAGTCTTCTCTTTGTGCAAAGTGAAAATTCCAGACTCTGCACAGCATTTATATGCCAGGCTCAGTTGCCGGGGTTTCCCCCGCAAACTCACTGTAGGGGATTCCCCAGAGACCTGTATGTATGTAAGATGTGGAAAAAGAACCAATGAATTAGCAGAAAATCCTTTAAAATATTTATCGTATGAACAGTCTAGAAATTGAAATATCACAACAGGTAAAAATCCCCTATTGATAATGTTAACAATGAAATTTGATGAGGCGAAACCACTTTCACTTTCGATGGAAACCAAAATAAACAGTTTACAGTTTTAATACGTACCACCCATGGATATCAAGACTAAATCAGTAGCTTGAAAAAAAGCCGGCTATAAATCAGAAATAAAAATTTTATTTGATTTTATTTTCGCCATACAGATCGATGTAAAGTATGGTTTTGACTGTTTTCTAAAATGATGATTTTGAACTGAAAATCCCATGCAATTTAATCTTTCAGTTGTGGTTTCAAAAAGTTCATTTTATTATTTGATTCACTGATCAATAATGGTAATAGGACTGAGTGGACTCCAATTCGGTTTGTAATCATACGAGGGATAAACAAAACTCAGAACTTTCTATTGTGAATTGTTTTTGTAACCGCAATTTCTTGTTCGCTTTGGTATGAAGTCAGATTTTATTGTGCTTATCAAATGTAATAGGGTTTTTCGATTAACTGGCTCTATAAGTCATATAATTGTAGCTACAATTTAAATTTTTGAAGAATCCGATGAAAAGAAGAATCATTTAATTTTCATACAAAAACGGAAAAAAATGTAAGGCACTATGCTAAATAGTGTCTGTCTGCACGACAGTTACTTCTCATCTCGGTCTTGCTTCCTTGACATGGATGCCAGTGGAAATCCCGTAGCTGACTTTTCGGGTCAAAAAAGTTCGCCTAACCGAAGAGTTGGTATACCATGACGTTATTCGCTATCGATTCTTGGTTGCTTAGGCCTCGCTGTTGTGTACGCTGTACCACAGGCGGACCATCCTCTCAGTTTGTGGTTTGGGCTTCCTGTGTCACGGTTGAATGGCCGTTGGTTTCAAGGTAGAGGTTATTTCGCGAGCTTCAGAACGACATTTTGCGTCAAAAGGTCCTGTTATTAGGGCTAGCTAGATAAAGGTTAGGTTTAGGGCTAGGGACTGGGATAGGGTCTACCCCTGACCTAGCCCTAAGCCTAACCCTAAACTCTAAAATCTAGCTCTAATAATGGGGTCCTTCGACGCGAAATGTCGTTCTGAAGCTCGCGAAATAAATATAACCTCTGCGAAATAACCTCTACCTGGTTTCAAACAAGCTGAAATGTAGTGCTTTTCATTGGCGATATTAAAAATCTGTTGCAGTGTCACAGATTTTTCTGTGTCGGGCCGATCAATCTTGCGGATGTCGGGTTTGAATCGGGTGTCCATTTACACGTACGATTGTTCTCCCGACACACTCCCGATAGTAGAATCGGGCCGACAAATCGTGCCGTGTAAAGGCTGATTTACACGGCACGATGTGTCGGCCCGATTTTTGATAAGCTTCGTTCGGGAAAAGAGAGAAATCGGCCCGATTCGCAAAAATCTGTAGCAGTGCAACAGATTTTTCTCGTGTCGGGCCGATTTTTTGAATGAAAAAGGAGTGCAAAAACAACAAAACTCAAATCGGGCCGACATATCGTGCCGTGTAATTCAGCCTTAATTCAGCCTTTTAAAACTCGTCAATAGATGGTAAGCTTTTCCGAGGAGGCCTGGGAGGAAGAATGGACGAAATCAAGATGGCTCAAAATGAACTCCAAAACTTGAAAGAGCATCTAAATATTAGTAAAAGTGCAAAGTTTCGATTTATAAGATGAATAAGAGAAAAAATGACGGTAAATTTAAGGTTAGATATTTTATTAAGATTCGTTTGGAAAAACTCGGTCGGGGGCACGAGCTAGCTTGCCATCCAAGCGCTTTTCCAAACAAATCTTAAGAAAATATCCAATCTAAATAACACACCTATAGCTACAAATATAAAAAAATTACTCGTTTCTGATTGGCTGCCGATCTTTGAATATATTTTTTCTTAATACTGTGCAATATGTGCAATTTATTAATTGCACACATCCGGGAACTTTGCTTGTGAAATGTTTGAAAACATTTGGCAAAACCTCAATGAATTGAAAATGGAGGAATTTCATGACATTCAGCATTTCATGACACTGTTGTATTCCTTTCTAGCCGGATCGACTACAAACGTATCATAGACAATTAAAACAATTGAAAAAAACTTTGAAAAAGATAACATAAAATTTTCACTTTCAGAAAAATCTACATTAATTTTATCAATTTTATAACTTTTATGTATTTTCGAAAATTAATGAGTATTTTTGATAAAATCTTTGTAAACAAATATTATGTTTCAGTCACTATTTCAGTTTCCGGCATGGCGTCAACGCGAAAGAGCGGTTCGTCCGTTGTATTTTTGTGATTAGAAACGCGTATTTTTTTTGTAGGTGTGTTATTAATAGGAAATTCCACCTTAGTTCTCGAACGGTGTAATTTCCTATACTAATTTTACCGTCATTTTTTCCTGTATTACATCTTATGAGCTGAAACTTTGCACTTTTACTAATATCGAGGTGCTCTTTCATTTTTTGGAGTTCATTTTGACGGTGCCGCTTGATTTAGGGGAGATAGGGTCACATGACCTGTTAGTGCATATGGCCTATTTCTATTTCAGCAAACTTCATCATCATTTGGATAAACTTTCAAAAGAGGTCAGCTATGTCCAATATATTTACAGATAAAAGGCTAAGAGTTTTTATAGAAGGTTTGTCCAATATATTTCTGAACTTTTATTGTAACAGAAGTTTGCCTTCATTAAAACCATTCAGTCAAGTCTACTTCTGGAAAATATTAACTTCCGGTATAATGTGAGGTCACGTGCTTTTCTTGTGACTGCAGAAACGACGCGTTGTGTTACTTTCTCGTATCGGAATTTTCTTGATTTTCCAATGCTTACCCTATTGACATGGATGCCAGTGGAAATCCCGTAGCTGACTTTTCGGGCCAAAAAAGTTTGCCTAGCCCAAGAGTTGGTATACCATGTCGTTACAGGCTATCGATTCTTGGTTGCTTAGGATTCGCTGTTGTGTACACTTTACGAGTGAATCTCAGTGTCGCTTTAGTAGCGATGGTTAATTCTACTTCAAGTCATTCAAATTCTTATAAAAGCAGCTACTTTTATGAAGGTATAAAGCTACAAGATAGTCCAAAGGTGAGAGAGATGGTCTATTTATTGACTACACATTTTGTGTTGTTTTTATACGTGACTCGTGAGTGTTTTGATATCGTAGACGAATGTCATGGTGTTAAAATGACACGCCAACATTTCTATAAACAGATAAAGTGCTGAAATTTTAATCAAAACGTTAAGGAAATGTTAAACTGAAAGTATTGAGGCCATAATAATCCGGGATTGCTGTAACGAACTCGTCACGTAACAGTATTATCACAGGTAGCCCAAGCTTTTGGTTTGTGTTGATTTACTATAGAATGTAGGGGGACTTTTAAACAGTCGATTTTTTGCCCTAAAATTTCATAAAATTTAATGAAATACTCACAGTGTCTTCTTGTTGCTCTAAATAACCCCCTGACTGAGTTTCAGACGATTTCATTCGGGTTTAGGTACTTTCTCCCCACCAAACATAAGAGGGGTAAAGGTTGGAGACACAGGCCTTCAAATTGCCTTCGGTGGGCTCCAGTTCACGACGATTTTTTCAATGAAATATACTCTCAACCGAGGTCTGCACGCGTACACAGTTGAAGGGATTATTTCTCGATCTTCGGACGGCAATCAAACGAAGATCGGCGACTTCCCTCAGCCACCAGCCCACTCGTTGCTCGACAACATCACAGGCAAACGACGCCATTTTATTCGCCGTTATCGAAACTGTGGACAGCGAAAGCCGTTAAAAAATCTGAGAGGGCCTGGAACGAGGAAAAATGAGACACCAACGGGTGGTACAGGGGAGTACAATGTCTTCCCAACAGTGTCATTGTACTCCCCTGTACCACCCGTTGGTGTCTCATTTTTCCTCGTTCCAGGCCCTCTCAGATTTTTTAACGGCTTTCGCTGTCCACAGTTTCGATAACGGCGAATAAAATGGCGTCGTTTGCCTGTGATGTTGTCGAGCAACGAGTGGGCTGGTGGCTGAGGGAAGTCGCCGATCTTCGTTTGATTGCCGTCCGAAGATCGAGAAATAATCCCTTCAACTGTGTACGCGTGCAGACCTCGGTTGAGAGTATATTTCATTGAAAAAATCGTCGTGAACTGGAGCCCACCGAAGGCAATTTGAAGGCCTGTGTCTCCAACCTTTACCCCTCTTATGTTTGGTGGGGAGAAAGTACCTAAACCCGAATGAAATCGTCTGAAACTCAGTCAGGGGGTTATTTAGAGCAACAAGAAGACACTGTGAGTATTTCATTAAATTTTATGAAATTTTAGGGCAAAAAATCGACTGTTTAAAAGTCCCCCTACATTCTATAGTAAATCAACACAAACCAAAAGCTTGGGCTACCTGTGGTATTATATGCAAATTTGACACCTGGTACCCTTTATTGTCTACTGTCATAACGTGCTAGCCCTCAAGTTCTTTATATTACTTGTCAATTATATCATGTTTTGACCAGAGTTTCCAAAGTAAGACTTTTTTGGGCTCAGAAAATCCAAGTTAATTTTTTTTGCAAATGAAAAAAAATTCTTTATCCGATATAAAGATCTACGTTATGGTAGTGATTTCTATTATGTGATTTCTCGTTAATGGATTATTAATGAGTTTGATAAGCTTGAATAATTACCTTCACCATGAGAAAAATAGGGATTCATCATTTAAACTTCATTTGCACTTTACCCAAATACCCCACCCACTAGGTGTGGGTCTCCCTACCAAAAACTTGATGGGATTAATCTACCAGGTAATCAGTATATTCACTGCTATTCTTACAGGGTAAAGAATTTGACTGGAATGAAGAGACACAAGGTATTTGAAGGAAAAACATGTTTTATTGACACTTACACATCAGTTTTTCACTAGGTATCACACAATGTTCACATTATTTGTATTACATATTACAAGTTTTCTTTTCACTCAATGAATCTGCTGGTCTATAAAAATCTATATAGACTAATGTAACATTTTAAAGTTAAGAGATTGATTTGCATACATACTGCCAATAATTTTGCCATCATGTACCCATACCAAACAGTCATTTTTACATGAAATATATTCTTAAAATATGGATGTATGGGCAATATATAGCTAAATTAAAAAAAAGGTTGATGGGGTGAATGGCAAATGACAGTCGGCAATATAAATTGGTGATTTGCACGACTGAAAGGAAATTTGGGGTAACAAGAATTGCTTTATTTTCTGTTAATTAAATACCCAAGCAATGCTGGTACCATGCAATAAAGACCTTAATTATTGGACAAGGTGGTCGATAGGAGATTCATATCTCTGTGCCCAATAGCAATCTAATAACATGACCACAGTTCCTTTTGGTCATGTAATCACCGATTGCCATTCACCATTCGCCTCATCAGCCTTTTTTGAAATAGCTATATATATGACCATACGGGCGCCTGCTTGTGGTCACGTGTATGAAAAATGTGCAAAAAATGTTATTCAAGAACCCTGCTGGTTGAGAAAGAGAATTAAGCCTTTTGCTTGCAATCATATGTACAAAGAGCAGTTTTTATATGGCTGCAGTGGCAGTGGCACAGCAAGAGTGGTGGCAAGGGGGCAACTAATTTCTAATTTTCATTTTTACTGAATTATGTATTCAGTACTATATGAATAAAGTGGCAGATTAATGTCGAGTCTCCAGTAGCTCAGTGGTAGAGCATCCAGCCTAGAAATCGGAAGGATATATGGGTTCAGTTCCCATGCATCTGGAACTCAGAATTTTTATGTTTTTTTCTTCGAGGGTTATTATTATCATCTTTAATATATATCTCTTCCAGACTAGTATCAAACAAAATTGCTCTACCATATTGGATATATAGTACAGAGTTCAGCCAGGAATATTATTTACAATTCCATTTTTTTCTTTTTCGTATTGTCCCATCTTTCATAGGTGTTATTCTTGGTTCATTCTTCTATGGTTATTTAATCACTCAACTACCTGGTGGCTGGCTGGCATCTAGGTTTGGTGGCAAACATTTATTTGGTCTGGGTGTCCTGTGTACTTCTGTATTTACATTGTTGACTCCCTGGGCAGCAGGACAAGGTGTTGGTGTATTAGTAGCTGTAAGAGTAATAGAGGGACTAGGAGAGGTATTTGTAATGGCATATATTATAAACATTTATTTGGTCTGGGTATCCTGTGTACTTCTATATTTACTTTGTTGACTCTCTGGGCAGCAGGACAAGGAGTTGGTGTATTAGTAGCTGTAAAATAGAGGGACTATAAGAGATATTTGGAACAATAATTTGGTGTTATTGTAACGAACACCACTCGCAGTATGCAAGTGTAAATAGAACCAATAATAGCCATCATTTGGATCAAATTGAAGATATTTGTTTTCTAGCTATTTATGTTATTCTCAGGGCGTGACAATGCCTGCCATGCAAGTTCTGCTAAGTAGTTGGGCTCCACCACTGGAACGGAGTAAATTGACAGCCATTTCTAGTGCAGGTAGTATATAGCTATTTGCACAAATTGACCCTTTCCAATTCATGGAAGCTAGAAGCTGAGACCGAAATGATTCCTGGGTGCACTAGTTATATTTGGATTTTCATGTGTTTTATCTATAAATGTGCTGAATAAGTGCATCTGGAATACAATAATTTGTTTTAGTCGCTATTTGAAATGTGCACGTTCACGCGCCTCTTTAAAATCATCTAATCAAAATTTCCCAATGTTCATTTCGGTCTCGGCTTTTATGTTTTAAAAGTGTCAATGTTTGTACAACTTCAAACAAGAGTCCATAATATACACCGAATCGAAATATGGCAGCAAATTTGAATAATTATTATTCTTGACTGACGAGCCTCTCATTCATGTGAAAACACTTTTGTGTTTCCACGTGAACACGAGGCTAGTCAGTCCGGAACGATAGTTATTCAAATTTGCCGCCATATTTCGATTCGGTCAATTAAGAGAGCGGAACTCGCGGTGATGTCTGCGCGATGTACTGGGCGTTTAAGGCGTTTTAGTAACAGGAAGTTGACGCCATCGCGCGCACAACAATAAAATTTCACTGCCGGAGAAGAAACGTTTCGCATCTGCGCGCACGAAAAAAATATTAGGCAATGTGCAAGAGCTCCATTTTGTAGAGCAAAGCATGATAGGAAACTGAGCTCTTGCACTTTTTCATTTTCGCTGAAATAAAAATCTACCTTTGTCATTTCTTTACAGAAAATGCAAGTATTTTAGCATAAGAAAATTAAAATGTTATAAAATGCTTGTAGGTCGCTAGAAATCGTTGTTAGATTTTTTGCTGGACTCCAACTCCCAGAGTGCTTTGCAAGCTCTTGCGCACATTGCCCAATAGCTCTGAGCGCGCGATCGATATGGCATCAACTTCCTACTACCAAAAAGAGCTTTAAAAAGCGCATCGCACAGATATCAATACAAATTAATTTCGCTCAGTTTCGAGGAGAAAAGGAGGGGGTGCGAACCCTCTCCACTGAATCCACTCCTGAGTCCACCCCTGTGCATAAACTGATTTTTCATGTAAGAACCATGCATATGTTACCTTGGTAAGATATTTTGTTCAGCTTATACATGAGAGCAAACTGTCGCAACGGATTACACTCTACTCAGTCTTAATTGGTATTTAGGAATCAGTGGTATTCAATAGTCTCCTTCACAATTGTATGTGTTTATAGTAGGACGTACTATGCAGACCCCGAGATCAAGACTTTATCGACTGCGACACAATCCCATTTCCGCACGGTGAAAGAGAGGATTGTCGCTAGACTTGCCACAAGTTGTCCTCTCTTATTTAGTCTTTATTTTAATCAATATTCTTCGAGGCTTTTTTTTCTGCGCGCGAGGACGACGCCAGTCCCACAAAAGCCAAAAATTGAAGAGCAGGTCTGACGACTTTGAGGCTGACGACTTTGAGAAAGTCTAGATTGTCGCTTATGATAGCTTATGATAGGATAAAAACAGGAGCCCAGCTCCTGATAAAAACAAAACCTTACGACAACTCCAAAAGTGGTTGCGGTCGCTTTCGGAAGGTACCTACTTGATAGTGGGAACCCATTTTGAGATATGAATATTCAATTGCAAGCTACGGCCACATAATTTGAAAATACGCGTTTTGTTGTGTATGGGATCTACAATCAATTTTTCAATGGTGTTTTCATTTCTTTTCAATTAATTTTTCAATCTTCAATAAATGCTCAAATATTAAGGCAGGAGGCTAGCTTACTTTTGCTCTTTTTGCTCTTTATAGGTCATTGACATATAATTGTGACGTATTGTAGGAAGTGAATATTACAATATTTTCGGTTTCGATCTCATTATTTTGCTTTGGTTTATATTTGTTTCAAAGGTTGTAACCTTGGCAACATCATAGCTCAGCCGATAGCAGGAATTCTGTGTGCTTCGAGGTTTCTTGGTGGATGGCCATCAGTCTTCTACATATTTGGTGAGGAAAATTATTCTCCAAGGTTTAGTTGATTGGTTGAGTAAGTTGACCGACTGTCGGTCTTTCGAGACGGGTTGGGCGTTGATCGAGTACTAGCTGGACCAACACAGGCCCTTTATAAACTGAGCAGAAGAGTTAACTGCATGATACATTCTTTCCCTTTCTGATTGGGGTTGTGTTGTTACTGTATCCACCCCACTTTACTAATTGAGTTGGAAATCGACCTTATTCATTCATTCGTTCGTTCGTTCGTTCGTTCGTTTGTTCATCCATACATTCAGTCAGTCAGTCTATCAAGTGAACTCTTCATTCATTCCTCCATTGATCGATTATTTGATTGATCGATTGGTTGATTGGTTGATTGATTGATTGGTATTGATTTGTTGATTGATTTTTCAATTAAAGGTGCAGTTGGCATAGTGTGGTACATCTCATGGATATTTTTAGTATTTGACAAACCAACCACTCACCCAAGAATATCAAAAGAAGAAAAAGAGTACATTGTAAAGGCTATTGGCTCGTCGCAGGATAAGATCATCAAGGTAACAAAAGAAAACAATGAGTCAACTACTATAACTATTTTGCTGATTTTTTCACGGTTTAAATAAAACCATTGTATCAATAATGAAAATTGATGTAGTCGTCCGGGCGAAAGAATTTAGCGATTTTAAGAAACTCGCTAAAATTCGCTAAACGTTGTCGCAAAAAATAGTAACTTTATGATACCTCACAATGGATAAAATATCCACCCTTGCTACTCTCTAACCCCACCCCTCTAAAAAGGGATAATAATAAGGTGAAAGTAACATTTTATTTTCAGAAACATCCTGTCCCTTGGTTAGCTATCGTTAAGTCACCGGCTGTCTATGCTATTGTTATAGCCCATATCTCAGTATCATGGGCCTACTATACATTTCTTACAGCTTTACCGACTTACTTTAAAGATGTCTTGGGATTTAAGATTTTGCAGGTGAGACACGTCCTTGTAACATCAACATGCGTGACGCGTGTGACAGCTCTGTTTGTGCATTTTGGTTTTATCTTTTGGACACTTTGAAATTTGATTCCCAAAGAATTGTTTTTCTTTGGATGACAGAGATAAGTGTTCGCCTATCACTTCGTCATTAATATTTCTAATACTTATCTTCAAAAACTCAAAAATCTAAAAACATACGATTGATGGCACTTCGATCGGAGTTCTTTCAATGTGTAAAGTATAAGGACAAACGATTTGCAAACAAAAAAGTTAAAACAAGACGTTATTTTCACTAATGCCATTCATAGTTTACCATACAGCTTTAGTACAGTTATTATTACAAAACAGTCGTCTTGCTTTAACTTTTTTGGTTGCAATTTGTTTGTCTTTATACTTTGCACATTGAAAGAGCACCGAAGTGCGAGCAATCCTATGTTTTTAGATTTTTGAGTTTTTGAAGATAAGTATTAGAAATATTAATGAAAAGTACATAGCAAAATCGTTAAACGTCATAATGACGTCACTGATAATTTAAAATATCCCTAATAACAATCAAAGACCAAATATTGTAAATTTCCATTTACATGATTTTTACATGATTCGATTATTTACATAGTATGTAATAATCATGTAAACTATTTTACATACTATGTAAAATGTATATTGACATGATTTTAACATACTATGTAACTGTCAATTTTTCTAGTGTTTACTTTGTTATTTCTAAGGATGGAGTGATATCATCCATACCATATGCTGCTGCCTTCCTGATGAGTTTGCTGGCAGCAGTTTTTGGTGACTGGCTTATAACACAACGAATTTTTACTGTTATTGAAGTAAGGAGATTGGCTGTGATAGGGGGTATGTATGTATGCAAGTAATTGCGATTTGCCGGAATGGCATTATCACAAAATATTTTCTCCCAGTGCCGACATTAATTGATCAAATCGTCGTCTCAAAATCGCAGATTTCATTTTATAATCTTTATATAATCATTTTCGTTTCTCATAATCACAAATTTCGAAAATGAATTTCGTCACAGAAAAATCACATTATATCCACATTTCAAGTTAATTGAAGGAAAGTGAAACACATTGCAAAACAAAGTTTATCAACCACTTTATATTATGTTTTTCTTCTTAGGATCCTTTATTCCTGCTTGCCTCCTTGTTGCTACTAGTTACGTAGGAATGGACGGGAAAACGCTTAGCGTAGTGTTGATCTCCTTAACAAGTGGCTTCGCTGCCTTCAATGCAGCAGGCTATCCAGTTAATATTCTGGATGTTGCTCCTCGATTTTCTGGAGTACTTAAGGGCATTGCAAATAGTTTTGCTACAATATCAGGTTTAGTTTCACCTCTTGTTACTGGATGGCTTACCAATGATATGGTGAGATCTATATTTAGACCTGTTTAAAAAATAACTTACTTAGCTTGTTCCTACTATACGAGACTTTGCACGAAAGGGCGAAAGAAGTTATGGGTATAGAAATAAAAACCTCTATTTGAGCATAAGGTCCTGTTACACGAAGCAAATTTTCTTGCAACTTGCAATGTACTGTCGTTAACACCCTTCTCTGCAATGCAACGTTGCAAGTTGCAGAAATTAAAAGTGAACGAGCATCTACTTTTCGCAACGTTGCCAATCAAGTTGCATCGTATAACATCTCTTCCGCGACCTGCAATGCAACCACTCTCCCAAATGGTTAATCAGAGCCAGAGCATAGTGACGCTGACAGATCTGCATGGTGTTTTCGAAGACCAAGAAAGAGTCGCGTTGTAACCTGCGAAGAGAGTTGCCAGCGTGACATATCTCGCCAGCATGCAGCTTGCAATACTCTGCTTTCGCGGTCGACAACATTGGATTGTAGGTTGCAAGAAAATTTGCCTCGTGTAACAATTTTTTTGTTTCATGGATTAGATAAAATCACTCTAATAACGTACCTCACTATTACATTGAGGATTTCTTATTCATTAGTGAATTCTTTTCTTATCTTCTTTAGCCAACACGTCATCAATGGCAAAAAGTGTTCTACATCTCAGCAGCTGTCTATGTCGTTGGTGCGATAGGATTTGTATTGTTATCTTCTGGTAAAGAACAGCCTTGGAATACGCCAGAAGATGAACGCTTTCAAGAAGTTGATATTGTACGTGAACCACGGACACCACTTTTGTATCCATCGGATGACAATTGTACACGACCCACACAGCAATATCAGAGTATAAATTGTATTTAAAATTCTTCGATCGTCTTCTGGATAAAGGCTTGGAAGAAGCTCTAGTCGGATTAATTTTATTTTGCCTTTCGAATTTTTTTAAGAATCCAGAGTTGGTTCAGCCCGCGTCTCATCGGAACAAAATTCTCTTTTTGACCGTCTGCGTAACAGCTGCACGCGTTCTGTTCTCGTGTTCTGTGTTCAAAAAGATCAGTGCTTGTGATTGGCTAATATTACGCTGCTGGCAATTGGATATTTAGTTGGAACCGGCAGCCGCTCAAGTCATGTTCAATGCATGTTGGCGCGATTGAACATCCAATACGAAACGGTGTTAGAAATCAGAAACACCATCTTTGGTTATAAAAAATATATATTTATTGAAACATGAACGCTTTTTGAAAATATATTAAATAAGTACAAACAACTAGAAATAAAACTAAAACTAAAAACTGTGTATCATTTGTTTGTTTGTGAACTTTGTATTATTATATTATATGATGATGATGATGATGATGATGATCGATTATTACAAAAAAAGAATGGAATAATCCGGAACTAATGAAATTTTAAGGGTTTTTTTGGCATCAACTTTTTTATTGCAACTATTATTAGTATGTTGTTGTTGTTGTTGTTGTTGTTGTTGTTATAAACTGTTGTGAAATGCATGTAACACTCGAGTAGCCAATTGCAAATTGCCTTTTAATTTAAGTAGAGAGATTTGTAATTGTTGTAAAAAACATGAAATAAAGTTTCCATTATTATTGATTTTTGTGGTTACTGGCTTTTCTAAAGGCAGTAATCCACTATGTCGTTGACTGTGTCGTCGACTATGTCCGTCCGTGATTTTTCGGAGCGAGCTCGTGACTATTCGGAGAGATCCTACGAAAGAGAACGACAACATACCGAACTGCATCATTGTTTACTGTTCTTCTTTTATTTCGGTAATACAATGACCCTCGACTTACCTCGTGCTCTACACAGGTCTACTGTGTCAAGTATATAATCGTAAATTAGCTTATGTAGTATTATTATACATCATATATTCAGCCATAAAAGTCTTCTATGAGGACAGTGCATGACATTGTAGTATTAGTTAAAAGAATTTTTTTTTGAATTTAATTAGTCATAATTTTGAGTTTAATTAGTCACAAAGAGCCAGTGAGTCCAGATGTGACTACAAAGACTGTTCTGTTTGTTCAGTAACCACAAAACTTTTAGGAATAGAAAGTTGTGGTTTGCCTAGTTTGTCATTTTCTTCTTTGTAATATATAATTTGGAGGACTTTTTGGAGCACTTTCAATTTTCTCGTTCGCTTACTTTCAATGTCACTTCCGGAATAATACTGAAGTCAATAATGGAGTCACGTGCTCTTCTTATGATTACACGCGTTGTGTTACTTTTCTGACTTTTGCTTTCTTGCGACCGTATTTTATATTTTGGTGTTTCTCAAGTCTCGCGTCTTGACATGGAAGCCAGCGGAATTCCCATAGCTGACTTTTCGGGAGAAAAAGGTTCACCAAACAACCAAAAATGCAGTAGTATACCATGCCGTTATTTGCTATCGATTCTTGGTTGTTTAGGATTTGCTGTTGTGTACGCTTTACGAGTGAATCTCAGTGTTGCTTTAGTAGCGATGGTTAATTCTACTTCAAGTCATTCAAACTCTTATGAAAGCAGTGAGTTTCATAAAGGTATAAAGCTACAAGATAGTCCAAAGGTGAGAGAAGTATTTATGGCAAATCCTATTTGAGATTTTCGCAATCCTGGCGAGAGAGCGTTGCGTGACGTGACCGAACACGGCTTCGAGGTAGACTGTCCAAAGCATTCATTTTATTGGATAATGAACCTAAAATACCACTAACGAATAAAAGAAAGCATAGATTTAGCGAAAATGGAATAGCGCATTTCTTAAGCCGCGTCGTCGTCCACGTTGCCGTCGCACAATCCTTAAACTCCGTCCTGACTCCGTCATGATATCAATTTGACACAAGACTAGCCTGTTGTAGTTGTTATTGTCAGGTTGTTGTTGTTTTGTTGTTGTTGTTTATGTGATAAACCCAAGCTCTAAATAGTCTGAACTATTAATGCATTTTCTATTTAGAAAGAAGCTGAAGAATAGTATTCTTCAGCTATTGCAAAATGCTTTGAAAATTCCTTGCTCTGTTCGCCCTTTGAACTTTGCTGAGTACATGGCATGATTATCAAATGATTACTCGTCGTGTATTTTACTTAGTTTGGTGGTCAGTAAAAGCTAACCTCTGTCACAAGCAATCCTTTGCAGTATTTAGTACCAAGTCTGGTACCAAGTAGCACCAATCAAACAGAATTGGCATAAAATACTACTATTTAGTTCTATTTAAGTTGTGCGCTTTAAGTGTTTGTACTCAACAGAAATTGCAAAGAAATGAGCTGAGTGACCTTTTCGGCTTTTGGTATCTGATTAAATTTCACGTACTGTAAATTCTTTATGAAGAGCCGAACCGAGTTCTCACTGTAACCAGCGGTATAACGTTGACCTACTATGCTCATGAGTCGCCACTTGTGGTCGATAAAAAAGAACGGTCTCGAATCCTCAGCTTTACAAAGAAGTTGACAAAATAACCGATAGTATTCATATAAAACAAGCTAGTGCAGCAATATATAATGAACCCTAGCTAGCCTGGCTTCAGCACAGGTCTATACAGTATACATATTTCTACAAATGTTGCATGTTGAAACCTCTTAATATTTCACCCAACACAGCTGATGATGGTAGAGGAACAACTGCGCAGGCGCACTTCGTGCTGTTAAGTGGCGGTGAAAACGTACAGAATCGAAGAAACGGTGTTACTTGTTTAATTAAGTTTATAAGTCCTTTTCTTACAGGCTAAACAATTTGATTGGGATGAAGAGACACAAGGTACATGTATATTATAGAGATTCATGAAAAATCTTCATGAGTTTTCGATCTACAGATAGAGGCGGCGTTATTGTCCAATAATGTCGTCTCAAAATCAGCGTCCGTCATTGGTCTAAACTTTGAGGACTTTATCGAAGGAGTTTTCTTCGAAATCACAATATACAGAAAATCAATTCTAAATTGAGCAGCAAACATACTGCAACTTTCTTTAAATAATATCCGTGAGTAAAATTACCAAAACAACATATTTTGGTGTACTAGTTGCATGATGTGCAAAAGTTTGTTTTGTGCGGCCCTGTTTCAGTAGTTTGATTGGTCGACTATTGTTGATGTCTTATCCAATGAAAACGCAAAGATATAGTAATTGGCACAACATGACACAACTGACACTAAAGGCTGTTTCATTGTCAAACGAAAACTGCTCAGATGACCTTGCTTAAACTACCACTAGATGTAGTGTAGTACTAATTTCCTGCATATAGTATATATAGTATATATATAGTAATTCAAACTACTTATAATCCCTTGTCTTTCTCAGGCAATATCCTTGCTTCATTCTTCTATGGTTATTTAATCACTCAAATACCTGGTGGATGGCTGGCATCTAGGTTTGGTGGCAAACATTTATTTGGTCTGGGTGTGCTGTGTACTTCTGTATTTACTTTGTTGACTCCCTGGGCAGCAGGACAAGGAGTTGGTGTATTAGTAGCTGTAAGAGTATTGGAGGGGCTTGGAGAGGTATTTCTAATATTAGTCAATTTTGTTATTGACTATGGCCCATCCAGGGTGAGGGTTGAGGGGGTTACAAGCCTAAAATGAGAATTTCAATTTTTTTGGAATAATTTCCTTGGTAGTAAGATCACGAAAAAAATATATCAGGCATTACTTTAGCAAGCACCTTTTAAAAATAATCCTTGATGCGCCACTAAGAATGCTGTTACTACATATAAGTGTACTGATGCTTTATGATCAGAGTCCTGAACATTTTGTCAAAAGATTAACATCTTTAAAAAAAAAACATCTTAAGAAATCCATTCATTTAAACCCGGCAATGCAGGATTATTAAAATTCACAAATTGCCCTTCTACAACTGGGGCCTAGAAAGTCATTGATCTTGTGTTAGTAACTTGTTAGTGTAATGGGCCCTGTCAGATTACTTGATCTGGATCAAGTATTTTGAAAGTCAGTTAAGGTTAATAATCTTTGATGAGAGTCAGTGGCAAAAATCAACATGTGAGTTGAGCGATGTATGCAAAATATTTAATGTAGAGGTAGGGAATGTGAGTACCAGCAGAAGAATAGCCACTACGTGGATCTGCTGTAGAAGATTATCTATGTATTTATTTAATGGTTTTCTTGAGATTTGACCCTGGTTTAGTATAGTGCTGGTCAACTTTCACCCTTACCGTGAACAACAGGCTCCTTCTGAATATCAGTCCAGGCAAGCATGCTACGATACATTTTAGAATCGTGCTCTTATTCCATCCCCCACCCCCCTTCCCCCAAAATATGACCACCCCAACTCTCCGATCTCTATAAGAGGGCTGTCAAAAGATATTTACAGGATATAACTGCAGGATGTATAACTACAGATTACAACTAATTAGATGGATTATAATAGATATTAATTTATTACTTTCCAATATCTATAATTGTTCTTCGTTATAGTTCTAATATAATTTTTACGAGTGATTCTCGTTTTTAAGCGCATTGTGCGTTATTTTGATCACTCAATCACAATATCGAAAATTGCCCAACATCATAGTGTGCAAACCAAAACACCAATTTCGGACAGCATGCGTTTTACAGTCCGATTGTAATGGTTTCAAAATTCCGTTCTCAGGGCGTAACCTACCCTGCCATGCAAGTTCTGCTAAGCAGGTGGGCGCCACCGCTAGAAAAAAGCAGAATGAACAGCATTTCCTATGCAGGTACTAGTGATAGCCAATCATAATAAATATCTTATAATTACTCTTATTATGTTATAGTTATCCAGTCGTTTAAATCAGAAATAAATTTCATTATGCACGTACACAACATCTGACGATCGAAGAACGAGAGAAGAAACCACTGCGAGCATCCGTTCGATTTCGTCAAGAACTGTGGACAAATAAATTGAACAAAAACCGTTTTACAACCTAGTGTTTATAATACAAGTTTGACCCTGTTTACGCTTGTCGCTTCATACCCTTACCGCTGGTTGTTTTGCGAGCCTGCCGATGACTCGACGCGACAACTATTTCGCGCCATAATACAGGAAGTGACGTTTGATAGTGACGTGTTTCCTCTTTGGCCAGCAGGGTTTCTCCTCGCGTTTGTCGATATCATTAGACACGATAAAGGCCAATGTAATCGACCGAAACGTCGTCTGATATTATCACTGGAATTAGGAGATGCGCGGTTTGCTCTGTGCGGCATCTTCAAATTAAAGATGAATTTTCCCGATTAAAAATTGTAGGCATTTCGAGTCATAGATTTTATCGTTTTTTTTTTTTTTTAATCTGTACTTCAAATTGCACATTTAATGGCTACACGTGGCAACATTTGATTGGGCAGGAGGATTCCTCTTTATTGGCATCACGTGATGCATTCCTGACCATATGAATATAATTGTGATGTATAGTGTAGGAAGTACAGAGAGCATTCCAATCTTTTTAACTTTCTCTTTTTTGTTGTACTGATTCCATAGGTATTAACCTTGGCAACATCATAGCTCAGCCGATAGCAGGAATTCTGTGTGCTTCGAGTTTTCTTGGTGGATGGCCATCCGTCTTCTACGTATTTGGTAAGGAAAAGTGGTGGTTTGCTCAGTTCGTTGAGCGACGGTCTTTCGAGGAAGAGGTCGGGATTTGGGACTGACTAACTCTCAGGTTCTTTAATTAATTGGAGAAGGTGCTTCCTTTGCAATGACATCTGCAAATGGCAAGGCCTATCTCTTAACACTGCATTTGAGATATAAAACAATTCACAGTAATCACAGGGGCGGATTTTAATTAGGTGGGGGACGAGGGAGTCATTATTTTTGAGAAGTTTTTATTAAAGTTCTGACTTGTTAATAATTGTTTTACAATTAAAGGTGTTGTTGGCATACTGTGGTACATCTCATGGATATTTTTAGTGTTTGACAAACCAACCACTCACCCAAGAATATCAAAAGAAGAAAAAGAGTACATTGTAAAGGCTATTGGTTCGTCGCAGGATAAGATCATTAAGGTAATATATAGTGGAAGTCACCGTATAATAAAGTAGATTTCGTATCAGACTGTGAAAACTGCACTGCACGGTCACCGCATGGTTACGGCAGGAATCTCGAATGGTTTTATAGACAACATACACGGCACTGACACGGTCACGGCACGGCAACTAATACGAAATCTGCTGTACCTTAAGGCGCCGTTACACGATATGATTTGTAGCTCGTCTCGCAATAAAAAGAACAAGTTGCATGAACAATTGCAGGAGTGTCACACCAAGCAACGTCGATATAAACGTTGCTGCTGCAATCTTCTCGCAATGATTTTACTCGATACAAGGTATGTTATATACACGCTGCAACTTGTTTCGCGTAACGCAATTGCCAAATTTGTTGTCGAAATTACTGCACCATGTAACAGTGCCTTTAGCGTCGTGATTGGTCAACGGTGATGTCTTCTCCAAGAGGACTATTTGTCAAATCAAAATGAGTGATGTTCAAAACTGACATCGTGGCCGGCTACAGCTACAGTCGGCATTAATTGCCAAAATACTTGGCACGCCAGGATGTTTGTGGAATGTTAGGAGATACACGTCCCCCACCCCCACCCCAAACCCCTTTCCCCCCTTTACAATGTTGCTGGTAAATACTTGGGATTGGTTCTAGTACCCTGCTGGACCTTCCACTGCTGTGCAGAACCGCAAAATTGTACAGGAAAGATGGGGATGTACTTTATACAAATATTTTGTACTTCATGTCCAAGAGAACGCCCACATCAACATCCTGCCAACTAGTTTTGACATTGATTGTAGATCTGCTTTCAAAGGAAAAACTAATACACATTCTATTTTCAGAAATATCCTATTCCTTGGTTAGAGATGCTTAAGTCACCTGCTGTCTATGCTATTATATTGGCGTATATTACAGCACCCTGGGGCTACTACACACTTCTAACAGCCTTGCCAGTCTTACTTTAAAGATGTCTTGGGATTTGACATTTTAAAGGTAATTACCCAACGTCGTTGGATGCCACATTGCAGCGCCATTAGATGAACAAATCTCAGTGCTGTAAATGGAATCCATTTATTTCATATTTGTGTTTGAATCAGAGCGCGCGTAATGTTATCTGACGATATTCTATTGTATGTACTTTAATCAAGTTTGGTTCTCGACCAATCAGAGTGCGCCTAATGTTCTAGCTTTGGCGGTATTCTGTGCATTTGTGTACTTTAATTACGTTGGGTTCTCGATCAATCAGAGCGCGCGTAATATGTTCTTTGACGGTATTCAGTGTGTTTGTATACTTTAACTACGTTTGGTTCTCGACCAATCGGAGTCGGCGTGCATATAATGTTCTATGATGTATTCTGTTAGAATGGAGTGATATCATCAATACCATATGCTGCTGCCTTCCTGACGAGTTTAGTGATAGCAGTTTTTGGTGACTGGCTTATAACACAACGAATTTGTACTGTTACTGAAGTAAGGAAATTGGCAATTATAGCAGGTATGTATATAGCACTATTATAATCTAATTGCGATTTGAGAAAGCACTGAGTGCCACAAAATATAAAAAATATATTCGATGTTGAGCGGAGTCGCTTAGCCAGTTAAGGGCCCGTTCACATGAAGGCGAGTTGTCCCTGGTAGCAGGAATAACTCTTTTGTTTTCTTTTCCCTGGAGGACACAAAACGAAAGAGTTATCCCTGCTATACTAGGGACAAATCGCCTTCATGTGAACAAGCCCTAATTAACCTCAATGCAGTGGAACATCTTTGATTCGACAACAAAGTGTCAGAGAAAAGTGTCCGTAATAGAGAAGTGTCCCATTTTTAACTCGTGGATTGCAAATCCACGAGTTATAGTGAGGGGTCGAAATATGCAAATGTGTCACTCACTCGCAAATGTGTTCACTTTTGCTACTGCGCATGCTCGACGTGATTGACCGCAGGCCGAAAGTAATGTGACCTCTGGGTACCAGATTAAAGGAAATACGGGACTCCTGTGTTTTATTCAAATATGCATCGATAGATCGATGACATTTACTCGAATTCTTTAGCCGATTGTTCGGCGAAACTTGCTTTAGAATTGAACGATCTAAAAGGCAGTCATGTTCAATACACACGAAAAATTATATACAGACGTTGTTTAAAGAAGAAGCTTTTTAGATCATTAAATTCCTAGCATTAGTACAAGCTATTTCAGGAGTAAAACCATCGAAGTACCAAAGCAAGTTTAGACATGACTTACGCAGTAGAATATCGCACTGCCGGCAGTCGATAGCCAGACTTTGTACATCGCTATCAAGCGACAAAAATCTCTTCAAGTGCAACATCAAAGTAATCCAAGCTTTTAGTGTTCGTACTCTATTATCACAAGAGTCAAAGTAGATAAGTTAAACAAACGAAAACATTTTGAAAGCAGTCGTCGGTCGCCGCCGTGAAGGCCTCGAGTCTGCTAGCCGAAAACAGCAACAAAAAGGCGTATTGAGTTAGTTTAGTGTTTTCTATTGGCTTAGTGTTTTGTAAAGTAATTTCTTTTATATTTATAGCGACAGTTTTGCTACCGAGCACAGAGAGAAGCATTTTTGCATTTGTTTTGTAACCACACTCTGACAATAAATATACAAAATTCACCGGTTGAAATCATACAACTTCTGGGTGGCCCAGTGGATGTGCTCTTGGCTTTACAAGCGAAAGGTCCGGGTTCAAATCCCGGCCAGACGGTGAATTTTTTTTTTCACTTTTTTTCTTTTTGACAGATTTTTTTTCCTATAGGTAATGACTCTTTCTTCGCTAAAGAAATTATTGATTTATTGATTTTGGATTTTTGTCTTAAAATGAAAACTCGTTATTTTACTAAAAAAAATTTGTTTGGGCTTCCTGTGGTCATTTCGGTCAATCCACGAGTTACTTCGCCGTTGGCGGTTTGATTAGAGGTTTCATTTGAATGGAAAGTATGAGTATCCCTTAAATTTGGGTGGTCTTGTACCACTAGTCCTGCCAAGCTATTCCAGCTTGTCTTAGGCCGCTGATCAATTCAACTTAATACGAATTCGTGTTATAATCTGGCAGAAACTGAGAGGGAGGGAGAGACAAGCTTCCTGTTAGATATTGTAATACAAAGTTGCACTTAATCATGTTGAAACTGAAATTATATATTCAGACTATATATGAACACAAGCAAAATAAAGCAAAATGTTTTAACTGGTCAATTTTCAATCATGACAGCTTTTTGTTTTTCTTCTCAGGAACCGTTATTCCTGCCTGCCTTCTTGTTGCTACTAGTTATGTGGGAATGGACGGGAACACGCTTTGCGTAGTCTTGATTACCTTAGCAACTGGCTTCACTGGCTTCAATCAATCAGGGTACCTTGTTAATATTCTGGATGTTGCTCCTCGATTTTCTGGAGTACTTATGGGCATTGCAAATAGTTTTGCTACAATATCAGGTTTAGTTTCACCTCTTGTTACTGGATGGCTTACCAATGATATGGTGAGTTTTATATTTTATAAACATTTAGTGTATATCTTGAAGGAGAACTGATTTTTTTAATTTTTATTTCTAAGCAACTTTAATGGATATACATTGTAAATTACGAAAGATAAATAAATAAACAATATCACATAGAAATTAAATAGAAAAATAAAATATTGTATATTATAAAATAACGCGCGCTCTGATTGGCCAAAGGACGCGTGTCGCGCGTTCTCTATGAGAACACCAGCACGCGCGCGCACATTTTCAAACTTTCGAAAAAAGAAAATAAAACTTCAATTTGTATGTTATAAAAGAAATAGAAAACTCGGCAGCAGTGCACGCTGCCTCGTTCTCTATTTCTACACCAAAAGGCATTTACAACGAGACTCGTAGTCCCATGCTAGATACCTACCAGAATGCTCAACTGAACCTTGTTCTTAAAAATCTTTAGTTTTACAGAAAAAAAAAAATGTTTTGAGACAGAATTTGTGAAGGGCTTTGGTGAAATAGATGGATAAACGTGATGATTCCGCACGCATTGACTTAAAAACCGTGGGCGCTAATAAACATGTCAGCGGTAATTAAATGAGTCTATGACGTAGGTTAAGATCTTTAACGTCTTCGACTCACATGGTGCACTACAAAGTTGAATCGTACCAGTTTAAGTCGACCCATGCCGAGGGTGAGTGTCCAAATGCATCTCATCATATGAGTCAGATATCAATGGAAATCTGAGTAACGGTACGAAATACTGATGGTTTATGTGGGCATAACTTGCCTATGACCAAATTGCACGAAGATGCTCATCCCTTGGAAACCGATACAAAGCAACATTTTGGCCGTTTTAAAACTATTTGAACCCCAAAGGCTGCGGGGCAGCCCACCATTTTGAAACACTCCCACGCCCAGTTGTTCGTCTTTGCAAGTTTCTGTATCTTATCATATCGTAACCTACTTCATTTTTTTACAATTACCGATGACATCCAATTTCGAGTCGTCGGTCATGAATTTAGATTCAAAGAGCTTTAATTGCCTAAATGCACTTTAGAAAGTTGTTTTAAAAGGAAAAAAGATTGAATTCAGCATTCAGTTATCTTTTAAGGACGCGATGCAATTTCTCTGGCAACTTATTCTACGGAACACGTGTTGCAAAAGTAGAATCGCGTTGTATTTTTTGACTGCTTCTTATAACATAACCTGGACCGGATATTCATGGTACTCCATTCTTTATATATGTATTAGAATAGCATATTCACAAAAGAGGGCTTGATCACGTCAGCGTGCAGTCTATTGAGTTTTGAATCCACGCTAATCAACCAATTAGAGAGCGCGTTACATATTAGTTTGTTGGAATATCTTATACTTGTCAGAAACACATTAATATTACATTGCGGCGTTGTTCTTGTTCATTAGTGGATTCTTTTGTTATCTTCTTTAGCCAACACGTCGTCAATGGCAAAAAGTGTTTTACATCTCAGCAGCTATGTATATCATTGGTGCGATAGGATTTTTACTGTTGGGGTCTGGTGAAGAACAGCCTTGGAATACACCAGAAGATGAACGTCTTCAAGAAGTTGACATTGTACGTGAACCAAGGACACCACTTTTGTATTCAACAGATGACAGTTCTACACAATCCACGCAGCAGTATCAGAGTATAAATCATACTTAATGTAGTTCTGGATCGGAACCTTGCTTCTGCGCATTCCCGCACACTTTATTAGAGAGCATCGGTATTACCGCGGGAAGTCTGGGCACTAGTAAGCGAGCGATTGACAACGTAGAAATTCCAACTTTAGTAGAGAAAAATAATATTTTGTCATCCAAATACCGGAAAGATTTTAATCAAGAAACCTTGTACACTATGTAATGTAGGTATTTAATCTCGAACTTTTAAATTTAGCTCATCTTATCCATCGAAAAAGCCGGCGAGAAAATCGCTAAAACGAGTGATATTTGGTGTTCGTTTTCGGTGTATTTTCTCTTTTGTGCTTTTCTAACTTTTGAAAAATAAAATACGGTGACTCCCTGTTTTTCTCTTTGATTCTAGACAGTACTTATCACTTTTTCAATTTAAAAAATAAAAATACAACTTCATTGATTGGATGTCGTAATTTTTTACAGTCCGTAAACAATTTGGGAGCGAGCCGGTAATTGGGTAGGAATTTGATTCTAGAATGCATGCCCTTATAATCATATTTGCAATTCATCAAACAATACATACGATTCAAACTGTCGATAAACCTCAGATCTATCTTTAGAGACGGTCCAGATGTTTTCTCGGAAACATTATATTTTGTTCTTCATTCTTCAGACCATATGGATTACGTACATTTTAAAAAGAATCGCGGAAATCATTGAAAATACCACCTTTTACGACATCGTATAGCTCAGAAACCAATATGGTGATCCCTTTTTTTTTCTCGGATTTTGACTTGCCAAACAATTATCTTTAAATGACAGGATTTTAAAGGAAATTCATTGATGAAAGCTAAGGCTCTGGAACTACCTTACATTCTTCGTCGCGTGGGTAGGATAAATAAATATAAGTCTAAAAGTCTAAGTCTAGGAGCGTGAAAGAAGCTATAATAGTGAACGTGCAATACCGTATTTACTCTTTTGAGCGCCGCCTTCGAATAAGCGCCACACCTAAGGGCAAAATGATTAATTAAGCGCCACCCTCGAATAAGCGCCACATTTGTTCACAAAATGGGGCGATTATTCCAAAGACTCACTAGACTGTCATATTAATGAGGTAAACCAAGTACGGTATAACTCAACGTTGAAAAACGAGAGGTTTTGTACATTTGAAGCACGTTTATGTTGTTGTTAACGTTTGCTAGCTTCACAAATCATTTATGAGCCTTATTTCTTAATAAACGCCGCTCTCGAATAAGCGCCGCATCAGAAACCCCCCAAAAATTAATAAGCGGCGCTAAAACGAGTAAATAAGGTCGTGAAATATAAGAAATGAATAATAATAATAATAATAATAACTTTATTAGACACAGGATTCAAAAAGTTGACACTTGTTTACATTGAAGCTGTGTATAACATAAAATTCAAATAAATAAATTAAGATATAAGTATATAAATTAAAATAGAAAGGTGAAAAACTCATGATGAAAATTATTTGCAAACTAAGACTAAGACTAAGACTAAGACTAAGACTAAGACTAAGACTAAAACTAAGACTAAGACTAATTCCATTTCTAAAAAATGGAATTAGAGCCTACAAATGCCACTGCAAATGCATATTACTCTAACATCTGTTTCATTTGTTTATAAAATCGCTCCATGCACTACTAGCTACATTCATGTCCAATATCCTCTCGGCATTTTCCAATTTATATGATGGTGCACCCCCTCCTGAAGACAGTGCACCCCCTCCTGAAGATAATCATGTATTCGCCCCTGTAAAGATATCAAAACTGACGAAAGAAATCTCTTGAACGAAGACAAACGAGCTTGAATTTATTGTCTGCAAAATCCCAAGTAGATGTGAAAATTTGATTATATACGATTAAATGCAGTAAGGGGGAGCTTCTACTTCCCCCTCCCTTCCTTCCCCTTCCGCGCTTCCCCTTTCTACTAGAGCCCGTTCAAAGGCTATGTCTAACAGACTTTAATTCTAACTCGTATACGGAACTTTTGCATTTCGAACTGAGAGACGGGCAGAAGACTGAAAATATACAGAAAATTAGTTTAACTAATAGATAGAATACTTAGAAAGGGAATTAAAAGAGAAATAATATAAACTGCGAAACTTACATTTTTGTTGTGTCGTTCTTTGCAGCAAGTTTCAACTGAGGTACAATTTACATATATATGAGAGTTTAAAAGTACGATACGAGCATTCCTGCGTTCAGATCTTACAATTTGTAAAGAATAGAAAACGCTTGCCAGATTAATGCCATTAAAAGTATATATCGTATCAGATTTAGTTTAAGCCTGCGCTTAGAAATCCCCCACAACCACCATTAGCTTCATACCGAGACTTTCTTTGTTTCGAGGCGAACATTCCTTTGCGATCTCTTCCTAATTAAAGGTTCTTCATCAAAAAAAAGCGTCTCCCCAAGGGACTGTATTGAGAAAACATTGAAGCAAGCGAATAAGGTCTACATTCCACTGGCAACCAATCGAAAAGCAACATATTTTTGTGTGAATAATGATAATATTGTTGAACAAGTGATCCATGCATAACTTGTACACCATCAAGCAAACAAAGCAAACAAGTGGGTTCGCTGGACGATACCAAACTGCAACTGGAACTGATATCCCCTTGGTAAGTCAACTCCATCCAAACGATTTAATTTCATTGAATTTCAAACTAATCGCACTATACCTATGATCAGACTATAATTTTGAACGAGTTGTAAAAGCTTTCGAACGAAGGTTAACGCAAGCAACGCAGATCAGTTCTGAGCTCAACTATTCAGTATACCGAGACTAGATGCTGGACGACTTCTTCGTCTCTACATAGAAAACTTTTAAAAATTCAACCTGATATATATGTATGCATGTCGTTCTTTCTTTGAGATTCATATATATGTATCCAGTGTTTATGTGATAAACTACCTGATATGTATTTAGTGTTTATTTTGACTTGACACTGATTTAATAATTATACTGTATTCCTTACTTCTCTTTCAACACTCTGGTTAAGTTTAAGTTTCAGAAAAGTTAACAGCAAGGCTGCGTTTACACAGTCCCCGACTGAGCTCGTCACGGGACACATTTAACATAGTTTTGGAGGGAAACGTTTATCTGAAGATTAACAACGGATTTGTGGTTACGAGGCTTTTCGGGGTCTTACACGAATAGGCCATTTGCCCCGGGTTTGGGGGGGGGGGGGGGGGGGGGGGGGGACTCCGATCGTAAATGGATGGGGATGCTCGTCGTACCTTTTAGGGTGTTTCAGACTTATTGGACTACCAGAGACATAGCTGGTACCTTTTAGGGACTGTTTTGGGGTAAATAAACTACCTAAAATTATTGTTTTTGAATTATTTTGGTACCTTTTAGGGGTAGAAATGAATTGTTGCCACTCCCACTCAGGTACCTTTTAGGGGTCATTTTCAAAATTTCCGACGAGCATCCCCGTCCTCTTATATACAGGAGTCCCCCCCCCCCCCCCCGGCCCATTTGCGTGATGGCGTCATATACTACAACTACCAGTGCTTTGCCCACTTTCTTTTGTAAAAAGAATTAGTGCCAATTGTTCGACTATGTTCTCAAAAGGGAATAAAAACCTGAATAAGAAAGAAAATTCGTAGAGCATTCTAGTAGTTGTAGTAAAATGACGCCATCGTGCAAATGGCCTATTAGATCTTTTCAACCTGCCGGCTGAAAGACCTGAAACTCGTCGCCTGAAAGTTCAGCCAGGGACTGCTTCTGCATTTTTATAGTTAGACTTGGAAATAAATGAAAGTGGCCAACATCAATGCCCTAAGTCAGACCAAAGCGCTCAAAACTATATCCTTGGGCGCCGCATCCCACCCCATCAAATTGTCAGAGGGCTGTGCATGAACCAACTCAGCCACACTCACTCCTTCAAGTAGAAAATTTCAAGGTGACGTCATACGACGTTTTCCAAAGCCCTCCTCGAAAACAAAGTCAAAACAGTTAGCAAAAATTTCCCGCGCTTTCTTGATTACGGCGGACGCCCGTGTCTGCACAAACGGATGGCGGGAAATAACTTCTTTGACCCAAACTGACTTTTCACTTTGAACTGAGCTGAGTTTGAAACGAATTAGTTTGAAAAAGGACAGGAAATTTCTTTTTGCTCCAGTTTGCCGCCTTCAAGCTGTCATAATTGAGCTGTAAGCACTGAGTATTTGGAGCTGTAAACAGCATTTTTTGTACTTTCGATCGGTTTGCTTGCGCGATTGTCACCAGAACGGTCATGAATATAAGTTAATGCTGACTCTCTCAAAATGTCCACTCAGTGTATTCATAAATCACGTACGAATTTAACAGTACACGTTTCCCCACAAAAGTCTCGTGCATGATTTTTTAAATTAAATAATCCCTAGAGCACACTGTAGTTTTTATCATAAACAGAATAATAATACTGTTATGTCTGTTATGGGTGCTTGGAGTCAGAAATTTATCTCCTCGTGTTCAAAATTGATATCTCACTCATTCGCTGCGCTCACTCCGTGAGATATCAAATTGAACACTGGAAGATAAATTTCATATTTCCGCGCGCCCATGTATTATTCTCTGTGTGATTCTTTATATACCTATTTCAAAAAAGGTTGTCGTATGAGAGGTCTTTAGCCTACGCGACTAGACCGAAAATGAGTATGGGTAGTTGCAAAACTTTTGTCTTTTCCGCTTTGGTATTGACTTTAACATCAGTAAGTGAAATTCTTTAGTGTTTTAGGTCAGAGCAAGCTGAATTTGAGTAATCGTGTGGGATTTTTATTGGTTTTATAACTTTAGTGATTTCTTCCCATACTCCCTTTCGGGTGAGTCGCGTAGGCTTGATACTGACAATGTTTATTGAAATAGGTGTATACTCATTCATCTCACGCCTCGATAATACGGCTTAGATAACCCCTCAATTAAGTTCAGAAAAACCGTGAAAACTAAGCTAAGCAAAATGTGGTGTACTACAAGTTCTTTTCAATGAAAATGTGGTTTACTTCGAGGTAATTTACAACAACTCTACAATAACTTAGCGTTTTAGTTATGAACCCATGAGGTGTTTATACTCTACTTACAAGTTTTAAATCTTTAGTACCTTAGTTAAAAACCACTGATTTTCAATTTTGTAAGCTACTACGTACAGCAGTATTTATATAATAATTCGGGTGTATTTCGCGCACTCTGATTGGTCGATAACCGTGTGTGATTACAGTACACACGCATAGATGACGCCATTCAATCTTACGCGCGTTTTGATTGGTTGAAATGTTTCGATGAATATTTATAGAAAAAATTTTTCCGTATTTCTAGCTGTACTTTAATAGATGCACAGAAGACGTCAAAATGTGGTGAGAACAGCAGTCACGCAACTCGACGAATCTATTTGAAAAATAGCCGCATCTTCAAAACTGATTTTTACATATCCTTAATTATATCTTTTTGGACAATAAAGTTTATTGTAAAGTTATGACACTATGACAGCGCTTTAGTGTGTTCAAGTAAAAGGAAGCTTCTGTACGTTTTTCTTGCCATCGCATTTACCATCTCAAGTGCAAGGACCACAATACTGCGTTGATCATTAGACCTGTAGATAACAATAGCAATATTAGTAGAGATAATTTTTACCATTACCAATTACATTATCTTATTACTTTGGACGCGTTTAAATTAAGTGGTTGGCGATCGAGAAGCAGTTGAACTCATAGGAAAAAACAATCATTGTCAAAGGAGAAGAGTTTTCGCGACTAGACCGCAAAGGACTGTGGTAGATTCAAACTGTTTCCGGTTTTAGTTTTCGTTGATTTCTAACATCAAAAATGAAGTTCTATGGTGTATAGGGGCAGACCAACTGGATGTGAATTGTATTGATATTAGTTTTTTTGTTTTTATAGCTTTAGCCTCTTCTATACCCATACCCCCTTGTACCCGACAATGTTTTTTGAACCAGCTGGTGTAGAATGAGCGACATAAAGAAACGCATTAATTATATGTCTCCTGCTCGTCTACCAATGGATTTCTATGATGTAAGCTAATATTTTCTGTTGGAATTGGGTGACCGATTGCCAAAATACCATTTCCTTTTCCTAGGACTTCAGACCCACGAGAGGGGGACTAACTTAGCTTACCAGTGGAGAATGCGATGTTGGTACCACTATTGACACATGGTGCTGCAGTAGTTGGTTTAGGCATCGCTTTAAGGGCAGCTGGGACGAACTCGTTCCAAAAGGCCACGTGACTAACACGTGGTTTTTCTTGTACAGCAAACATTGGTTTGAGGGCCATGAACTTCTGTTGATTGGCGTCGTACTTAGGCCAAGCAAGAGGAATAGGTTCTGGTGAATTGGGATCCCTGTGGTAAAAATGAAGTGACTAATCAAATAGCCAATCGCCAGCTTCATGCAATCGCAATGGCTTTATAACACTGGACAGTTTTGACAGTTTGTTTGTTTTCTAACAGATGAAATTACAATTTCTAAGAAATGTTTTGACGAATTTCTAACTGTTAGAATCATATGTAAATTTCCAAGATTCTACTCATAGAAATATATTGAAAAATTTCATTTTCTAGCAAATTTCCAGCATATTTTAATTTTAAGCGGATTTCCATAGCGAATAGAAATATGTTGGGAAATTCATATACTGATCATTTAGTATAGTCAGTAAGGTCTTCTAACTGTTGGAAATGCACAGGATAATAGAAATTTACAATTATAAATGTTCGACAAATTTTACCTGTTAGACATTTTCAAGAAATTGCAATTTCAATCTGTTAGAAAAGGTCAAACGTTTCCAGTGAAATGTCGAGGGCCTTACGCGCGCGAGAAAACTTCAATAATGAGAAGAATCGATGGTATTCCATAATCCTCTCTACAGCACAGTGACCCCTACTCGTACAAATAACTATTAACGACGGCTCGTAAGTTTGCACCCACAACTACCAGAGCTTACAACTACCTGATTCCGATACGACTGTGAAGCGTATCAAGAAATGCCATTGACATTTCGTGAAATAGAAGCCTTTTGTTTCACGTGTTGGTAGTAACCATATATGGAGACTAAACTCGGAAACTCAAGAAATTGGCCTTGATATGATCATTTTAACAGGCCTGGTCGTAGCCTTGTCGTGCAATTCTTTCTTTCTTTCTTTCTCTCTTTTCTCTCTCTCTCTCTCTCTCTCTCTCTCTCTCTCTCTCTCTCTCTCTCTCTCTCTCTCTCTCTCTCTCTCTCTCTCTCTCTCTCTCTCTCTCTCTCTCTCTCTCTCTCTTCTCTCTCTCTCTCTCTCTCTCTCTCTCTCTCTCTCTCTCTCTCTTTCTTTCTTTCTTTCTTTCTTTCTTTCTTTCTTTCTTTTCTATATAGCCATACAGAACCTTACTCAGATTATATAGCAAAGTTTATCATGTGCACATGAGATATGACAAAACCCTGCATCTTTTAGACGGCTTACCCAGACTTAGCGAAGTTGGTCCACATGATTATAACAGCGCGACTGAAGTTTCCATCCTTAGTGTATATTGACGAGTTAGTAAGAGCTGCTCGTAAAAAGGGCTCACCAAAGATGACTACCAGATCAGAGGCATGGAATGCTCCCACCCAAGATGGAACTGGTCTGTTGACGAAAGTATCAAAACGGTATTGCAACTGATACATGTAGATTTTGGAGGTTTTCTTGGCGATATCCTTGGCTGATTTTACCGCAGGGGCGACGAACATGCTATCGCCAGTCATATCGAGTAACATGCGTCGATTTCTGTAAGGATCGGTTATGTTGTTCCAGTCAGTGTAGACATAAAGCATGGCTTCGTTAATGACGCGGTTTTGACCACGAACAAATTTGATCAAGTCATGGTTTACGAGCTTTATGAAGTTTGCTCTTGGAAAGCCATTTTTAACATCTATATTGGTCTCCATTCCTACAAAAAAACACAAACGCATAAACACAACGATAAGAAACGATAGTCATGATGACAAGGACAATGACAACTATGATGGTGATGATGATGATGATGATGATATGATGATAATGAGTTCCATGTGATATGATAACAGATATTCAAAAGCATTTGTAACCCTCGTTGTGAAACCTCGATCAACCTTTAGGGCACTGCGTTAAAATTTCTATCGAACTGCTACTAGATTTGCTCAGCCCCGTAAGTGGAGACAGAAGCAAAAGAAGAACGAATGCCGCTTCCGATTCTGCTTCTGCCGCTTAGTCAACGTGAGAAAAAAAGAAAGCTTCTCTGCTTTCATTATCATGCATTTATTTCAAAATGTTCAGTCTGAATGGTAATTGAAACGAATAAGCCAGAAAATAGCATTTCATATTGCGTAGTTCAATCCCTTTTTGACGTACGTATTGTCTTCCCCGACGTCGTCGTGATTTAAGATTTCTAATTTTTATGTATGTATACCTATTAGATGTATATTTATATCTATATTTATATTTATATATTGTATACCTGGAATAGCGTTCGTTAAAACAGTTCCTTCATCATCTGTAAATCCTATTAAAAAGTCGACATCATGGAACTTCCCACTCTTGAACAAAACATCAGGAGAATCTACGTTGAAAGCAATCAGAATATTCAGTATTTAGTGCAGAGGAAGAACTTCGTTGTCAAGCTCTCTGACAACTGAATGAATGAAGCAAGGAAGGAAGGAAGGAAGGAAGGAAGGAAGGAAGGAAGGAAGGAAGGAAGGAAGGAAGGAAGGAAGGAAGGAAGGAAGGAAGGAAGGAAGGAAGGAAGGAAGGAAGGAAAGAAGGAAGAAAGAAATGGGTGAATAGATGGATGGATGAATTAAGAGAAAACGAAGCAAAAGAAAAAAAATACAAAAAAGTTCGACGGAAAAGAAACAAAGAAAGGAAGGTTTGAAGATCCTGACTCACTTCATTTCGAAGTGAGTTTTATTTTTAATTACATATATATACCTGGGAGAAATTCTCCATCAACCACAGGCCTAAAAGTTGACTCGCCAATATCTAACACTCTTTTGCTAGCGTTGAGAACTTCCTCAAAACTCTTGTCCTTCAAGCAATCGCCCAATGACTCTATGTTACAACCACTGTCTTCAGCTACCATCCTAAGAAAACAAAAAACAAGTTTAAGATGAAGAACTTAAGAAAAGAAACTGGCAAACCAAATGTTTAGAAAAGAAGCGAAGTGAAGTGAAACGAAACGAAGCGATGCGATGAAAAGGGAAAGAAAGGAAAGGAAAGGAAAGGGAAGGGAAGCAAAGAAAAGAAAAGAAAAGAAAAGAAAAGAAAAGAAAAGAAAAGAAAAGAAAAGAAAAGAAAGGAATTGAAAGGAAAGGAAAGGAAAGGAAAGGAAAGGAAAGGAAAGGAAAGGAAAGGAAAGGAAAGGAAAGGAAAGGAAAGGAAAGGAAAGGAAAGGAAAGGAAAGGAAAGGACAGGACAGGACAGGACAGGACAGGAAAGGAACGGAACGGAACGGAACGGAACGGAAAGGAAAGGAAAGGAACGGAAAGGAAAGGAAAGGAAAGTTAAATTAATGAAGTGAAGTGAAGCAAACTGAAGTGAAGGAAGGGAAGGAAGCCGAAGGGAATAAGGAAAAAAAGGAAAGGAACTGCTAAGAGAAGACAAGAAAGGGAAGGGAAGGGAAAAAAAGAAAGGGATATGACTTGACGAGACGTGGAGTGGAGTGCGACAATACAGGCAAGGTAGCCGACGACAGGACAGGAAAAGATAACACGTATAAATATGATTTTATTTGTGAATGAATCTCAAAAAGCTAGGGTGCTTGCTTCTTTTTTATGAGCATACGGTACCAGTTAACTGGTACCGTATGCTCATAAAAAAGAAGCAAACACCCTTTTTGAGATTCATTCACAAATAAAATCATATTTATAAGAACGTTCTTATGCAATTATCACACCATATATAGACATTAAAGTACTTACTTAGTGAAGAACAGGGCCTCGTCATAGGTTTTTCTATATGCCCAAACAGAATTTGCATCACCAGACTGTGCAATGGCTCTTTGAAAAAGTCCTTTGGCCATAGGAGATAAAACAAGTAGACTAACACTGGCACCCCCAGCAGACTCTCCAAATATGGTAACTTTACCAGGATCACCACCAAAACTATAAAACAAACAAAGATGTTGTAGACTGTGATTGTGAAACCTTTCTCCCATTTTCATCTCAATGCTGTCCCGAATTGGAAGACCGGTCATGACTTTTTTTATTCGGTAATATGCATAATAATAATTTTATTTATTCTTAGATCTTTTTATTGTTTTTTATATCCATATATAATTATTATTTCTTATTCCTTTTCTTTTCAGTATGTGTGTTACGTTTCCCGGGATCTCACTGAAAATCACTGTTGTGAGTGGGCTCCCTGTTGAAAGAACACTATGGTGAAAATGATGATGATGATGATGATTTTGGTTGTTCATGTCAAATTTGAAATATATAAAATACAAAAAATTGAACAAGGCGAGCTACAATTGTAGGCTCATGGGCCCCGATTAAACAAGAACTCCAGTAGATGCAAGTTTTGACTTGCAATTGCTCTTCCTAGTGAACAACCATGATTGATCGGGACGTCTGATATCATTTTTGATTTCTCCTTTCATACAACGTTTTGAGATGTCGACAAGAGACCATAATAGTACTGAACAAAACTAGTATTAATGTCTGCGTGATATTGGCGTCGCTTAACTGGGTTATTTTTAGTTATGGGAAGTTGGCGCCATCGAGCGCACAAAAAAGTGGAAATTATGGGTTATCTTGGTTTCAAGCCTAAATGTATTTTATGTTTTCCCCTGTCTGCGCCACACAAAACTACAAGGCAATAACTCAAGGCAATAACTCAACACACCTGAGTTTGGAGTGTTATGGCTTTGGGCGAAGGGTTCCACAGCCGCTTTATTAAAACATCCAACATAACTTTGAAATACGCCATGTTAAAATACGATATGATGCGGATGTACGAAATCTAGACTTGCCCCAGTAAAGGTGAGGGCACAAGGGTTTGTGGATGCCTTCGATGATAACAATGAAGGGATTTTAAGTCATGGACAAAAATTATTGAAGGTAAGTGATGGTCATTTTTCTTGGAATATTTTTCTTTTTATCAAACATTTCTTAAATTATTTTCTTTTCGTTCATTGTTTAGTTTGTAACGAGAAATAGATCACAAAGTTCTTCATTACCCATCCCTGCTTTGGATGGTTTTTGTAATACCTCTGAAATGAGGCTAAAAGTTCTTCAAGCTCAAATGTCCACTGATGTTCTCCTGTGTTATCTACTTTTAATACCAAAGGAAGCCCAAACAAGTACCTACGGATTTTGATTGACAACGCGCGTAAGTACTTCTACACTGAAAGCTTGCGTGACCGACCTCTATTCATGCGTGATTGTTGACCAGACATTTAATATAATTGATTATTTGAGCGAAACTAGAATACATAAATGATTATTGGAAGTACATTTCTACGGCAGAAAAAAAGATCAGTTTTATTTCTTGAGCAACCTTGATTTTCAGATCAAACCTGTTAAAAAGCAAGTTTTCGGAACAATAAAAATCACAAATGATAGGAATAAATTTAGTTGTCCATCGCCATTACATCCACACATATACAGAAAATATGCTAGAGTCCAACATCACTGACGTTGCTACATTACTTGAGAGACGGTGTTATGCAAAATTCTGAACCTGATGGGCAGTATAGAACATACATTTACTGTACAGCAATGGAATCTTTATAAGGTCAACAAAATACAAAATACACTTAAATTGATATAAAATATCTGTAAACCTACGTACCAAGACCTACTCAATTTGATACTAAGTCTAACAATGTTGAGCAATTCAGATTGTACTCACGATTGAACATTCTTCTGAACCCATTTCAGCGCGTAAACTTGGTCTAACATGCCGTAGTTACCCTTCAGACCTTCTTTCCCAGAGGCCAAGAAACCAAATGCATTTACTCTGTAGTTGAGTGCAACTACGATAACTTGACCAAGTGCTGCAATGTAGCTGCCATCGTAGATCCTATTCGATCCAAAAATGAATCCACCTCCGTAGATCCACACCATGACCGGTAACGACGAGCCAGCTCCGTGGGGTACAAACACATTCAAGTTCAAGCATTGTTCTGCCATGTCGCTGATCTTGACAGTTTTAGAAAGCTGAGGACACATCTTTCCGAGCGATATCATATCTTTGACACCGGTCCATGAATCTGGGTCTGATGGTGGTTGGAAGCGCTTTGCTTTGGCGAAGGGTATACCAAGATATTTTCTAACTGTACCACCAGTATTCAAGTCTTCCAGAAGACCTCTGATTTTGCCATTTTTAAGGCTAACCTCAGGTGCATATCGCACTGCTTTGGTCTCCCTTAATACAACGTTGAGTAGAAGAAAAACACTTACAAACGATGGTAGCAACATACTGTTTGAAATGAGTGAGACAAAACTGTTAATCTGTTCCAATATAAAGCTACACACCTATACGTTTTAGCCAATCATAACTGGCTTTCAAGATACTGTTTCGAGCCCAAACTGGTTTATGACGTAATTTAAGCGGAAAAAATAAGAAAAAATTGAAGAAGCATATTTCACAAGAGTATTGTAATGGAAATCACTGAGGCAAGTGAATAAGGTCTATAACGAAAACAAATTTTAAGGAAATCCCGTCACAGTTTGTATACACTTATTTACAAAAAACCTTCACGTTGGTTAATCGCTAACTGAGGAAAAGGTTTTGAATAACAGAGGAATAATAATAACAACAATAATAATAAAACTATGCACGCATACATAATCTGCTCTATGGGGATTCTTTACTGACGTAATGACAAACACGAGGTACAGAGCAATTTCCGAAACCATCTGAGACCAACTGAAACCACACACGTGCCACTGCAGATTCCTTGTAGCTACTGCGCTTGCGCAAATAGCTACTATATATGTCATCAAGGCTGTTTTCCGAATATATAAAGTAAGTAACAATAGATAAAAATCGGAACCAGTCACCTTATAGATATAGAACATTTGCAGGTTCCTCATGAAAAGCACTAAGGGTGACGAGGTCTCCTCCTTAAATAAAGTTTTTATTGAACACTCATGCATAATCATTTCGTCTTCCTCATAAATAAACGACTGAAGAGGATTGACATCCGATGAGGGCTGATAGCTGCCTCTTGGCGTCCATGAACTTTCAGTGTTGGAGAGTTCGCCGAGTGTTGTTTATCGAGTAAGTAATAAGCTGTGTAATATTGGCAATTTTTTTGAAACAAAATATTATTGCGGCTTACTCTATAAATACAAAACCACTCGGCGAACGTTCCAACAGAAAGTTCATGCCGGAACTTTGCAGATACATGCGATCGTTGAGGGCCTATTTTTAATGCATGCATGTATAACTATAGAGTTGTCGTTCTGTGCATCCTTTATACACCTAGACCTTTATCAATTTGTGAGGTGTTCTTCATTCAAGTCAGAACTTCATCTTATTTTCCGGCGAACATCTTTGAGACCACTAATCAAAACTAATTATAAATTATCGTAACCACGAGCTATTCATGCAGTACGTATGTTTATAGAAATGTTTATGGATATGCTTTCACATGATTTCCGATAGTCTCAGATGATTTCAGAAGGTCTCATGAGTCAGATGGTTTTAAATCACTCTGTGGTGCTTATATATGTCAGTGACGTACAAGCGTTCTGGAGTGAAACGGAGATTTCATCCGATTCTTTAAAATAGAGAAGACGTACTTCCCTAACATTAAAAGAGATAAACTCAAACCGTTTGACTCTTATAGAGTTTACAGGTGATCCCGTGCAACATTATTTCATCTCTTTCAAGTTATTTTAATTTAAATGTGATTAAATTAAATTATGAACAAATAAAAAGGAAGAATCGCCTGTTTGAATCAAATTTTCGCTCCAAAAATCATACTTCGTAGTGTTTGCAGCTTTTTTTTATCTGAAACATGATGTATTTCGAGAATTAACAAGATAACAGTTTCCACTTTACAGGTTATTCTGCAAATAATTCTACACCGATCATTCAAACAACCGGCTGAGCTTTTTACATGTTCAGACACGGAAATGTGAAGCTCCACTCGAAACCACAAACCATAGTAAACCCGCAGTGCCCATGACTTCACATTTTTGTACAAATAATCACAACCGCACGGATAACCAGAACACTTGAAGGGATAAAACTGTCAGGAATAACAAAAGATGATGAAGAAGTCTTTTCCTGAGCAAAAATCAGTTCAGATGTTTGCCTACTGTTTATTTATCTTTTTTTTTTTGACTGCCACACCAAGATTTTTGTAAACGGTCTTTTTAACTTTCTCTTGCTCAATCGAACTGAGACCATCACGAATGACTAACCCTTTTTCTGAAGTTTAGTATGATGTACGTTTTATTGGGGTACACGTTGCCATAGCAACCACGATAAATAAGAAACATTGAAATCACTGAAACTTGAATACTGAGCGCTTTAGATGAGATCAAGAAAATCAATAGCATTTCGCACTTATATGGCATCACGCAAATCATACATCTTAGAAATACGAAATTGTGTTTGTTTGTTGAGTAAATCGCAAAAATATTTTTTCATAAAATATAATCGAATTTGCATGTCACAAGGAGTCGCTCAGTATTGTTTAGAAAGACTGAATGAAATAACTTTTAAAGCTCAAAATATTCTTTCATGTATCTTATATTTTGATAACTTGAATGTTTTGAGGATTATCTCGTTCACAACATTTATCTTGTGGTAATGGTGATGATGATAATGATGGTGGTGGTGGTGGTGGTGGTTGTGCGTACCCGTCTGAAACATTCCTGGCGTACGCCACCGCTTTTGTTGATGTTGTTGTTGTTGTTGTTAATAGTAACATACGCGTATATCATGTGAGTTTGGTCCTCTGTTTACGCCATTCAATGATCGATTGTTCAGTTATTTTAACCATTTTAGGCTCGAAAGCCAATTTTTTTCACTTATGGAATTAGGTGATCGACTGTAGGCGTTTCAACTATTCAGCCATTTTTAATCGAAATTGTACTAGTTTTCAGGGTCAAAATCGCAGGATTTGGTGCCTCAGGATATGGCCGAACGGATTTGGTATTGTTACACAAATTGGTGCGTACCTTTTTTAGGTTCTCAAAACAATAATGACGCCAAACACGTGGAAGTTTTTTTTTTACAAACGCTTGGTGCATGATATCGTCAGAATTAAAAAACAGCGACAATTCAGTAAAGAAATTGTAATTGTTTATTTATTTTATTGGACTGGAGCAGTGGCAGAAGCAGTGTGAATAACTGATACAAAGTTTCAAAGATTGGTTGCCGAAGCAGTTCAGAAATTATAAAATCATATGATGACTAGAACAGTACTGTGAACACATTATTGTGGGTTTATTTCTTCTTTTAACGGTAGTGTTACAATTTGTATTGACTTGATATGGTATTAAGACCAAGTGCATTTAATTTTCTAAATCTTAATCTCCCCATCTACACAACAAACCTAATCGCAGCTAGTTTAAAAGATGTCCGCGTGCCTAATGCAAGGGTGCCCACAAATTTGCCAATGCTAAACTGCATATGTAACAGGTCACCACATGACCAACCTTGAACTTAACGAGCCACTCAAAAATTTTACTTGAAACCTGAAATTCTATTCTAGACTTACACGCGCTGAAACGCATGTAACGACGTGACTAGCCAAATATTAATTATTACTTCTCAACCATTCATTAAGGTTGCCAATGCTTGGTTAAACTTCAACACATCTGTTCCTTTGATACCAAGCTCTGACTCCAGAGAAGCGTAGTAACCTTGTGGATACTAGAAGAAAATTGAGAAGGATGTCATCTCATGTGACGTATGTACGCGTGCCATGACGTCGGTCATTGAACGCATATGACGTCATAAAGCTGGAAGAGACAATATAGTAAAAGTAACTGTCGTGATTCCACCTTTGATTGTATGCTAATTACTGCTATTCGCCATTCCAAAGTTAAAATTAGAGTTGAACTGAATTATGGGACTGTTTTGGGGGACGCCACTTCATTTTTCAGTTATAGTAGTATAGTACGCGTAAATGATTGTAAACATTGAATCTTAAATTTTGTTTTAATAATAACAATAATAACTGTTTATTTAAGTGTCCTAGTCTTATAGCGCTCGCGCACTAATTTGGGGACACTATACTCTCACACACACTACTTCTACCTTTTTATTTTGCTCATTAATTATCTCACTATTTGTTCTTTGTGTTATTCATATCTTTAAATAAATTTTGAAAATTGCCTCCCATTAAATAGCCTCCCAATGAAACGCAATTCCGTAGTTCCAAAATGGCTAATAGTGGCCTTCAATATGAAGTATTAATTCTCCGTTGACCATTCAGCTAAACAATCTATTTTTAAATAGGTTTATTCACCAACCACAGTAAAACGTAACCCTCACTCACCTCGCTTTTTAACTTGTACAGTTCAACCAGCATAATTCCTGTGTAATCGCTAAAAACATCGATGTTTACGCTAAAAAATAGACAAGAATCTAACTTAATAGCATCTCAGGTTGTTAAAGGAGAACTGTACAATAGAATAAGTATTTTTGTTAAAAACGTTAGACCTTCGTAATTACAAATTTATGAGTTATTCGGCAGTGAGTATTTCTCTAAAAATGATTACGTCACTTATTGCTTTCGCAGCAAAAATCAACATGTAAGTTGAATGATGTATGCAAAATATTTTATGTAGAGGTATAGTGAGTGTGAGCGCCAGCGGTGATGAAGAACCACTATATGTGGGTATGCTGTAGCCTCCTCCGCAGGCAACACTGTTTGCTCAGTGTCGGTTGTTGGGCTTTCTGTTTAGGTGAAATGCGAGAAGGGATAAGAAGAGTGGGGAGAGAAGGGGGAAAGGCAGTCTCCGCGCGGTTAAAATAACCACTGCAAAGGAAGCCCAAGGAGGAATAATAAGGAGTTGCCTGCAGAGGAGGCTAGGTATGCTGATGTGAAAAGATAATTTGAAAAAAAACCCGATCGCTTCGTTTATGTCTATTTCTGTGATATAAACACTCTGAAAGATGTACAACACTCAAAAAGCAAGAGAAACACTCAGCTACGCCTTGTTGTTAATTGAGTTGAGTTCCTACATGTAAGTTTATTTTTCTTGAGCTCTACATCTTCAGCGTGTTTATATCACAGTACGGTAGCTAGTGCGCACGGTTGATATTGCTTAATTTTGAAATCAAATACAAAAGTTAGGTGAGTGACAAGGTGTTTTACCCTTTAAGGCCAATTCCCTTGACCCACTTTGTCACTTCTTTTGCATTCCATTGACTGACGTTTCTTGGTTCCAGGGTCAGCTTCTGGGATGTTTGTTGAGCAAGTGAAGAAGATACTATGGAAAAAGTATACAATTAAACAAGTCGATATATCACAGGGGCCGTTAGTGCGCTTCATTTGAACGGTAAACAAGTACACAAGTAAAAGCTAAGTAAACAAGTTTGAAATTAGTTTCAAATGTGGGTTTTGGTGTACAACGAGCTTAGCGATTTTTACCTATTTCCTACCCTCTTTCAGATCATAAAATTTGTTTAAATTTATATCCCATCTCAGCCCACTTGGGCGCCGCGCCCCACCCTATATACCGAATTGTCAGACGGCCCCGCACGAACCAACTCGAGCCACATTCGCTTCTGCAAGTAGCAAGCTTGAAGGGAACGTCACACACCGTTTTCCAAAGTCCGTTTTGGCTGGTTTTTGGTCGTTTTAGTGTGGACAAAAGGACAAAATGTATCACTAAAATGTGTGCATTTTTCTACACAACGTATTAGTGTGTAAGAGGATATAGACCTTAATTCCTCCATCTTAAAATCATGTTTATACCTCCAGTACTGGCTTGAGCAGCTTTAGTGGTTAACTCTTTTGACAGTTTCTCGACACTGTCAGGAATACGAGCAGATGGTCCAAAGTCATACCAAAGTTTAGCACCGACGATTATTCCCAGCCACCCATCAGGTTTGAAGTTTTCTTCCATCATTAGTGGAATTATAGGCTTCTTTAGTTGATATGCGTATTCTGCCTCTAGAAATATCAGTATTCTTATTGTCAGTACCTTAAAATCTTTGCTTCCTTCAAAACTCAGTTGAGAATATATCGCTTCAAATAAATCTACTGGACTGTATGTGTCTGTTGTTTTCTTTTCGAAAACGTCTATGATATAATCTAATTTTTACTTTCTTGAAATAAGTGACACATTTTTCTACTAAAGGGATATATAAAAATTATCATCTCGAATTGAAGTTGTCGAAGACACCAAACTTCGACGGAGTTCAAACGCTCGCTTTTCATGTATGTATTAGGCGTAATAAACGTCCTTTTGTTGTTAGTTATTGCGTCTTTTTCTTTACTTTTTTCTCGTGATAATTTTTGGCAGCAATAGACGTTTGCGGTTTTCGAACTATGTTAAATTAAATTTAGCTAAAACATGCGTCTGTACCCTAACAGATGCAGAGAAGGTGTCAAAATGGAACCACTAGAGTGCAGTTGCCTGAGAAAGTGGAATCAATTTTTTATATACAATAGTTGTCGAAATATTTCAACAAATCAGGGCGCGCGTAAGATTTTATAAAGTCATCCGTGAATCTGCACTTTAGTCACATTGGTTCTTGTCCAATCAGAGCGCCCGTAATGTACATTTTTATAAAAGTTCAATCTTTGTTGTCTCAAAATTCGTTTTTGAGTATGCACACTAGGTATAACATAATCTTACCACTTCTACAATTAGGGCTATCTTTATACTTGGAGGAAATACACATCAACATTACAGCAGAGTCCTCCACCCCCTTTGCCATAGCTTCAAGAGTGGATCCTTGGATTTGTTCTATATCCATCCACACTTTATAACCATTTTGCTTTAGGAGATCTTTGACCTGGAAATTAGACGACGTTATTCTTGGTTCTACAGTTGTGCCCATGCCCAGTGTACTGAAATAATTTTCATTAAGGAGTTCATCATACCTCAATCAGAGTATTCTGCACGTCCCATTGATAACTTATCATGATGTGAGGCTGGTTTCCGGCTGCTGATTGGCCTACTAAAATGAACAAAAAGGTAGAATAATAAGATGAATTTTGTCGTAAATCCATTGATCAGCCAGAGTTACGAAATAACAGAAATAGACGCAGAAGCAGACGAAAAGACATGGGAGATGACATTAGGCAAACGCAAAGCAATTAAACTCAAAATGACCGTTGACGTCGACAAGGTCAAGAAGAGGACGTAAAAACAAGTAAAATGGCGCTCTGAACGTGACCTTGAGACATTGTCACGCAATGAACTTAACGATCGAAGGCGGTGTTTTCTCATCTCACGACCTGTTCTGTCTGTTCTCGCGTCACGCATGCTAAATCTGCCTATTAAACAGTAGTTAACATTAGGTAACGTTTAAGTTCATTATTGGAGACCAGAAAAAGATGAAAAGACAACTGATACTCCGCGCAAGCCCAAATAAAGCAAACGGGACTTAGCAAACCCGACGTGACGCGAAAACAGGACGTTAGATGACGAATTTATAACATTCGTTCGTTGCGTGACTACCGTGACAACGTCGCAACGCCTTGTTAAGGACGCCATTTCGCTTGTTTTTGCGTCCTCTTCATGACGTCGCCGACGTCGATGGTCATTTCGAACAAAATTCGTCAGCGCGCGGCAGCGTCCGCTTTAACGTTGCGTCGTGTTTGCTAAATCATTCTAATGAAAATGTTTGGCCGGCAGCTGTTGGGCCATTTTTAGAGCTCGTTCAATCTCCTTTGGTCAAGTCAAACAAATTTAGTTCGCGATGTAGCAAATACAAAGTAAAAGTATTCGCATTTAATATCTAAGTCTTTCAACGTAAATGGCTGGTGTGCTCTCCTGTGAAGACTTTTAATGAATTATGGTACTCACTATTACTGATGCACCTTGGTTTAGCTTGGCTTCTCATTGTCTTCTGTTCTATTTCCCACAATACACCAGAAGCAGCTGTGGAAACGTCACTGTCTGTACTCATTTTAAGGGCTTGAAGTTTCTCGACGACATCTACAGAGACATAAACAATTCAGTGAAAGTTAATAAAGACAAAGAAGGTATACCGGAAAGATATAAGTAGAGGAGCCGTTGGTATCTCTTAAAGCTATTTAGAGCCCGTTTAGGCTACGATCGCAGAATAATGTGTTCTCTGGGGTGTTCCCAGAGAAAACGAAAAGAGAGATTGAGCCCTAGTACGCAAGTTGTCTTACCCTCTTGTAAATGGGGCCTTAGTGACCAAAGTTTACATTCCAATGTCTCTGGACAAAGCTTGAATCCGAGACTATTGGGCCAAAAGTACAAGAAATGCACAGAAACTGCATGGCCAGGTAGCCTCGACCCGAAACCTTTGTTGAAAGTCATTGGATTGTAGCTGTAATATCAGCTATTTGATTATTCGAAACTAAGTCTGCGTTTCTTCTAATCCTACTAGCCTCCTTCGTATGCAGCCCCTTCTTTTTTCCCCTTTTTCCCTTTTTTTGAATTTTGGGATTCCTTTGTTGGCCGTCCAAGGAGAACTCGATAAAAAAACCCACAGGGATCCCAAAATAGAAAACAGAAAGATACGCCTGCGGAGGAGGCTATAATTCTACCAAAAGCTGAATCATACCTGGAAGTTTCTTTATTTTAGAAATGTTCTCTTTGTTAAATGCAAGCATCCAAAAACATCGAGCAGCGCTGGCTTCCTCTATGGTGTCCTTGGCATTTTTCAAAAAGTTTGCAAGTACTGGTAGTCCACCTTGCTGGACGATCTGTCGAGAGAAGGAGCAGTGGCGGATCCAGGGGGGCAGGGGGGCCGGTGCTCCCCGGCCCCTTTTCAGTTGGGCCTTCCCTATTCTTTATCTTTCTCTCTCACACACTCTATATATCTTCTGCCTAAACGTATAGGACAATATACTTTCCCAAAGCTTTACTTTCTAAATGTTTGTTGTTGTTGGTTTTATCGTAATTATCAATCAAATTGACGCGCCTTAGCTCAAATTTCGCGCTCGCTACGCTTGCGAAAAAGGATAGTCATAGTATAGGTTTTTAGCCATTCAAAATTTCATTGCTTGCTACAGCCCTGCGATGTTATCTTTTACTGTAGAAGGGGAGGGTTAAGGAAGCTAAACCCCCACCAACGTGTTTTGTAAAGTGGTGCTCCCCCTTTCAAAAATTCTAGATCCGCCGCTGAGGAGGTAACACCTACTAAAATCTCAGTGTAAATCTATCGTCACAGAAATATCTACCACATACCTGAATTTTATTTTTATCATTCACAGCTATCTGCCTCAGTGCATCTCCAAGTTCGTATGCTCCCCAGTAGGTTCCCGTGTCAAGAAGATGATTTGGGCAACTCAATGAGGCATCCAGAAGACTAATAATTAGTTTGATCGGTTCTATGACAAAATAAACGAATGGATATAATCAACATGTTCTTATTAAGTAATGTTTTACAGAAGTAAATTTGTGGAAAGATCAGCAATGGTTGTCCTTGCTTTTCTTGTGGATATTTTCTACCTGGATCTGCCATCAACAAATCGTTCTGTTCTTCATCAACAATGGCTGCTAAAGCAACTAAAGATGCAACAGCAATGGACTGATGATGCGACTTGACAAAAGGGATGAGAAGATTGACGATGCCATAATCACGCAGGACGTGGGCTTGTACCGCCCTTGACAGGTTAACGAAGATTTCTATTGAGGTTCTGACTACATAGTTGGCTGCAATGGCTACCTTGTTGGAGGCCTGCAACAAATCAAAACATCACAGTACTGAACCAACAAACCAACAGGAAAGCAGACAGCCAGACAGCCAAATCGACACACAGACAGACCGACCGACCGACCGACCGACAGACGGACAGACATACAGACAGACAGATAGGCCAACAGACAATAAAATGTTAAACTAACGCACACACACACAAAAATACGGCCAAACTGAAAGTCCAGTGTCATTATGAAGTCTTAAAGTGCCCCTTACCTCTAATTTGAAATTTTGACAATCTTTTCCATGATTTTATGAATGATTTGAACTCATAATCTTATAAGCTTTTCATATAAAGAAAAAAGTACGCTTCTATTGTTAAGATTTTGAGTAAATTTATTATTTTTCTGTTTAATCCTTCAAAAATGTATATTCTGGAAGGCCATTTTTCGTATATTATTTTTGATATTTCACTTCTTCGCAAATTTTTCGGCAAAAACTTTGTACCAAGTGATTCTCTGTATCATAGGCTGTCGTTTTGTTTGCATTTAAATATGTTTGATTGTTCCAATTTTTATAATTTGACCAGATATGTCGCAAGGCCATTTTTCGTAAAAAGTGTCCAGAACACCCCACATCTGTACCCCCCCCCCCCCCCTCATATCTCAAATGTGACCTCGGTGACTCCCCCCTTTTTATTTCACATTTCATTCCCACCTATGTACCTCTTTCTTTGGAGGAATTTTGTAGGCAAGTTTATCGTAAAATTTATGAGTCCCGGACTACCTTAGGCTACAAGTGTCAAATTCCACTTTCGCGGTTCCCCTCGCCGCCCCATTGAAATCAAGCAAAAAGCTTTCAGTTTCAATCTTTTAGGGGCTGTTTATATGGAGTCGAGCCAGCCCGGTAAACGGGCTGAATTTTTTTGTTTCCTTTTCCCTGGGGGCCAGAGAACAAAACAGCCCGCTTACTTAGAAGTTATTATAAGAATGTACACTGACATTCACGATGAAAGAAGCTGCAAATCGTTGTGGTTACATGTACAAGTAACATGCATGGTCGAAGTTTGCATTACGTGATCTGCAATTATTACAGATGTTACATTAGCCAAGCTACAGGTCCTACAACACTGGTGACTGGCATAATTTGCTTCGGAAATGAGGGCAATGTAGGGCCAACGGAGGCTTACAATGGAAATTATACGACTTTAAAATGTACCCTGAAATCCCTATGTTCTAGGTAGGGAATTATTTGCATCTGAACGGTGATTCAACGTGGAGAATAGCACGAGGTCTGCAAATATTCGAGGTACGACAATTAAATTGCAGTTCTAATGCAATAGATCTAGACCCAATCGGCTAACGCGTTGCTATGTACGTTTCCACCCAATTCAAAACCTCTGGGAATATAATTCTTTGTCTTTTATCTCTTGAAAATTTTTGGAACAAAAGTTCTTATTCCCAGAGGTTTTGAATTGAGTGGAAACGTACATAGCAACGCGTTAGCCGATTGGGTCTATAAGCCATTCGCGCTGCTTTCGTCCGCCATCTTGCATTGAATTGGGGCAAACGCGCCAAAAATTATAAAAATCTGGATAGCTTTGGCTTACCATAACTCGGCTCATTTTCATCGTATTTTTTTAAATAATTGTTTTGAAACGTTAATTATTGGCTTTGTTTTTTATGCCTGTTTATATGATAAATATTGGAAGACTCCAAAATGAGAAAAACAGGATTTTTGTTTTTAAAATAAAACGTTTGGCACATAAATATTAAGATCATTCGCGAAAAAAAAGATTGACTTGAAAAACGTACTTAAAATACTTGTACGAGTCTTATTTTCATTCGACATATGGCATGCATGTCTGCAAATCATTAAAGTTTAAATTTTGAAAATCCGACAAAATTGAGCAGAGTTATGGTAGATCAAAGTGATCCAGATTTCTATAAAGTGTGCCGCGTTTGCTCCAATTCAAAATGGCGGACGAAAGCGTGAAGTGGCTTATTCTGATAATTAAATTGGCACTCTGTCTCGCTCATACATTATATTGTTATTTTGAATGCCATTTTATCCTCAAAATCCTCGCACGTGCAGTGCAAATGGCCTGAGATTTCTGGCTATGTTCATGGTCAAGCTGGATATGGTTTAATATTCTTGAATAAGGGTGCCACATTTTGAGTTATGAGCATTCGAAATCGGGAAATGCAAATGATGAAACGTCAACTCAGGAATTTGCCTGATTTTATTTCCTATTTTTCAACAAGTCCGTTTAATTGAATTAGCAAAAACGTTCACCATACTATCTATTTTTGCAATGAATATGTTTTGCAAGAGGAAATCAATAAGATTATATTGTTTGTATATCTAATGATTTCTGGGTTAACGTCACTTCATTTTTAGTTTTCAGATTTCAAATTCTTAAACCTCAGGGAAAAAAACAATGATCAGAATTTCAAATTAGGGGTTAAGGGCTCTTTAAATCAAGTTTAGCTTTTATCTTTGTTTATCTTTATTATTATTTTTTACTTCGAGAAAAAAGTGAATAAGGCAGCGGGACGATGTTTTTTTTAAATATAGCGACATATGTCCCTCGTCCAAGGTGAAGTTTGTGAGGAAGACTTTTAGCTTTAATTTTCTGGGATTTTTTTACATAAATATGATGTGTTTTTATTTCTTTTTGTGTCTCTTAACTTACCTCGTAGATGTTATATCTTGAATTTAAATTTTCGATGAAAAACTTCAAGTGCCCAACAATTCCCAGTTTAACGAGTGCTTTGGCGTAGTTAGTCAATGAGCTGGTGTGGTTCAGGGCTGTCAACAAGATACAATTGAGACTCCTAAAGTTTTTGGACGACACTTTGTTGGGATCTTCGCTGTACAAAAAATCGCGGACTGCTTTCAAATCTTCAGTGATAATTTCTGGCATTTTTTCTGAAATGCAATATGTCTCAATTTTTGGATTTTTATCCATTGAGTTTCTGGAAAGCTCCAGTGAAATTTGGTATACTTCTGTCATGGCTGACCGGTATTCTTTACTAAATACACCATTGCTTTGTCGTGCATGTTTAAATGCTGCAATTTTTGATGAAAGTTGCTCGAAGAGCGACTTGAAGTCAGGGTACTCTTTAGCGGCTACGTCCATCCTACAGTCGATCTGAAAAATAATCCATGTCTAACTATAAAATGTTATGTTGATCGAAGCAGTCCTCTGCTGAGTTCATCAGCGACGAGTTTCAGGTCTTTCAGCGGGTAGAACGAAAAGATTTTCATGTCAGCCCCTAAAAATCCTCGTAACCATAAATGCACTGTTGTTCCTAAAGACCTACTCCAGGCCCTAGAGTCGCCGTAACTTTGGGCAACTTAAGGCGACTTAGGACGAATTTAGGCCATTTGAGCAAAAATTGGTCAAAACGTCGATGAGACTTAAGGCGACTTTGTGCGATATTAAGACGACTTTATGCGATTTACGACGACTTTGTGCGACTTAAGGACTGTGATCACTAATTGACACCTAATTAATTCAATTTTAGAATATGAGAAACCAAGTATTTTTCTTCTCAAAATCTGACTTTTCTTTTCCAAAATTTGTAAAACTAGTTTGTTGTTTGTTGATCGTGTGAATTGTAAAGGCATGATTCCCAAATCTAGTACTGTAGGTTTAGTGTATTCGGACGCTAGCAGTCAGGCTTTGGTGGGTTCTTAGCTCAGTGTGACAAACATTATTGATGTAATGACTATGATATACCTTTATTTCTTGACTTTTGTACCGTTACTCCTATCAAAATGTCTCCTGAAGTCGAACAAAATTTGCTTCAAAAAATCTTTTTCTTCATAGGTTAGAGTATAATTTCTTTTCTTTTTTTTTTACAAATTTGATATGGTTGAGATATCAAAATACTTTTTCAAATAAGTACAAAAAAGGTATATGGTCCCATGCAAAACTAATGAAAGGGTTTTAGCCGTCAAAGGTGTAAAAACAGCGAAAATAGTCTCAACAGCAAGCAAGCCATCTTGGAAAATGAAGACCGCTTGGCATTATTATATTATACCATAATGCCATGCGGCCTTTAATTTCCAAGATGGCGCCGCTTCATCGTAGTCAGTCACCTTAAGAGAGAGATTAATTTTTTAGCGTTTTGCAAGTTAGCGATTAATTAGCCAAGTAATTTCTCAAGATAACAGAGGTGAATTGCATTATTCTGTCATATAATAAAACTACCAGAATGCTTTGCCTACTTTCTTTTGTAAAGTAATTAGTTTAATTAGTAGCAATTATTTTATATTCTCAAGAGGGAATAAATCTAAATAAGAAAGAGAATCCACGTAAAGCGTTCTGGTATTTGTACCGAAATGACGCCTCTATGCAAACGGCCTTTAAAATAGCGTTGAATGATTCCTATGACGTCATCGTAACGTCACAACACTAGCGCCGACCTCAATCAACTTTTGGGAAAGTCCAATCATTGTCTAGATTGCTGTAGAATCGACAAATCTATCGAATGCTTAGCCGTTTCAAATCGGCCAGGTGCACTGAGAAAAAATTGCGAGGCATCTATCTTTTTGTGCAGTGGAAAACATTTTGAGAGAAGGGGCCTAAGGTTTAGCACCATTATCAAAGAAGGTGTGTAGTATCTGCTAAACTCCTTAATTCAGTATTCCTCCAACTTGGCCAGCTTTTCTCATTGGTTGATTCCTTAATTTATTTACTCTAATCAGATACAGCTCATTACACATAAAATATGTTTACAATATACACACATTGTAAATTGTGCATGTGAATTTGGACCCTAAGGCTAATCACGGCACGTTATCTGGTTATCATGTGATTAATGAGTATATCCACACTCAATCAAACACTGATTCCAAACTAATTGGTCGAACACTACGATCGAACACGGAGTAAAAGCTTCAAACAAGATATCAGAGTGACTGAGCGGACAAAGGCTGTAAATGGGAGAACCTGCATAGCACGCAGTTGATGTAATATATTCATAAAGATATAATGAATAACACTAAAACAATAGATAAACGACAAAGGACGACAAAGAATACAATAGATTTTATGAATACATTATAACATTAACTGAGCAAGAGTGCTCAACGACCCACTTTCCTCAATTTACATAAATTGATGTCTAGATCACTTGACAAGTGTTCCCACGCAAATTACAGTTAATTATTAACAAACCTGGGAAAAAAATATCCGCTCCGCAGTGCCAGCCAGCCACAATTTCATAACCAATTTCCCAGCCAGCCGTCAGTGTTTAAACATGGTTTCCCAGCCAGGAAGCGGTATGAAAATGGTTTCCCAGCCAGGATTCGGTATGAAAATGGTTTTCCAGACAGGTAGCGCTCCAGTATGGATTTTTTTGCCAGCTAGCTCATCAGAGTCTTCTTTTTGCCAGCTAGTAAAAATATATACCCCTAATTGCAAGAACGTTGTCATTGTAGAAGACAAAAAAAGGATCTCCCTTGAGGGCTCTTCTTTTGTCTTTTCTAACTAATCCTTAATTGATTCACTGAATCACAAAATGCCTTTTTTATATGACAATGTTCTTGCAGTTAGGTGCGCGTACTTATGTTTTATACAATTTTTAAAGATGTGTCACTTACCATTCACTTACCCTTTCACATGCAACTAACACTTACGACTGATTGTCTTGCCTTTGAGTGATTCACTTCTCCTCCGTCCATGATAAAGATATCTGGGGCGTCTCAGTATTTTAGTCTATTTTATATGAATATCACATTAATTGTATTAATTTTATATGTATAAAATATTTAAAAATAATAATTATAATAATAATAATCGAGGAGAAAGTTTCATTCATTTATTACCCTTATAATACAAAACAGAGACGGATTAAGAGGGGGTCCTCCTCAGACGGCTTTGTTTCCTATTTTCTCATATATGATTTTTCATAAAAAACTCTGGTAGTGTGTTGGTGCGCCTTTCCTGGCATTGTGCATCCTCTCCTGAAATTGCCTCGTCAAATAATATATTTACCAGTAGTAAAGACCTTTTGCGTTGTAACTCAAGAAACATACGCTGAAACTAAAACAAAAATTTGAAATTTAGGTAAATCTGTTGTTAAAGCAGTTAACGTGCTAGCGTCTATCGCATACAATATAGTCCAAGTCAGCTACCACATAGCAGTGACGGTCATGCATGAGGAATACACAAAGTGTACGCTTTTAGAACTGAAGCTCAAAAGCAGTGCGCGTTACCATGTTCAATACCATCACATTCAACAGCATACAAAGAAGTACAATCAGGCTGACCTACCTCTCGGAGATCGATGACAAGTGCAAAAGCAAACTAGTAATTATGTTTCGACATGACTTAATCACCGCAAAGGTATCGCCAAAAAAACCCGAACACGACAAAATTTCGCAAAAAAACTGTCACCTACATTTTTATAGCGAACAAGGACAATTTCCGCAAAATTGATTGCCGGAACGTATACAATCGATCTTCGCCGCAACGGTCATTGCTGACTTAATCGTAGCAAAGTTATTGCAAGAACACGACAAAGTTTCGCAGAAAAAGTCACCTTCGCAGCAACGGTCATTGCTGACTTAATCACCGCAAAGGTATCGCCAAAAATAAAAAAAATAAAAACTAAAAAACGAACACGACAAAATTTCGCAAAAAAACTGTCACCTACATTTTTATAGCGAACAAGGACAATTTCCGCAAAATTGATTGCCGGAACGTATACAATCGATCTTCGCCGCAACGGTCATTGCTGACTTAATCGTAGCAAAGTTATTGCAAGAACACGACAAAGTTTCGCAGAAAAAGTCACCTTCGCAGCAACGGTCATTGCTGACTTAATCACCGCAAAGGTATCGCCAAAAATAAAAAAATAAAAAAAACAAAAAACGAACACGACAAAATTTCGCAAAAAAACTGTCACCTACATTTTTATAGCGAACAAGGACAATTTCCGCAAAATTGATTGCCGGAACGTATACAATCGATCTTCGCCGCAACGGTCATTGCTGACTTAATCGTAGCAAAGTTATTGCAAGAACACGACAAAGTTTCGCAGAAAAAGTCACCTTCGCAGCAACGGTCATTGCTGACTTAATCACCGCAAAGGTATCGCCAAAAATAAAAAAATAAAAAAACAAAAAACGAACACGACAAAATTTCGCAAAAAAACTGTCACCTACATTTTTATAGCGAACAAGGACAATTTCCGCAAAATTGATTGCCGGAACGTATACAATCGATCTTCGCCGCAACGGTCATTGCTGACTTAATCGTAGCAAAGTTATTGCAAGAACACGACAAAGTTTCGCAGAAAAAGTCACCTTCGCAGCAACGGTCATTGCTGACTTAATCACCGCAAAGGTATCGCCAAAAATAAAAAAATAAAAAAAACAAAAAACGAACACGACAAAATTTCGCAAAAAAACTGTCACCTACATTTTTATAGCGAACAAGGACAATTTCCGCAAAATTGATTGCCGGAACGTATACAATCGATCTTCGCCGCAACGGTCATTGCTGACTTAATCGTAGCAAAGTTATTGCAAGAACACGACAAAGTTTCGCAGAAAAAGTCACCTTCGCAGCAACGGTCATTGCTGACTTAATCACCGCAAAGGTATCGCCAAAAATAAAAAAATAAAAAAACAAAAAACGAACACGACAAAATTTCGCAAAAAAACTGTCACCTACATTTTTATAGCGAACAAGGACAATTTCCGCAAAATTGATTGCCGGAACGTATACAATCGATCTTCGCCGCAACGGTCATTGCTGACTTAATCGTAGCAAAGTTATTGCAAGAACACGACAAAGTTTCGCAGAAAAAGTCACCTTCGCAGCAACGGTCATTGCTGACTTAATCACCGCAAAGGTATCGCCAAAAATAAAAAAAATAAAAACTAAAAAACGAACACGACAAAATTTCGCAAAAAAACTGTCACCTACATTTTTATAGCGAACAAGGACAATTTCCGCAAAATTGATTGCCGGAACGTATACAATCGATCTTCGCCGCAACGGTCATTGCTGACTTAATCGCAGCAAAGTTATTGCAAGAACACGACAAAGTTTCGCAGAAAAAGTCACCTTCGCAGCAACGGTCATTGCTGACTTAATCACCGCAAAGGTATCGCATGAAAGAACAAGGTAAAGTTTCACAGAAAATATCACATAAATTCTAGACCGAATGGGAAATTAGATTAAAACTTTCGCAGCAAAGGCAGATTAAAACTTTCGCAGCGCGCAACGGTTAATTTTTCAAGAAATGTGCAAGAACGAATTAAGTATTTTGAAAAAATAGTTCTCAATTGAGTTTATTCCCTTAAACATTTGTAAACTTAATATCCCATTCGCCAACCAGATGTATCTCCCAAAAAAGGTAGCTGAAATTAAAGAAAATAATCAAGTTATCTCCTCATTTTAAAGCATCTGCAAGACCGAGAACATACAAGTAAGAGCAACAACGGGTAGGGGGAAAAGAGAGAAAAGTTACATAGAAAATGCAGAGAAAAAACAGAATCACCGAAAAAACAGCAAATTTAAACAATCATTAATAATACATAAAATAATTGCTGCAAGCCATCAGGCGAGCAGCAACACTAATCTTGACGGTGGGATTCCTGCACCTCAGCTAGCTAAATCGCACGATAATGTGAATGATAACTAATAGTACCAAATTTGATTTCACGTTACTCAAGCTTATGTTGGTCAATATTCTTCGTTTGCACGTTACATCATAGGTTCAAAAAAAATTAAGTAAAACTTTATTTCTCATCCAATCGATTTTATTCTAAAATGTGGTTTAGAAAACTGCATTTCGAGAATTTTGGAACTTATATCGAAATAATTTGATGCACTTTGTAAAGATCGAGCATATATAATCGTTTTTATCTCTGCAACAAAAACTCGGTTCACCTAAACATTTTACTTTTAATTCGTCTCACGGCTCTGAAACAGTCATGAAATGTTGGTGTCCTGTAGAGCAATACAAACATGACCTCGCCATGCATTTCTTACAAAAACATTGGCATATATAATCGCTAATATCTTTGCATTTGCAAAAATTAACTTTTAGCTAAAAATTTCGCATGGTTTTACTTGTTCTTCTTAGGTGAACATACTTGAATTTTTGTAGGACAAAGTTAATTTTTTGATGACGTCAGTGCAAACGATCAATTCGTATCAAGTTAGCGCGAACACAAAATGATTTTTGATTGCTTTTTGATTGATCTCGAAACTTAAAGAATGAAAGAAAACATTTTTTTTGTGCGATTCGAAAATTTCATTTGCTACAACCATGAATCATAAAAAATAACAAGGAAAAAATTTGATTTTATAAACAAGGACAAGCTTTTCGGCGACTTTTTTTGATTTTCCAAAGATCCAAACTCTTCGATAACTCGCCGAAGTCAGCACAAACCTGCCCGCCAGTATGGCGCGAACAATGGCTTAGATGACGTCAAATGAAAAACCTCCATTGCACTTTTTCACGTACAGAAGAATCATCGTTTGAAATGCACGTGATTGCAAGAAATTTTTCAGAGGAATTTTTGACAAAAACGTGCCTTCCAAAGAAACCGAAATATCTAGTTCTCAAAAAAATTGCAAGTATGACTTGACTTTTTGACTGACATTCGATATTTTTGTTGGAGAAGGTGCCAACAAGATTCCCAACTGGAAAAATTCCCAAATTGTTATGTCACTACACCTAGATTTTCGTTATTGTGCAAACGTTGCCAAAGTCAATCTGCATATGTTTGCCCTAGTCAGTACCAAATCAAATGTTATGCCTGGGAACTATATAATTATAACAGTGATCAAATGGCTAAGAATGTGCCAACTAAGGATAAAACACAATTGGAGGCCTCCAAACCAAGACGAGGGCACTTTTGATGGTAGGCTTTGCAAAATTTGCCGTCTCACCTACTCAATCGCTGTTGTTGACAGATTTCTTGCGCAAAACAGAATTTCACAAAGTTCTCAAAAACCTCATTGTCTGTCTAATACATAACTGCGTAAAGCCTTGAGATAAAAATATGCCCTGCCATGCCGGCCATGATATGTTGAGTTCCAGCCAAGACTCTTTTAACATCCTGATATACCCTCTGATAGAGCAATTCAAACAGTTATTGGCCGTGTTCACATTTAGATTTGAAGTCACTTTGGCTAGTTTAATAGTGTTTGTTCAAAGGTGTTCGGTGTTTCATCGGTGTTTACCCAATTATGAACGTGGTTTTGAAACTTTTGAAATTAGGTGTGTGGCATTTATAAAAGGTTTTCCTGATCAAGCTAAAGTGTAAATTAACAAAAATCTGTCAGCTACGAGGGGCGTTACACAGCCAGCCAGCCAGTCAGTCAGTCAGACTACTGAATCGATTTTGAATCACATTCTTAAATTCGATTTATATATTTACATCAATTGATCTACAGTGAAGTGATCGAATAAGCAAAGTGGACTAAGGGAGACAGCGGAATACCTGCAAGAGCCCACAAAGTAAAAGTTTCAGTAACCTTGATCCAGAATTCAAAACATTCGTGGAATTGATAAACAAAGAGTACCGACAGGAACACTGAACATTTCATTTTTTCTGTACAGGAACTTGCCAATAAATAAAGCGCCGGACGGCGCAGTAGCTAATGTTGTTGTTTATTGAAGTGAATTTAGCAACACGATTTATTGTGTCTTTCATATGTAACATATGAAATGAAACTACAAAACAATTTGCAAGGTATAAAACGTATTTTAGTAGAATAGTATTGGTAGACCTTAAGTGTAAATATTTTTGGTGAATAAATATATACAGTTTTCTTGAGTTTTGTTTCGTTCAGTTTCAGTTTATCGTTTGTACTTATAAATGACCCCTGAGAACAACCAAATCGGAATATTGCAATTAAATGTAAAAACCTACCTCGATTTAAGAAGCCAGAAGACGGCCCCTGGTACTGATGGCACCCGTGTCTCCCAGTGACACGGGCGCTAGTGAGGTCGTAGCCGCAACAATGCCACCGCGACTGAAATTCAATGAAAAAAGTTATTCATCTAGATTAAAACATTAAAATAGAAAGAAGTTTTGACGACTACTAAAGGAAAAAAGTGTACCCGGCACACTTTACCCCGAGTTTTACTGTAACAAATACCAACGTCGCAAAGGAAGTGTTTCAACACTTGGTCGCGCGCTTCAAGTTTTCGATATTATAATCATTACTGATTGAAATTCTAGCGAATCGAACAAACTATTTTTAACACAGACCAAAGCTGTTGAAAATAGTAAGCAACAAGCAAACTTTCTAAAGAACGGAGGACAGCATGGAGATTGTGGTGACTGAATTCCCGCTGAATTCCATCCTGCTCCATATTTCGGCAGGGTCGATGCAAATATAGGATAGGTGGCTTAATCAAGGAAATCAAACAAATATATAGGATCCAAAAAGTAAAAATTAACTGTTTTACCTTGTAAGTAACACATGACTTAAGTCTGCACTGATCTACAAAAAGAACAAAATTATAATTAATTAAAGCGAGAAAATAAATCTGCACATCAAGATGTAAATTCAACTTAAAATACAGTATTTGCAAGCTTTTTCTGATATGTATTACTTACCTATTCCTCGAAGTCAGAAACTAAGGTGACAAAACAACTTCTTTACTTGTATCAACGGCTTCACTAGCTTTACTGAAAAGTGCGCTCTTTCGGCCTTTCAGCAGAACAAAAGCAGTATGGGATTACGTTTTCACACATTTTGCATGGTAACCGAGTTTACGTTACATCCGGTTATCTTTTAATGCGTAACGCACACTAGCCTGTTCCCGCTAGCCTCAGGAAGCAGGCGTTCCAAAGCGCAGCTAGCTGGATCTGTAAGAGCTAGGGGAGGGGAGGGTTCCATACAATAGCCAGCCAGGTAATAAATAACCGATCAGCCAGCAAATATCAGATTTGTTTGCCAGCCAGCAGAGGTATATTTAACGCCTTTTTAGCGAGCCAGTAGAGGCATGTTCTTTGAATTCCCAGCTAGCATACAAACCAGTTTATTTTGCCAGCCAGGACAAAAGACCCCTGTGGAGCGGATATTTGTGGAGCGGTTCCGGTTGAGCACTCTTGACTGAGTACTATATATGTAGGTTTTCCTGTACTTCTATTTTTAACGTAGTTTGACCAAGGATGACAAATTAAAGATTGTAGAGCATGAAAAGAATTCGTGACCAGTTCTGAACTAGCTGAAATTTAAAGCAAATAACCATATATTTTTGGCACAATTTATTGTTGACATTGTTGTGATGTTGTCGGTAACTCGTTGTGTACATATAAGGTACAGCAAGAATGACGAAAACGTGGATTCTTTAGAGGGTCTGCGATACTTATAGTGCAATGAATCAGTACACTTATTTAGCTAATACAATACTATCCTTTCAAATCTAAACAAACAAATCAAAGAAATGAAAACTGAATTATTGAATTCTACCAATGTATGACGAAACCTTCCGCTTTGGGAACATCAAATTTTTCCTTATTGCAAACAGCAATAACTGCATCCTTAAACTGATCATATTATGCCATACTCTAATTACGAAAAGACAGTATGAGAGATTGCTCATTTTAAAACAAACTGTAACCAGCAAGCAGATGTAATATAATGATGCTTGTACTTTAATTTTATCACATAAGTATACTGAGTCATATTATTTTATGGAGTACTTCTTCCCATGTCTTCTTTGAAAGGGAACAGCGCATTTTATTTCTAGTGATTGAATAAGAAACAGCGCTCTAGTTTAGGGCAATTAAACAAACCCTACTCGTTAAGTAAGTATTAGTTTATAGATTTTAATGTTAATCAAAGCAAGGTATAAATACAAAAACTATTTTAAACTGCATCCATATTTAAGACTATCGTGGACACACAATAAACTCCTAGCCTCAAAAATATCTCATATTTGCAAGAAGCTCTGTTTTTGAGAATCGCAAGGGATTGCAAAGCTATTGTCGGCAGTGCACAAGGATAAGACACGACTTTAGAAGTCTCGAATTGGTTTTCTTGTTACTATGTACACTGTTACTCAACTTTTGAAGATTAAACTTCCTGGCTTTATAACTATGTTGCTAGCTATTGTTCTTTTATTAAGAATGTCGTCAAATATATTTGGCCGCAGCCATTGACCTATTTTGTTTCTCTATCTCGCTCCCTATTAGATCTCTCGGCCTCATCCAAAGAAGAGCAAAGTTTCAATAATTAATTAAGGTTAGAAATTACATTAACACATTATAACATATACTTACCCAACGGTCGAGACTTAGCAAGACTGCGTCTTAATTTCACTTGCGTGATTTCAATGTGAAAGCGGAATAAGGCTGTATCGTACTTCTATAGCAACTATAGAATAATGCGCTCGATTGACCGCATTTTGAAATGAGATCAGACGGCATAATTATAATATCCATGGATCGCTGCAGAGTGGTAATTTCCACAGTAAAATTAAAAGATGTTCCTTGTTTTTTATATATATATAGAATAGGTATAAAAAGCAATTTTAAATTTTGATTTGTTGAAATAAGCGATTTGAAGTGACTATTCCGTATATTATTCCTATCCCGGAATAGCTAGAGCAAGCCGGATGCACCCTATGTTGCCAATACAATGCTTGCCTTTCAAATCTAAACAAACAAATCAAAGAACTGAAAAGTGAGTTATTGAATTCTACCAATGCATGACGAGAAATAATGACGAGACCTTTCGCTTTGGGCACATTGAATGAGTCCTATTATTTTAAGGTGGCAAGCAGCTATTTACTTTGGTTGACAGGTCTAAATCAATTAAATTTCAGTTGATTCTTTCAGAATCATGATCTTTGCCGATTTCTATGAATTTTGGAATACTGAATTCATCATTGAGTTCCATAGAAATAAAACGTTTTTTTTCGAATTGGGTGGTATTGATAGAGATATCGCCAATCTAAAAAAATGCCATTTTGAGAGAAAATCCTCGTTTTTTTTCATATTAGAATAAGCAAGTGTACAGGTGAGTGTTGAGGATTACGCACAAGCTATAAAAACAACAACAACAACAATAATAATGATAATGATGATGATGATGATGATGATCGTCAGATCTATGCTCAACCAATTTTACCAAATAATTCGTGAGGCTGCATCTCCAAAAAGTAGAGTGGTTTTCGTTATAAAGTGAGTGATTGCAAAAACCCGTAAAATAAATATTGACTGTTAACGCGTAGTAGTAGTTTAAAAGACACACACACACACAAAACAAAACAATGGATCGAAATAAGGTCTACTTGTTAGAGTATCAAATAAATACAATAGAAAACAAAGGAATTTGGAATGAGTCTAAGTTAGCTAGTGTTAAATAAACCAAACTGTATTTCACGGGTTTATGAAAACTACTCTAGTTATCCTGTGAAAATATAGAACAGGAGACTGAATGGTGCAATTTTTATGTCGAATTGTTCGAATTTGGGTAACAAGCATGAACTTTGACACGCTGATAGAGGTTCAGTGTCCTGAGTAATTCTGGATATCGATTCGTAAGGAATTGATTATCTCAGAAACAAAGAAAAGAGAATCTAATATTAATGCAAAAAGTTGTAATTAGGCATACTTATCACCTTAAGGTGGAGTATGCTGAGCAATTTTTGATTGAGAGCCATGTCCCTTAATTGCGACTTGGAGAATTATAGCTATGGAATACATTATATCTGAAATTGATACAAAGGCTTTTTACTCTCGTGTTGTCAATGTGAAATGTCAATTTGAACAATTCGACATAAAAACTGCAGCATTCTCCTGGACTAAAACAACCAAACCGTAGGGTGGAGGCGAGAAATTGAAAAAAGCAGCTCAGAGATGATGAGATCATATCATGACTAGGATAATAGTTTGAATACGTTATTTGGGGTTTACTTCTTCCTTTAGCTGCAGTGTTACAATTTGTGCACTTAATTTCTTAAAATTTTGAACTCTCCATCTACACGACAAACCTAGTATGACACAACATCCTTAAGTCCGGGTACGTCGGCCGATTTTTTGGCTACGGGACTCGATCGAGACCACCTCAATAGGTAGTCACAGTGCCTAAACGACGTCCCCGTGCCTAATGTAAGGGTGCCAACAAATGTTCTGTTTACACGATGATGATCACGAACAGCGTTCCCAGCTGATTTGGGTATGTAGTGGCATAAAACGTCGTGTAAGACGGGAATTGATATTCTCAACCATTCATTAAGGTTGCCAATGCTTGGTTAAACTGCAGCACATCTGTTCCTTTGATACCAAGGTCTGACTCCAGAGAAGCATAGTAGCCTTGTGGATACTAGAAGAAAAATGAGACTGATCTGAGCTGTAATCTCATGCGACGTATGTACGTATGCCATGACGTACACTGCAAAACGCGCGAGTAAGTTTACTCAAAAACTTGCCGGAGTAAATCGGTGCACCCAGAATAACTCACTTATTCGAGCAAATCTACCCAGTTATTTGAGTAAATGGTACGCAGTTACTTAGTTATTTGAGTGAAGGGCACGCGGGCACGCGCACCACATGCTAACTAAATGCCATCATGCACACCAGCAAGGTCGTTGTACAGCAACGAAGTACATACTTAACAGTCCCATGATATAACACGATTCCAAAATGGCTGATAGTGGCCTGCAATAAGAAGTATTTATTCTCCTTTCGTCATTTACTTGAACGTGATCCTCACTCACCTCGCTTTTTAACTTGTACAGTTCAACCAGCATAATTCCTGTGTAATCGCTAAAAACATCAACGTTTACGCTGAAAATAGACAAAAAACTAACTTAATAGCAGCTTAGGCTGTTAAAGACGAACTGTACAACAGAATAAGTATTATTAATTTGTTTTAACTCATAAAGTTGAAATTACGAAAAAAAAGCTTTAGACCTTCGCAATTTCAACTTTATGAGTTTTTCTTTCTTTTTAATGATTACGCCAGTTATTCCTTCTAACTTGAAGCAAACATTAAAAAAGCATGCAAGTTGAGCGTATGCAAAATATTTAATGCAGAGGTAGTGAGTGTGAGTGCCAGCAGTGATAAAGACCCTCTATGTGGGTATGCTGCTGCATAAAGGTTATTTGAAAAAAATGTTCGCTTATATCTATATTTCTGTCGTGTTCCTAAGCTTACTTTTCTTGTGCTCTACATCTCCCAGCGCCGTTTGTAACACATTACAGAGACATGCGTGCGCATTTTATATTGCTTAATTTTGAAATTAGATACATAAGTTCGGAGTGTATCAAGAAATTTTACCCTTTAAGGCCAATTCCCTTGACCCACTTTGTCACTTCTTTTGCATTCCATTGACTGACGTTTCTTGGCTCCAGGGTCAGTTTCTGGGATGTTTGTTGAGCAAGTGAAGAAGAAACTATGGAAAAAGTATTTAATATACACAATATAACTGATATAATTAAAAAAGTCGATAGATCACAGGGGCGCTTCATTTGAACTGTTTAGGAGACACGAGTTAATAAGTTCAAATAAGTTTCGAATTTCGGTTGGGTGTGCAACGCGCTATTGGTTATCTATTGCGCACTAAGATAATATATAACCTTCCGTTTTGAAATTTTCAACTATACAAAAAGTTTCCGAATAAATTTATATTGTAGATGAACACTTTCGATCATTTTAGTTTGGAAGAAAGGAAAACAATGCAAAATACATCACTAAAAATACATGCATTTTGCTACAACAAAAAGTCGGAATTAGCGTGTAAGAGGATCTAGACCTTAGTTTGATCATGATCATCAATTTGGCGATGCCTCAAATTTCCCTTCTTAAAATCATGTTTACCTCCAGCACTGGCTTGACCAGCTTTGGTGGTTAACTCTTTGGACAGTTTCTCTATGCTGTCAGGAATTGGGGTAGATGGTCTAAAGTCATACCAAAGTTTAGCACCGACAATCATCCCCAGCCATCCATCAGGTTTGAAGTTTTCCTCCATCATTAGTGGAATTATAGGCTTCTTTAGTTGATATGCGTACTCTGCCTCTAGAAATAGCAGTATTTTTAACTCGTGGATTACAAATCCACGAATTATTGTGAGGGGTCGAATATGCAAATGAGTCAGCTTACTACTTCGTGTATGACAACATGAAATGGCACTATTCAATTTATCTATTGTCTAACTTGAATGTTGACACACATAAAGTAGTAACCTATTGTGTCACTCACTCACTTTCCTGTAAACTTCAAGGCTGTCAAACATTACTTCCGGCTTATTCCAGATAATAGGGATACGGTGATAACTTCTGTTATAATAATTGTCGGCGATCACTATAGCAGATATGGGATCAGGGATCAAGTTCCAAATTATGGCAAGAATCATGGATCAAAGGCCAGGGCTTAGGGATCAAATGGGTGGGATCGAGCATCAGGGACATTGGGTCAGGATCAGGGATCAGCTCAGTTTCTGCACCTAGGATAAGGGATAAAACATTTCTAAAAATTTGGGCTCAGAAATCAAAATTTCCGTAAAAATCCGGGATCAGTGACACGAAAATACAAATTCCGCAAAAATGCTCTAAAATCAGTAAAAAATCGACAAAATCGACAAAAGCAAAGGTTATAGCCAATTCAAAATCATCAAAAATGGCCCAAAATCGACAAAAAGGAAAGGCTATAGCCCATGCAAAATCATCAAAAATGGCCAAAAATCGGCAAAAAGCAAAGGCTGTAGCCCATGCAAAATCATCAAAAAGGGCCCAAAATCAATAAAAAGAAAAGGCTATAGCCCATGCAAAATCATCAAAAATGGCCAAAAATCGATAAAAAGCTAATGCTATAGCCCATGCAAAATCATCAAAAATGGCCCAAAATTGACAAAAAGCAAAGGCTATAGCAAATGCAAAATATACACAAAAATGGCCCAAAATCGATAAAAATCAAAAGCTATAGACCATGCAAAATGCTCAAAAATGGCACAAAATCGACAAAAAGTGAAGGCTATAGCCCATGCAAAATCATCAAAAATGGCCCAAAATCGATAAACAGGCTAGAAAAGGCTATAGCTAATGCAAAATCATCAAAAATTGCCCAAAATCGACAAGAAGCAAAGACTATAGCCGATGCAAAATGCCCAAAAATGGTCCAAAATCGATAAAAAGCAAAGGCTATAGCCCATGTTAAATCATCAAAAATGGCCCAAAATCGATAAAAAGCTAATGCTGTAGCCCTTGCAAAATCATCAAAAATGGCCCAAAATCAGCAAAAAGCAAAGGCTATAGCCCATGCAAAATGCGCAAAAATGGCACAAAATCGACAAAAAGGGAAGGCTATAGACCTTGCAAAATCATCAAAAATGGCCCAAAATCGACAAAAAGCAAAGGCAATAGCCCATGCAAAATCATCAAAAATAGCCAGAAATCGACAAAATTCTAAAGCTATAGCCCTTGCAATATAATCAAAAATGGTCCAAAATCAATAACAAGAAAAAGCTATAGACCATGCAAAATCATCAAAAATGGCCCAAAATCGATAAAAAGCTAATGCTGTAGCCCTTGCAAAATCATCAAAAATGGCCCAACATTGACAAAAAGCAAAGGCTATAGCACATGCAAAATGCGCAAAAATGGCCCAAAATCGATAAAAATCAAAAGCTATATCCCATGCAAAATGCGCAAAAATGGCACAAAATCGACAAAAAGGGAAGGCTATAGACCTTGCAAAATCATCAAAAATGGCCCAAAATCGATAAAAAGAAAAGGCTATAGCTCATGCAAAATCATCAAAAATTGCCCAAAATCGACAAGAAGCAAAGACTATAGCCAATGCAAAATGCCCAAAAATGGTCCAAAATCGATAAAAAGCAAAGGCTATAGCCCATGCAAAATCATCAAAAATGGCCCAAAATTGACAAAAAGCAAAGGCTATAGCCCATACAAAATGCGCAAAAATGGCCCACAATCGACCAAAAGCAAAGGCAATAGCCCATGCAAAATCATCAAAAATGGCCAGAAATCGACAAAAGAAAAGGCTATAGCACAAGAAAAATGCGCAAAAATGGCCAAAAATCGATAAAAAGCAAAGACAATAGGCCTTGCGAAATGCGCAAAAATGGTCCAAAATCGATAAAAAGCTAATGCTATAGCCCTTGCAAAGTCATCAAAAATGGCCCAAAATCGATAAAAAGCTAATGCTGTAGCCCTTGCAAAATCATCAAAAATGGCCCAAAATTGACAAAAAGCAAAGGCTATAGCCCATACAAAATGCGCAAAAATGGCCCAAAATCGACCAAAAGCAAAGGCAATAGCCCATGCAAAATCATCAAAAATGGCCAGAAATCGACAAAATTCTAAGGCTATAGCCCTTGCAATATCATCAAAAATGGTCCAAAATCAGTAAAAAGAAAAGGCTATAGCCCAGGCAAAATCATCAAAAATGGCCCAAAATTGACAAAAAGCAAAGGCTATAGCACATGCAAAATGCGCAAAAATGGCCCAAAATCGATAAAAATCAAAAGCTATAGCCCATGCAAAATGCGCAAAAATGGCAGAAAATCGACAAAAAGGGAAGGCTATAGACCTTGCAAAATCATCAAAAATGTCCCAAAATCGATAAAAAGAAAAGGCTATAGCCCATGCAAAATCATCAAAAATGTCCCAAAATCAACAAAAAGCAAAGGCTATAGCCCATTCAAAATGCCCAAAATGATCCAAATTCGATAAAAAGCAAAAGGCTATAGCCCATGCAAAATCATCAAAAATGGCCCAAAATTGATAAAAAGCTAATGCTGTAGCCCTTACAAAATCATCAAAAATGGCCCAAAATTGACAAAAAGCAAAGGCTATAGCCCATACAAAATGCGCAAAAATGGCCCAAAATCGACCAAAAGCAAAGGCAATAGCCCATGCAAAATGCGCAAAAATGGCCAAAAATCAACAAAAATCTAAGGCTATGGCCCA
>JALIZF010001269.1:0-209027 GCA_029948255.1 Telmatactis stephensoni | reverse complement strand
AAATGAAAATATACTTCGCTGTTTGTTCATCCAAAACTTGAAAATATTATACAATTCTTTTACCAATTGTGCGTAACCCTGTTCTCTGGGGACTTTCGAAAATAGATTTCTTTGTTATATACTTACAATGAACAAGTATTTATAGGTTGTTAATCATTCGAAAGCTAAATACTTTCTTGTGTCGTTATGCTCATGCGCAAAATAGAATGCATAGATCCCACACGCGTAAGAGTGTGCAGTGGTAAGAGGTATCGGTGCGTTAGAAAGTTATAGAGTTTCGGGACAGCGTGCAAAGTTGTCCCGATCGTCCCGATGATTGCGTTAAATGAGGGACAACCACTCATGAATAACATGAGGACGATTAGTTCTAATCATCCCTCATTCATAATAAATGAGGGAATATTAGAACTAATTTTCCCTCTTTCTATTCATGAGGGAGGATGTAGCGATTAAAACGTCCCTCCAAAAACAATAGATCCCGAGGTGATCATGGTATTATTTCGGTAATACAATGACCCTCGACTTACCTTGTGCTCTACACAGGGCTACTGTACGTGTCAAGTTTATAATCGTAAATTAGCTTAAGAGGGGATTTTTTTCAAGTTCGAGCAGTGAACGACAAAAACTCCTGAGTTGAAGAATAGCTGTTGTACAAAACTAAAACCATTTCTATAAGAAAGTTTAAGTTGTTTGTAAGTAGTTTTGGCCGATAAAAGTTGAATCAAAGTGTTAATCCAAGCGAAAATTTGGAATCGAAAATGAGATTTAGGCCTTCAATTTGCTCATTTGCTGTATGTTTTCTTTATATTCAGCTTGAAAGAGCTTAATCCCAACACAACTTCAAGAAAAAGTCTTTGTACAATTCAAAAAATCCGTTTTAAACGGGTATATTATCTTGTACATCAGTTTTGAACCGGTAGAAAAAGGTTTTGAGTGTTAATCCAGAACGAAAATTTGGATTAAACTCGCACGAAGGTGTAGTTTTTGGCGCTTTTCGCCATTACTGCTCATCATTGAAAAAATCTCCTCTTATATGTAGTAGTATTATACATTATATATTCAGCTGTATAAAGTCTTCTATGAGGACAGTGCATGACATTGTGGTATTAGTTAAAGAAAATTATTTTTGAATTTAATTAGTCATTTAACAAAGAGCCAATGAGTCCAGATGTGACTACAAAGGACTGTTCTGCTTGTTCATTAACCTCAAAACGTTTAGGAATAGAAAGTTGTGGTTTGCCTAGTTTGTCATTTTCTTCTTTGTAATATATAATTTGGAGGACTTTTTGGAGCACTTTCATCATTCTCGTAGACTCCATATTGACAGAAAATTATAATTTTTTTTCTTGAAAGCATTCTTTCTTTCTTTTCTATTTATTTTTGTTGGTTTGCTTGTTTATTTGACGTTTAATTGCTTTAATTTGCTTGTTTATTTATCTTTTGACCAGTAACCACATGTCCTCTTAGAGGGCTCTTACCTTTGATGTGAAACATAATTTAAGGTCTAAAATCTTTTTGTGTCCATGTGAAAGCAACCTTTTTTTTTTTTTTGTGAACATGAAAGATATTTTTTAATTATATCCATTACACGTGAAAAGACCAAATAATTTTGTGTGATTTCATTTTGCAAAGGGATATAGGGGGCCCTGTTTCTTTGGAAAGAAAAGTGCACAACTTGTAGGTTGTTCAAGATCCAACTCAGACCCAATACACATGACTGTACAATTATACACTGAGATCAGTCCTACAAGATTATAATCCCAACACAACTTTAAGAAAAAGTCTTTGTACAATTCAAAAATCTGTTTTAAACAGGTATTTTAGCTTGGTCCTGACATCAGTTTTTAACCAGTAGAAAAGGGATTTGAGTGTTAATCCAGAATGAAAACTCACATGAAGGTCTAGTTTTTGGCACTTTTTGCCATTATTGCTCATGATTGAAAAAAATCTTTTATATAATAAATACCACTTATTAGATATTTTCTTGTGTATTACGGGCTGATATTTTACGAGTCGCGTATGTATTTTGCCGAGCCTTTAGGCGAGGCAAAATGCGAGCAATAAGTAAAATGTCAGCCCGTAATACACAATAAAATATCTAATAAAGGATTTATTATACAATTGCTTTTTTCGCTTTGTTTTTAACAGTATTTTTATTATCATATCGAAACAGTCCTTTTTGAAAACCAGTGCGCGTGCGCGTCAAACCGGCTTGAAGCCTTGACGTCATACAGGGCCGAATACGCAAACCGGTTTTCTAGAGGGTATTACCGTCCCATATTGGCCCTCAAACGATACCCTATTTGGTAAATTTACGTCACAATTGTATAATAAATCACTTTTATTACCTTGTATGTTCTTATGCTTTTCTAATATTATTTGAACTTGTAGATGAAGACAGCATTGTTGTAAAGACACCACCATTTGCTGAGTCTGTCACTGAAGGAGATATTAGATGGGAAAAAGGTTTGCGTGATAAAAGGCCTTGCTTTAACTTATGAATAATACTAGTTAATACATTATTTTAAAATTGTCATGTATCCATTTATAACCATTATAATGATGCATGTGTGTACCATCAAAGATTTTACATCCAATAACATGGTTCTCAATTTAGAATTTCTGATTGAAGCACAAATTTTATGAAAAGTAATCTGACTTGTTTTCTTTGTAGCTGTTGGTGATTCTGTTGCTGAAGATGAAGTGGTTGCAGAGATTGAAACTGACAAGGTTAAAAACTTCAAGTGAACTTGAAATAATTAGAATCTAATAATTAACATTCCATTTTTCTGTGCATTTGTTTAACAAATTGAAGATGGTTTTGAGTTGTCTGTCCTCTTGTTGACACACAACACACTCTTGATGTCATAAAATGTTCAGTGGCGGATCCAGGATTTTTCAAAACGGGGTCAAGATTTTCCACTTCTTTGTTTTTACTGAAGATATTTTTGTTGATTTCCAAAAATTCAAACCCTGAAAAGAGCAAGAAGAGGAAAAAACGGGCGCAGCGGACCCCGTCACACTACCCCTAGATCCGCCACTGATGTTCAAAACTCAAGTGGAATCCTGAGCACAGAGAGTGATTTTACTGAAAAGTTTTGAACTTTTTATGGCATCAATTAGAGTGTGTCAATAAGAGGACCTGTAGACAACTCAAAACCACCTTCAATTTGTTTTTTACAACAAGTATTTGTCTGAGATAAAGGTAAAATTTTCCAATCAGACAGGGCAACAGAACGAGCGTGCTTGCCAAAATGTGTCAGCAGTATGTGACCTGTCTTCTTATTGGCACACTCTAATCAACCAATCAGATTGTGAGATAAGTGAGCTATGATCAAAAGTCAGCTTCTCCTATGTTACTAAAGAAATGTGAGGGAGAATTTGATATTAATTGATCACAGTTGGCTTGTTGTTTTTGCACTGTCTTGATATGTGTCTTCATGTTTAGACAAGTATTCCTGTGACAGCACCAGCATCTGGAGTCATTGAGGAGTTGTTTGTAGGAGATGGTGATAAAGTTGAGAGAGACCAACAGCTGTTCAAGCTGAAAATCACAGGTACACACTGTTCTCAACATGGATGTAATAATGATTTGTATATGTGGGCATAAGATGTAAATGTTTGTATTCACATACATGGGCCATAAGGTGGCATGCTTCTAGTTTTGGTTCAAAATCTGTTCTTTTTTTTTCGGAGTTAGGTACTTTTAATTAAGACTGACACTGTGTTTTTGGTGATTCATAACAGGTGAAGCCCCCAAGAAAGAGGCTGCAGAACCTCCTGCATCAGAGCCGGCAGCTCCACCCCCACCCCCACCTCCATCACCCCCTCCATCTGTCCCAGAGCCAACAATCAGGGACATTCCTTCCTCTCCTCCACCAGTTCCTCCAGTACCTACAGGTCCTTTACATGAAATAACACCATCTGCACCAACTCCTGCATCAAGACCTCAAGTTACCTCCGACATCCTTGTTAAGGGAAGTCGCTCTGAGCACAGGGTAAGAACACTGTCTTAAAAATAAACAGAGTTATATAGATTTGTGGTGTAACCAGTGATTAGTGGCTGTTTCATCAAAGGAACATTCACAGTAAACATGAGAATTTGAATTTTGATTTTTAAATGTCTAGGTGAAGATGAACCGTATGCGTCAAAGAATTGCTCAGAGATTGAAAGACTCACAGAATACTTATGCCATGCTTACTACTTTTAATGATGTGGATATGAGGTATAATGTACTAGAGAGTTTCTCAATTTTATTTTGTAAAATTCCTTTATGTTTCACTTCTACTTTTCTGTCACATTGTTCATGGTTTTGTGATAAATGCATGACCAGTGCAGTTGCTTATGGTTTCCCTCTTCCTTGCTTCCTTCATCCCTCCCTCCCTCCCTCCCTCCCTCCCTCCCTCCCTCCCTCCCTCCCTCCCTCCCTCCCTCCCTCCCTCCCTCCCTCCCTCCCTCCCTCCCTCCCTCCCTCCCTCCCCTCCCTCCCTCCCTCCCTCCCTCCCTCCCTCCCTCCCTCCCTCCCTCCCTCCCTCCCTCCTCTCCCTCCCTCCCTCCCTCCCTCCCTCCTCCCTCCCTCCCTTCTCCCTCTCCCTTCCCTTCCCTCCCTCCCTCTCCTTCCCTCCCTCCCCTCTCTCCCTCCCTTACCCCTCCCTTCCCTTCCCTCCCTCCCTCCCTCCCCGGTTCACCTCCCTCCCTCCATCCTCCTCCTTCCTCCCTCCCTCCTCTCCCTCCCTCCCTCCCTCCCTCCCTCCTCCCTCCCTCCCTCTCCCTCCCTCCCTCCCCTCCCTCCCTCCCTCCCTCCCTCCCTCCCTCCCTCCCTCCCTCCCTCCCTCCCTCCCTCCCTCCCTCCCTCCCCTCCCTCCTCCCTCCCTCCTCCTTTTTAATCAGTATTAGTTATGATGACAAATTGTTGTTTTTCCTATCAGCAACATCATGGAAATGCGCAAAACCCACAAGGATGCCTTTTTCAAGAAGCATGGAATCAAACTTGGTTTTATGTCAGCATTTGTGAAAGCTGCAGCTTTTGCTCTTCAATCTGAACCTGTAGTTAATGCAGGTATATTCTCTTTTGTGTATTGAGGCTGTATTGTCTATCTTCAATGACATTTTGATTGGTCAGTAACAGTAGCTGAATTTGTTTTGTTTCAGTTATTGAAGGCAATGAAATTGTATATAGAGACTATGTGGATATTAGTGTTGCAGTCTCTACTCCTAAGGTACATTTTCAAACAGTGACAAACTTCTCTCTTCTTTCTCTTCTCTTTTCTCTTCTCTTCTCTTCTCTTCTCTTCTCTTCTCTTCTCTTCTCTTCTCTTCTCTTCTCTTCTCTTCTCTTCTCTTCTCTTCTCTTCTCTTCTCTTCTCTTCTCTTCTCTTCTCTTCTCTTCTCTTCTCTTCTCTTCTCTTCTCTTCTCTTCTCTTCTCTTCTCTTCTCTTCTCTTCTCTTCTCTTCTCTTCTCTTCTCTTCTCTTCTCTTCTCTTCTCTTCTCTTCTCTTCTCTTCTCTTCTCTTCTCTTCTCTTCTCTTCTCTTCTCTTCTATTCTCTTCTCTTCTCTTCTTTTCCTTCCCTTCTTTTCCCTTCTCTTCTCCTCTCTTCTTTTCCCTTCTCTTTTTTTCTTCTCTTCTCTTCTCTTCTCTTCTCTCTTCTCTTCTCTTCTCTTCTCTTCTCTCTCCCCCCCCCCCCTCTCCCTTTCTCTCCTCCCCTCCCCTCTCCTCTCCTCTCCTCTCCTCTCCCCTCCCCTCCCTCTCCTCCCTCTCCTCTCTCCTCTCAGGACTCACTTCTCTTATTCTCTCCTTTCCATTCATTTCCCTTTTTCATTTCATTTCCCCCTCTCCTTTGTATTCTCTTAAAAATGGTTATTTTTTGGACATAGGGTCTGGTTGTTCCCGTGATTCGTAATGTGGAGACAATGAATTATATAGATATTGAAAAAGCTATCAATCAGTTAGGAGAAAAGGTACATTTGGAGTTTATTTTGCCTTTAATTAAACTGCCTTGTGTTATTGTTTAAAACGATATGTTTTCTGGACATTTAGGCAAGAAATAATGAGCTTGCGATAGAAGATATGGATGGAGGTACTTTTACCATCTCTAATGGAGGAGTGTTTGGGTCATTGATGGGTACACCAATTATCAACCCTCCACAGTCCGCTATCCTGGGAATGCATGCTATAAATGATAGACCAGTTGCAGTTAATGGAAAGGTACTTTAAATCACTTATATTTTATCGCATTATAGTAAACTTTCATGAACCATTTAAATAGACAACTTACTACAATGGAGCACATCAAAATTTTGCTTGATTTTTTGTTGATTATTTTTTGCAAAAGTATTGCGAAGCGCGCGATCTGATCTTACATGCAGGTGTTCCTGCACAGATTGAGATATGCCAGGCGTTCCTCGTTGTAGTGATTGCGCTTACACCTGTTGACGATTTTCAAACTTCAGAAAGACAATTGGGTTCCAACTCTACGAAGTTAGAGTAGATTTCATATGACTGTGAAAACGGCACCGCACGGTCTTGGCACGGTTACAGCAGGAATTCCGAATGTTTTTAGAATAGATTTCGTATGACTACGAAAACAGCACTGCACGGTCACGGCATGGTTACTGCAGGAATTTCGAATATTTTTATAGACAACAGGTCACATCACAGCACTGACACGGTCACGGCACGGCACGTTTCATTTCACACTCATACGAAATCTGCTCTATAGATATCACGGCAATGACACGGTCACAGTACGGCACGGTTACAGTCACGGAACGGCACGATAAGTTAACACTCATACGAAATCTGCTCTGTGACGAAGTTGTAAGAGAATGAAATTATTCCTGACCGACCAGTATTCTTGTCGCTGCCTCTTCACACAGTTCGTTCCTTTTCTTCGGAAATTGCAACAAGGAACGCCTGGCATATTTCGATCTATACCAGGAACGCATGGAGCATCTCGCGCTTCGCAATTTTATTTATTGATTCGAACAAAAAATCAGCACGCAAAAATTATAACAAAATTTTGACGTGCTCTCTTGCTTACCAACCACTTACTGACACCTTACCAACCACTGACACCTTACCAACTACTGAAACCTTACCAACCACTTATCGATGCTTTACCAACCACCTACTGATATCTTACCAACCACTTACGGACATTTTACCAACTACTTACTGACACCTTACCAACCACACCTCACCAACCGCTGACACCTTACCAACTACTGACACCTTACCAAGTACTTATCGATGCCTTACCAACCACCTACTGATATCTTACCAGCCACTTGCTCAGTCTTACCAACTACCTTCTGACACTTTACCAACCACTTCCTGACACCTTACCAACCACTTCCTGACACTTTACCAACCACTTCCTGACACCTTACCAACCACTTACTGACACCCTACCAACCACTTACTGACACCTTATTAACCACTTCCTGACACCTTACCTACCACTATTTTACTGATACCTTAACAAACAAAATTACCAATACCTGTCTCCCAACCCCTCTTTGTTTTATGATAGGTTGAAATTCGTCCAATGATGTATGTAGCTTTGACATATGACCATCGACTGATAGATGGCAGAGAGGCTGTAACATTCCTCAGGAAGATCAAAGCAGCAGTTGAAGATCCACGTGTTATTTTAATGGACCTATAGCTATTATTAATAGATGACCATCACAATCATCAAAGTTCTTTTTTAAGCTTTTTTTTTAAATCGCTTATAAATTGTCTCCTTGACTTGAGACAATAAGACTTATCGGAGAGAAAGCGTGACAGTTATTGAACGTGACAAGTCTGGCGTGACTATGTATGGATCATTATTTGCATAGTCTGTACAATCTTTTATTTTTGCCTTAGTTGCTGGACCCTGCCTTTTCCAAAACTTAGGCATGTATTTCTGGTCATTCGTTTTTCACTCCAATGACCCTCAACCTTCTACAAGTGAAAAACGAGTGAAAGAATGATATCCTCGAGTTTCGGAGGATGATTTTTCACACTTTAAAATTCATGCAGCTTCAAATTTCTTTTGTCCAAGTTTGGAGGTAAAAACGGCGAGCGTTTTCGGTCATTGCTTTTGACTCAAAAAATTTATAATACCCTTGTTAGGCTTCAGTCACTCAAACGATTAGCTAAACATTACTAAACAATGTAGTACAAAAGAAGGAAATCACACTGGGGTCTTTTTAGTCATTATATTTGGTTTGCACGTTAATTTCAAAGAAGCAAATATGTTTTTTTGCCCCTAACTTTTTGAACATTGGGAACACACATTAAATACCCAAAAGTTTCTTTACTCTTTTTGTAGTTTAACTGGAGTACGATTTTCGTCAATGCGGTGTTACAAATTATGCCAGCTTGAAAATGAACTAATAGCCACTTTACTTGGGGTTCAGAAGTACCCTTCGAGCAGAGGGATGAGTTTGCACAAAGTTAATAGAGTGGAATGGTTAGGCAACCCATTGTTCTATCTTTTTGTTCAATTTTTCTAACCGTGAAAGTGCACAAAACAAAAGCATTCCTACATATATTAGACAATCAGCCAATGAAAACGTTTGGGTCAGTTCAATCAAGCATAATAAATGACGGTAAAACAAAAGATTGTGCACTCTCAAAGCCCTACTCAACATCCATGTTTGCTCCATTGAATAGAACAATGGGTTGCCTAACCATTCCACTCTATTAACTTTGGTTTGCGCGAGAACAAGGTCCTACGAAAAAGCACACTCTTTCAATACAATCGAACCTGTACTCGAATCTAATGGTCTCAAATACTTGACCAGGCAAATCTAGAACTATTTCAGTTGAGTGTAATCGTGCTCTGTGCAATTTTCCACAGCGGTACGTTATTAGCGCCAGTATGATATTAACTGATTAGCACTTACTATATCTGAGGGATGTGTTTGGAAATAAAGATGTTATGATTTTTTAGATTAATAATGCCATCTGTAGTATATATCTTAGTAACAATGGCTATAAATTTGGGACAGAAAGAATTAGTGCATGGTCCGTACTAGTCCCCGCTCCGCTTAGGTTCCAAAAGAACTTGCATGCGCATGCGTTACATGAACCAATCAGACACCGTAAAGTTTTGGTGTGACCTGGTTACAGGGCCTTTCGACAAGTCATACAGGGTTTGGATTTGCTCCAATTTGGGTAAAAACGTGTGCTTCGTACATGCAAAGGCCAACAAGTGCTTCGATGAATTCGTTTTCAAAATGAGCGCCATATAGCTGATTTAATTCAGATAAACATTCGTGAACAACAGCCATATTGAACGACAGCCTTGCAACCAGGTCAAACCAACATTTTAAGGTGTCTGATTGGTTCGATCATGTAACGCATGCGCATGCAAGTTCTTGTGGACTCTCTTTTACTGAAGCGGGGCGAGATAAAAAGAGGCCTGGGTCTGGACTAGACCCTAGAAAAGACATTGATTGTGCGCTGAATAATGCATGACACGATGGTCGGTTGCTAGGGCTTTTCCTCCCGCAAGGTTCTTAAATTCAATTTTTGGCTCGCAGAGGAGTAATTTATTTTCCAAATGAAGCAAAATATTAGAACATGTTCATTAGAAAGAAAATCCTTAATTTTTCTACAATTGTAAAGGTATTTTGGAAGTTTTTTTAATTATGACGTCATAAATGATACATATTTTTAGTAACAACATCAAAAACTTGTTAAACAATGTTCAAACTTTACAGACATTTTTGCTACTCAAAAAGAACGTTTATAGTGAAAACCCCATCTCAATCAGATTAAAGGGTACGAAGTTACAGCTAATGAAAGAAATTCAAATTTCCCGCCAAATGACCATATATGGTCAAAATTAAGGCTATTTAAACGCCAATACAATGAATGTATTGGCACAGCGGCAAACACAAAGTTGCATAAAATCAAAATTGTAGTTTTTTCAATTTGGGATGTGTAGTGTTATGACGCACTTTCGTCACAAAAACGTCATAATGACGTCATAATGACGTATCTCATGACGAAAACGCGTCATAACACCACACATCCCAAATTGAAAAAACTACAATTTTGATTTTATGCAACTTTGTGTTTGCCGCTGTGCCAATACATTCATTGTATTGGCGTTTAAATAGCCTTAATTTTGACCATATATGGTCATTTGGCGGGAAATTTGAATTTCTTTCATTAGCTGTAACTTTGCACCCTTTAATCTGATTGAGATGGGGTTTTCACCAGAAATCATAGAATTCTATAGAAAAAACTAATATTGGTTTTTTACTATTTCTTTCCTGAATTTTTTTCTGATGCCAAATTTGGACATCATTAATGACGTCACAATAGCAGTCTCATGAGATGTAATTGCCACCAATTAACAGGTAATTTATCAACCTACTTCCCCACCACGTTTTGTCACATTTGATGCATTCTACTTTTGTCTAAGTCCTAAAACTCTCAGTTTTGAGGCTTCCGGGAGGAAAAGCCCTAGCAACCGACCATCGTGTGAGCGAAAAACAATTTTTTATTTTATTTTTATTTTGCAAACAAATTTTTTAACTAATCTGGACTAGACCCTAGAAAAGACATTGATTGTGCGCTGAATAATGCATGAGCGAAAAACAATTTTTTATTTTATTTTTATTTTACAAACAAATTTTTTAACTAAATACAAAATTACAAACGAGACATATGCAAAAGACATTGATTGCGCGCTCAACACTGAGCGAAAAATAATTTATTCATGTTTCAATTATTATGTCAACAAAAGACTTTCATTGCGCGCTCAATAATAGGCGAAAAATAATTAATTCATGTTTCAATTATTATGACAACAAAAGACGATTGCGCGCTGAATACTGAGCGAAAAATAATTTATTCATGTTTCAATTGGTTATTGTGTCAACAAAAGATAATGATTGCGTGCTATAAATACTGAGCGAAAATATTTATTCATGTTTCAATTATTATGTCAACAAAAGACATGATTGCGCGCTCAACACTGAGCGAAAAATACTTTATTTATGTGTCAATTATTATGTCAACAAAAGACTTTCATTGCGCGCTCAAAACGGAGCGAAAATACTTTATTCATGTGCCAATTATCATGTCAACAAAAGCCATTGATTGCGCGCTGAATACTGAGCAAAAAATATTTCATTCGTGTTTCAATTATTATGTCAACAAAAGACATTAATTGCGCGCTCAATAACGAGCGAAAAATATTTTATTCATGTGTCAATTATTAAAAAAGACATTGATTGCGCGCTCAATAACGAGCAAAAACATATATGTATTCATGTTCCAATTCTTGTCAACAAAGGACTTTAATTGCGCGCTCAACACTGAGCGAAAAATAATTAATTCATGTTCGAAGTATTATGTCAACAAAAGACATTGATTGCGCGCTCAATAACAAGCGAAAAATAATTAATTCATATTTCAATTATTATATCAACAAAAGACTTTGATTCCGCGCTCAATAACGAGCGAAAAATAACTAATTCATGTTTCAATTATTATGTCAACAAAAGATGTTGCTTGCGAGCTGAATATACTGAGCGAAAAATAATTCATTCCTGTTTTGATTTATTCCTGTTTCAATTTTTGTCAACAAAAAGACATTGATTGCGTGCTGAATACTGAGCCAAAAATAATTTGTTCTTGTTCCAATTATTATGTCAACAAAAGACATTGATTGCGTGCTAAATACTGAGCAAAAAATCATTAATTCATTTTCTAATTATTGTCAACAAAATACTTTGATTCCGCGCTCAATAACGAGCGAAATATAATTAATTCATGTTCGAAGTATTATGTCAATAAAAGACATTGATTGCGCGCTCAATAACATGCGAAAAATAATTAATTCATGTTCCAATTATTATGTCAACAAAAGACGTTGCTTGCGCGCTCAATAACGAGCAAAAATAATTAATTCATGTTTCAATTAATATGTCAACAAAAGACGTTGCTTGCGTGTTGAATACTGAGCGAAAAATAATTTATTCATGCGTCAATTATTATGTCAACAAAAGACATTCATTGCGCGCTCAATAATAGGCGAAAAATAATTAATTCATGTTTCAATTATTATGACAACGAAAGACGATTGCGCGCTGAATACTAAGCGAAAAATAATTTATTCATGTTTCAATTGGTTATTGTGTCAACAAAAGACAATGATTGCGTGCTGAATACTGAGCGAAAAATAGTTAATTCATGTTTCAATTATTATGTCAGCAAAAGACATTGATTGCGTGCTGAATACTGAGCAAAAAATCATTAATTCATTTTCTAATTATTGTGTCAACAAAAGACGTTGATTGCGCGCTCAACACTGAGCCAAAAATAATTTATTCATGTTCCAATTATTATGTCAATAAAAGACGTTGCTTGCGAGCTGAATAACGAGCAAAAATAATTAATTCATGTTTCAATTATTATGTCAACAAAAGACTTTCATTGCGCACTCAATAATAGGCGAAAAATAATTAATTCATGTTTCAATTATTATGACAACAAAAGACGATTGCGCGCTGAATACTAAGCGAAAAATAATTTATTCATGTTTCAATTATTATGACAATAAAAGACGATTGCGCGCTGAATACTAAGCGAAAAATAATTTATTCATGTTTCAATTGGTTATTGTGTCAACAAAAGACAATGATTGCGTGCTGAATACTGAGCGAAAAATAATTAATTCATGTTTCAATTATTATGTCAACAAAAGACATTGATGGCGTGCTAAATACTGAGCAAAAAAAATTAATTCATTTTCTAATTATTGTCAACAAAATACTTTGATTCCGCGCTTAATAACGAGCGAAATATAATTAATTCATGTTCGAAGTATTATGTCAACAAAAGACTTTCATTGCGCGCTCAATAATAGGCGAAAAATAATTAATTCATGTTTCAATTATTATGACAACAAAAGACGATTGCGCGCTGAATACTAAGCGAAAAATAATTTATTCATGTTTCAATTGGTTATTGTGTCAACAAAAGACAATGATTGCGTGCTGAATACTGAGCGAAAAATAATTTATTCATGTTCCAATTATTATGTCAATAAAAGACGTCTCTTGCGAGCTGAATAACGAGCAAAAATAATTAATTTATGTTTCAATTATTATGTCAACAAAAGACGTTGTTTACGTGCTGAATACTGAGCGAAAAATAATCTATTCATGTTTCAATTATTATGTCAACAAAAGACTTTCATTGCTCAAGCACATTAAGGCCTGGGTCAGCAGCCAAATTCTTAAACTAAAGTATGATTTTTAGTATCAGCCTACACACATATTCAAACAATTTGAAATTTGGCACATCAATAGAACTTGTGTTTCTTGATTGCCTTAACTCAAAATATTTGTGAAAGACTAGTCACGTGATCAGTTAGTCGTAGAAAATGTAACAAATCAGTCTTTTAAATACTAGGTGGCCAGTTATATTGATATACAATAGCAGATACCCTAAATACAGTCTAATTTGAAAGCATGAAAAAATCACGTTTGGAATGGTTGAGTAACGTTCTTCATTAAGAAGATATAGTATAAAACAGGTCACGTGACCAGATGATCAAATCACTTTTTACTCAATATCTCCTTAATCAAAATCGAGAACCAACCATTCCAAACGTGAATTTATAAAGCTTATTATGATGTGTATATTCATAGTACTTTTAAGGGCAGACAAACTACACTCGCCACCTAGCTTAATTTTTTCTATTTTCCAATTCAATGACGTCATAAGTCACGTGATTACAATAATTTTTACGGTAAACAGTTAAGGATCTAAAATACAATTCTTAGACCGATTTGTGTCTTATACAAACAAAAACCTGTCACGATATTGAGAAAAATAGTTTTTCTCAGATGGGCCAAAAACCCAGGCCTTAACATGCTTGAGTGCGCGCTCAATAATAGGCGAAAAATAATTAATTCATGTTTCAATTATTATGACAACAAAAGACGATTGCGCGCTGAATACTGAGAGAAAAATAATTTATTCATGTCTTAATTATTGTCAACAAAAAACGTTGATTGCGTGCTGAATACTGAGCAAAAAATAATTCATTCATGTCTTAATTATTGTCAACAAAAGACGTTGATTGCGTGCTGAATACTGAGCCAAAAATAATTTATTCACGTTTCAATTATTATGTCAACAAAAGACATTGGTTGCGCGCTCAACACTGAGCGAAAATACTTTATTTATGTGTCAATTATTATGTCAACAAGACTTTGATTGCGCGCTCAAAACGGAGCGAAAATACTTTATTCATGTGCCAATTATCATGTCAACAAAAGCCATTGATTGCGCGCTGAATACTGAGCAAAAAATATGTCATTCATGTTTCAATTATTATGTCAACAAAAGACATTGATTGCCGCTCAATAACGAGCGAAAATATTTTATTCATGTGTCAAATATTAAAAAAGACATTGATTGCGCGCTCAATAACGAGCAAAAACTAATTTATTCATGTTCCAATTCTTGTCAACAAAAGACTTTAATTGCGCGCTCAACACTGAGCGAAAAATAATTAATTCATGTTTCAATTATTATGTCAACAAAAGACGTTGATTGCGTGCTAAATACTGAGCAAAAAATCATTAATTCATTTTCTAATTATTGTCAACAAAATACTTTGATTCCGCGCTCAATAACGAGCGAAATATAATTAATTCATGTTCGGAGTATTATGTCAACAAAAGACATTGATTGCGCGCTCAATAACATGCGAAAAATAATTAATTCATATTTCAATTATTATGTCAACAAAAGACTTTGATTCCGCGCTCAATAACGAGCGAAAAATAACTAATTCATGTTTGAATTATTATGTCAACAAAAGAAATTGATTGCATGCGGAATACTGAGCCAAAAATAATAATTCATGTTCCAATTATTATGTCAACAAAAGACGTTGCTTGCGTGCTGAATACTGAGCCAAGAATAATTTATTCATGTTTCAATTTTTATGTCAACAAAAGACATTGATTGCGTGCTAAATACTGAGCAAAAAATCATTAATTCATTTTCTAATTATTGTCAACAAAAGACTTTGATTTCGCGCTCAATAACGAGCGAAATATAATTAATTCATGTTCGAAGTATTATGTCAACAAAACACATTGATTGCGCGCTCAATAACAAGCGAAAAATAATTAATTCATATTTCAATTATTATGTCAACAAAAGGCATTGATTGCGTGCTGAATACTGAGCGAAAAATAATTAATTCATGTTTTAATTATTGTCAACAAAAGACATTGATTCCTCGCTCAATAACGAGCAAAACTTAATTTATTCATGTTGCAATTATTATGTCAACAAAAGGCATTGATTGCGTGCTGAATACTGAGCGAAAAATAATTATTCATGTTCCAATTATTATGTCAACAAAAGACGTTGATTGCGTGTTGAATCCTGAGCGAAAAATAATTTATTCATGCGTCAATTATTATGTCAACAAAAGACATTGATTGCGCGCTCAACACTGAGCGAAAAATAATTTATTCATGCGTCAATTATTATGTCAACAAAAGACTTTCATTGCGCGCTGAATAACGAGCAAAAATAATTAATTCATGTTTCAATTATTATGTCAACAAAAGACGTTGATTACGTGCTGAATACTGAGCGAAAAATAATCTATTCATGTTTCAATTATTATGACAACAAAAGACGATTGCGCGCTCAACACTGAGCGAAAAATAATTAATTCATGTTTCAATTATTATGTCAACAAAAGACATTGATTGCATGCTGAATACTGAGCCAAAAATAATTTATTCATGTTCCAATTATTATGTCAACAAAAGACGTTGCTTGCGAGCTGAATAACGAGCAAAAATAATTAATTCATGTTTCAATTATTATGTCAACAAAAGGCGTTGATTACGTGCTGAATACTGAGCGAAAAATAATCTATTCATGTTTCAATTATTATGTCAACAAAAGACTTTCATTGCGCGCTCAATAATAGGCGAAAAATAATTAATTCATGTTTCAATTATTATGACAACAAAAGACGATTGTGCGCTGAATACTGAGCGAAAAATAATTTATGCATGTTTCAATTATTATGTCATTAAGACATTGATTGCGCGCTCAATAACGAGCGAAAATATTTTATTCATGTGTCAAATATTAAAAAAGACATTGATTGCGCGCTCAATGACGAGCAAAAACTAATTTATTCATGTTCCAATTCTTGTCAACAAAAGACTTTAATTGCGCGCTCAACACTGAGCGAAAAATAATTAATGTTTCAATTATTATGTCAACAAAAGACATTGATTGCGCGCTCAATAACAAGCGAAAAATAATTAATTCATATTTCAATTATTATGTCAACAAAAGACTTTGATTCCGCGCTCAATAACGAGCGAAAAATAACTAATTCATGTTTCAATTATTATGTCAACAAAATACATTGATTGCGTGCGGAATACTGAGCCAAAAATAATTTATTCATGTTCAAATTATTATGTCAACAAAAGACGTTGCTTGCGCGCTCAATAACGAGCAAAAATAATTAATTCATGTTTCAATTATTATGTCAACAAAAGACGTTGATTGCGTGCTGAATACTGAGGCAAGAATAATTTATTCATGTTTCAATTTTTTTGTCAACAAAAGACATTGATTGCGTGCTAAATACTGAGCAAAAAATCATTAATTCATTTTCTAATTATTGTCAACAAAATACTTTGATTCCGCGCTCAATAACGAGCGAAATATAATTAATTCATGTTCGAAGTATTATGTCAACAAAAGACATTGATTTCGCGCTCAATAACAAGCGAAAAATAATTAATTCATATTTCAATTATTATGTCAACAAAAGACTTTGATTCCGCGCTCAATAACGAGCGAAAAATGATTTATTCCTGTTTCAATGTTTGTCAACAAAAGACATTGATTGCGCGCTGAATAACACGTTAAAACACGTTGATTACGCGGTAAATACTGAGCGAAAAATAATTTATTCATGTATCAATTATTATGTTAACAAAAGACGTTGATTACGCGCTCAATACTGAGCGAAAATCAATTTATTACAAAGTATGTAGATTCATAAATGAAAATTCCAATTTGTTTCCTTCCTTCCTTCCTTCCTTCCTTCCTTCCTTCCTTCCTTCCTTCCTTCCTTCCTTCCTTCCTTCCTTCCTTCCTTTTTTTTATTGGACAATTTGGTGACGAACTATTGGCTTCAAGAATACAAATCAGTTCCTACAAGAGACCATAATACTAAGAGAGCGAAACTCAGTATTGATGTCTGTGCGATGTTCGTGGTGACTAAGGCTATTTTTAGTAACTTCGCCATCGCGCAAGGCTCTCAAACAATTTTTGTCGACGTGCGCACGGATGGGACCGTTTGCTTTCGGCATTTAGAATTCTATTGTTTAAGAGCCCTGCGCGCGCGATGTCAAAATTACTAAAAATAGCCTTACCCTAACCTTTGCAACGTTGTTGCGTTGTAAGCCGTAGAGCGATGTTGCTCGTATTACTGCCCCGCGCGCAACAAATTTTCTTTGTTGCAAACGTAGACGGTGCTTCTACTTCGTGCAACAATGAAAATTTGTTGCGCGCGGAGTAGTAATACGAGCAACATTTGCTCTGCAACTTGCAACGCAACAGTGCTGCACGAGAAGTTGCTCGATTTTGTTACTCGTATTACCGGACCTTTAGCTAGTCGCCACGAACATCGCACAGACATCAATACTGAGTTTCGCTCTCTTAGTATTATGGTCTCTTGGTTCCTAGTGATATCTTGTCTGGCCCACGATTCACTTTACTGGGCTGACCGAGGAAAGCATAACCTGGAGCACCTCTTGATGCGTCCTTATAAAAACCTAGTAATTTTCAGCGCGAGAAATTACATAGTGTTCTAATGCGGGACAACCCGCCACATCCCGCGAAGCCCGTGTCTCAGTCTCCTGGTTATGCTCTACAGTCGTTCCTATTATTTTAAGAACATTTTTCAAGTTCCAGTTTTACAAAAAGTGCGTCATGAACAAGGTAGTTTTGTATGCTCTTGGCTAATGCTTCCTGAGACAAAAATGTAGCAAGACCTATTGGAATGTTTTCATCTGTTGTTGGTCTTTGATAAAACTTTAAAGATTTGTCAGGAGTATAGTAGCCCATTTCAATGTTCTTCCGCCGCGAAAAATCTGGTTTCTGATCCATGAGGATGAACTTGAATTTCCAATTAAAAGGCCAGGCTAACAAGGTATCATACTCTCCTCGCATGACAACCATATATACTGATATGTGGGTACCCTTGCCATCACTGAAGCCATTTGGATATAGCTTTAGTTTTAACTTGTATCCATACCTGTGCGTATAGAATGGCTCGCTTTCAAGATAGATGTCACGAACTACTGACCGCTTTGCTGTCTTTAGTTGTTGATTAAAGTCCTTTACCTTCCAGATATAGTTTTGGTGCTTTTCATCGTCTTTAGTCAATCTTTGGGGATTTTCATGCACAAGATTCTGAACGAATTGCATGGAACTAACAGAGGAGGGAATATGCTTTTTTAACTCATCTAATTGGTTTTGGACGTCTTGGATGGCATTAGTTGGGGGAATTTGCTTTTTCATGTCATCCATCCTGATCTTCATCTCATTCATCTGTTTTTGCATACTCTCAAGAGCGATCGTTGTCTGGTTTTGAATTGACGAAATCTTTTCTGTCGCCATGGTAAGGTGTTGTTTTACACTGGTTTCAAGGTGGTCATTTAAAAATTGTCTTTCGTCCTTTTAAAGATAGACACAAAAGACTGTGAGATTTGCAATTGCCAAATTCTGAGCAAGATGTCGCGATTGTAGAGGTTTTAAGCTTACCGTAAAGTTACAGCCAATGTAGTGATAACTGCACGGTATAATGGTCAGCGGACACTCGTTTAATGTGTGATTTGTAATCTGGCATCAAATCAAAATAATATAATTAAATTTGCATTGCAAACTAAAAATGCATACTGAAGACCCTAATATTTCTTCAGCAGCTGGGACTCTGGCCTATGTCGTAAAATTTCCACTCATTGGACATTTATAATATAAAATTAAAAACACCAGTCGTTTCAAACTGAATTCAAACCTCTCACATGTTGCGTATGCATGTTTCATTGGATATCAAGACAATATTAATTGGTTGTTGAGATTAATTATTGATGAATATAGGAAAATCTAATAACTGATATACCTCTTCTCTTGTCATTGTCTCCTCACATTCATTTGGGCAACTGACTGGACATTTAGGACACTTATCGATATGTACCTTTAGATGATACAAATAGAATTAGAATGAACCTATATATCCCCATGGTAACTAATTAGATTTTTAAAGCAATTACAATTGTAATACACGCAGAGAACAAGTAGGATATCATAAAGATGCTTGATTGTATATTCGGCGCGCGTTCATATATACATGTTTCTGACTTTCAGAGTTTCTTTTCTTTTTCGAGTTTCTTTTCGGCGATAAAAACAAGAGGCAACATTCGGTAGCCAGTGTAGTTCTTTCACGAGCAAATACTTTTGCTACTAGCTATATAAATGACATTAATTCAGTTAGTATTACGTGCGATGTAAAGTTTCAGGTATTGAGGATATGACACTAAGTGCAGGGGCGGATCCAGGGGAGGTGCGTTGGGTGTGGACGCACCCCCCCCTTTGGACGACGGTGACAGCTTTTCTCAAATATAAACGTTTTTCATCAATCGTTTTTGGGTCGGGAAGGCTGTGGTTGTATTTGTGGCGGCAAAACCAGCACACCACGCGCGCCTGCTACTTTAATCGTTTTGGGGCCGGGAAGCCTGTGGTGGCGGGAAAAATCACACGCGCGCGTGCTTTGTAAGTTTATCATCAATATATGATCGTTTCGAGGCCTACATGAACGGAATCCCTTTATAGTTTCAAGTCAAAGATGTCTCGTAGTTCTACCAAGTCCATGACCATAGACAGTTTTTTTCGTTGAAAGGAGGTGAGAACGTGTTTTTTTATACCACATAAACAGAAATTAATCTCAAAAAAGTAGGATTGAGTCAAGCTTCAGTTCGTTCACACGACCATGCACGGATTCAGTGAGTTCAACTACGGCAAATCACACAATTGACAAAAGGAGCAGCTTTTTTTAAGTCAGAAGAATAAAAATGTACTTATTTCTATAAAAATAATTTACCGTTTGATTCCTATAGCTGACTACAGACCATTTTGGCTACCGGCATCAAAAAACGCACCCCCTCTTTAAAAAAGCTGGATCAGCCCCTGAAGTGGGCAAGTACTGGGTAGGTATCTAAAAGTTATATGACCAAAGGAGACAAACTTACGTCATAATCGTACAATACAAATTCGATAACTAAAGTAGAGTCTCCAAATAATCTCGTGTATATGACGTGACAAGGTGTAAGTTCTGAAGAATAAGGCCGTGTGATTTTTCAACACTCAGCACTATACATGCTCTTTGGGGAGATTTGGGAGGGGTAGGGGGAGTAGAAAAGAGGAGAGAGCTAGACGAAGGGACGAAGGGAAAGCCTGCGCTAACGCTATTGTTTTGAAATTCGTCCAGGAATGTAGTAATCTCATTGGCTGAGGTCACGGAAGTGTGCACCAATCCAGAACACTTTAGTGATAAACAATGGTACTCTGGCTTGTGATAATGAGAACACGAGGTCATGTCAAATTCATAGTCAGATTCAGCAAAAATAATTTAACGTCATTGTAATTTTTGCCATGCATGTACTGGGCACATGGGGAATATCGATAACTGTCAAAATTATGGCAGAAGTTACCTTCACTACTACTGATCGAAATAGAGAATAATCAAGCACAACGAGGGCGTATATTTTCAAAACAATAGCGTTCCTGTGGGCTTTCCCTTTTTCCCTCTCCCCCCTCTCCTTTAAGGCCCGATATTTTTACCTGTAATAAACAGAATGGGCATGTATCATTGCAGTGAGGACATGACGACACAATCCTGTACAGACATTCATCTTGTAGGTGTCTAACCATTTCATGACGAGGTTTTCTAACACTGCAGTCTTTGTTGTCACAGTCGATAACTTTATAATCACATTTGTCTTCGTGGCTCTGTCGTAATCAACAGTACATAATAAATCGAAGCATATCAAAAAGTAGAGTTTACCACTACCACCGCCACTGCTACGGAGCTACCGTATTTCCCCCTCATCCTCCCCTCTCCCTCATCGTTCTTCTCTTCTCCTCCCTCCTCCTCTTCCTCCTCTTTTGTTGTTCCTAGTATCTGCAGCTTTTGCATAAAGTTCTAAGTCAATTTAGTTATGTACCTCAATATCTCGTAGTTCTCCTCGCCAACCACAAGCTTGTTCTGGACACTTTATCACGAGTGACAAAATTCTTCGGTTCATTGCTTTATCTTCAAATACCTAACATAAATCCAATAAATGTCATTAAAACAAACGAACATTTTAACTAATTTAGAAAATGATTATAAATTCGATAGTGTTGTTAAATTGCCTTTTATACTCTATAGGGACACCAATGGAAAAACGTCTGCGCATGCTGCATATTGCTTTCTTAAGAAATGTGTGAGTTTTAGCTTGAAGTGAAATGCTCTTGTTCTCGGTGTATACATAAAATTTCTCTTGTATACTTTTGTGAAACAAATATATTGCATTATTATAAAATATTTGAGATATAACGCGCGCTGATCGATTGGCTGGCTAGCATGTTCATATCAGAGGACAGAGATAAATATTCTATAAAAACAATATAAAACGATCACTTATGTCTCTGTACTGTGATGTAAACACCCTGGAAGATGTAGAGCACTCGATAAGCAAGAAAAACACTTGGCTACGCCTTGTGTTCCTATCGTGTTTATATCACAGTACAGAGACATGCGCATGCGTTTTATATATTGCTTAGTTTGTGAATACTGGCCCTAAGTTTCAAGAATTGACCTTAAGTTTTGACATTTTGTGAAAACCATTGTTGAAGGCAAGCTTAAAAGCGAAATTTGCATAAGTTTACAAAAGCACGAAGACGTGAATACGAGCATGCGCAGACGTTTTTCACCATACAGTAATGGTAAAGTGTGTAAGGAATTTCAATGACGACCATGCAACTTACATCCTGAGGAGTAAGAGGTTCTCTGTCTTCTGGACATTGTGGATTCCTAATTAAACATAAAAATGATATTGAAAAAATATGGTTGACCTCTATTGATAGAATAGTTTACCTTCCTATCAAGCTCAGTATTCTACATGTCACTCACAGGGTTCCCAGACCTTAAAAGTTTGGGGTTCCTGTGTTCTTTGATTGAAACAAATGGAAGCAATGAGTGTGGAGGGGAAGGGGACTGGGGAGGAGGGGAGGGAGCTGGGGAGGAGGGGAGGGAACTGGGGAGGAGGGAAAAGGGAGGGAGACTCTCCCTTCCTTTCCCCTCCTCCCCAGGAGACTCTCCCTTCCTTTTCCCTCCTCCCCAGTCCCCTCCCCTCCTCCCCAGTCCCCTCCCCTCCTCCCCAGTCCCCTTCCCCTCCCCCCTCCCCTTTGAGAGCCTGTAGGCTAGCCTCCTGCGCAGACGTTTTTAGTCTCGATCCAGTAAATTTCCCTCACCTGTAGGCAGGCTAAGATTACTTATGCTACCTGCAGTTGTGTAAATTTATCTGTAACATATTCTTGGCTATCACCTACGTCATCGAAAAATTTCCAGAGCTCTGAGTGAAATCAAATGTCATTCACTCAAAAGAGCACATAAAACTGTGTAACTGCAACATTTTGAATTGAAACGAGTTTTTGTTACAAAGATATTGACATTTTACTGCTCATTCTGTAGTAAGAAATGTATGGCACTTTGTGGTTGGTGTCACTCTACGGGTCACCAAAATATCAGCGGATTTCACATCCCTGAGTAAATCAATGTATATCTTTGTAAAGAGCAAGTAAAGCTCCGTAAGTCCCAGAAATTTTGAGCCCCAAACTGTTTTTCTTGCAAAGAGATTTACGATTCCACAAACTCATTCCGTTTAGTAAGAAATGTATGGCGCCGTCATGTTTGTGCCCCTTCGAGTTTTTCAAAACCACATAAAAATAATAGTTAAATCGTTTATTTTGATAATCAGATGTTTTATAAACAAAAGGTTTATCCATAGACCAAGCCAAATGTGCGTAGTTTGTAGCAAATTTGTCTGTTTCATACGGTGGCCCACAAGTGCAATACACAAATTCGAATTCACGAATACAAATTCACATACACGCATACAAATTCGAAATACATGAAACACAAATTCAAATACACGCATGCAAATTCAAATACACAAATACAAATTCAAATACACGAATGCAAATTCGAAATACACGAACACAAATTCAAATACATGCATACAAATTCAAATTCACAAATTTTTACAAATTCAAAGTCACAAATACAAATTCAAATACACGATACAAATTCAAATACACAAATACAAATTCGAATACACGAATACAAATTCGAATACACGAATACAAATTCAAATACACGATACAAATTCGAATACACGATACAAATTCAGATACACGATACAAATTCAGGTATGTTTGGAATCTGCAGAATGTGGGCTGAACCAACAACAGCAAGCCCATCCAAGAAAACGTTTTTTATTTAGTTCAGACGACCGCGAGGGGGGAGGGGTGGTTATAGTTCAGACGACCGCGAGGGGGGAGGTGGAATATTCCTGAGGTTTGTATTCGTTCTTTTAGCTCGGGTTTGCGGTAAAGTTTGTAAGAAAGGAAAGGGTTTTTGAAATATCTATTTTTTGGACGGGGGAGAAACACAAATCGGTCGAGTTGGTAGAAATAATAATAATAATAATAATAAAAAAGAAAAGAAAATATAGAGAAATATAAAGCTTTCTTTAGAAAAATGCTAAGTAAAAAGTTGAAAGTACAGGATATCAAGGCAACTTTATAACAGTTATCATAAAAGAAATCAAGATTAGGTAGTAATTTGTAAAAATAGAATAATGTGTAGAGCGAATAAATAACACTCATTTCTCCCCCGTCCAAAAAATAGATGTTTCAAAAGCCCTTTCCTTTCTTACAAACTTTACCGCAAACCAGAGCTAAAAGAAAGAAAACAAACCTCAGGAATATTCCACCTCCTCCTGAACTAAATAAAAACCTTTTAATTTCTTGGATGGGCTTGCTGTGGTTGATTCAGCCCACATTGATTCAGCCCACATTCTGCAGATTCCAAACATACCTGAATTTGTATCGTGTATCTGAATTTGTATCGTGTATTCGAATTTGTATCGTGTATTTGAATTCGTATCGTGTATTTGAATTCGTATCGTGTATTTGAATTTGTATCGTGCATTCGAATTTGTATCGTGTATTTGAATTTGTATCGTGTATTTGAATTTGTATCGTGTATTTGAATTTGTATCGTGTATTTGAATTTGTATCGTGCATTCGAATTTGTATCGTGTATTTGAATTGGTATCGTGTATTTGAATTTGTATCGTGTATTTGAATTTGTATCGTGTATTCGAATTTGTATTCGTGTATACGAATTTGTATTTGTGTATTTGAATTTGTATTCGTGTATTTGAATTTGTATTTGTGTATTTGAATTTGTATTCGTGTATTTGAATTTGTATTCGTGTATTCGAATATAATTTGTATGCGTGTATGTGAATTTGTATCCGTGAATTCGAATTTGTATTTGTATTGCACTTCTGGGCCACCGTAGTTTCAGGCATGTCGAATACGCGTGACGATAGTTGCGTGACAGGAATTTTACCTCTGATAACTCGAAAACCAAACAACGGAAAAAACTCAAATATTAAGGAACAACTTCTGTTATGGATATAAAGAACATACTGTAGACCCAACTTTAAGTGATCTATATGAAGCATGTAAGTTTTGTGATGACGTCACGTGAATAAATTAAGTGTTTAGTGTAAAGTTTAAAATGGATATTAAGCGTCTTTCTGTTCATTAATACAAATTTAATCGTATACTTTATTCATATGCATCATTCGATTATGATTGGTTGTCGGTCGTACACGCACATAAAAGCAAGTACATGCAATCATTATCAAGCACTCACAAAAATGTAGAGTTCAATTTCAGTTTCGGCTCCATCGTATCAACAAACGTACTCAAGACTTGTCTATAGTTTAATATTGGCAAATTAGTCGACGGCACCAAAAACTACAGAGCTCAATCAACTCTCTATTGCAGAATTCAAGCACTGTATATATCATAGACCAATTGCATTTAGTTTATCTTGGCCTACCTCTTCATTGCCTCTTGTAAACATTCACTGCAGAACTGATGTCCACACTTCGCCGCCTGTACAGGTTTTCTCATTACAAGTTGGCATATAATACAAATAGAGTCATCAGGTACCTCCTGAACGAACTCATAGTCGTATCCAGACGGCACTGCAGTATTATAAGCCATTTTTGAGCGAGAGATCTTTGAGAGTAGCACTTCTCAATACTTCTTGTAACCAGACTGTGACCCACTTCTTGGAATTCGAACTGACTTAATTAGATCACAGGAATCCCACCCCAAGCAAATTTTAGATCACAGGAATCCCAAAGCTGACGTTGTAAAAAGGTATTTAAAAGTAATGGTTTTGGTAAGGTTTTTAAAAAAACGAGAAAAACCGTCAAAATCAACTTCGAAATGGCACGTAAGTGTATATGTCTGTTTTGAGATGTGCACCTACAACGGCGTGCAGAACCTGTTGAGACACTGTCCCAATTTTGGCCTTAATTAGCCAACCCTGTTTTATGGTCCCCCTTCCCCCCTCTCTCAATGTTGAGTAGGCCGGGGAGATTCCTGATAGGTCCAACACTTGACCCAACCAACATTGTGTCGGGGGGAGGGGGATTCAGAATATATGGCGGTTCCACGACTTACATGGTGGGTATAATATCAAAGAACGTCAATTTTAGGGCACAATGTCTCAACCATTCTGCACGCCGTTGTCTGAGACCTATAATATTAAATAACTAGAAAAAATAATGCAATCATTTGATGATTTTACACTAAACTTGTAGTAGTCAAGGGTAGGCTCTGTATGCTACAATTTCGGGTGACATTGATTTGACCTAACAAAATACTAGCGATAAAAGCCAATTTGGGAATTTATTCAAATCGTATCAATTAAGGCCAGTATGGGGACTGGTTGGATCGCGTGCTTTTCAAATCCTGTAGAAATTAAGCACAAAAGCTGTTGTCAATGGCAACGTGCCATCACGTAAGACTCTGTTAATATTTACTTTTTAAAAGGTCAAATATCTTATTATGCATCAAAATTCGTTTTGTGCGATATTAAAATGCCACGTAAATAAATGTGAAACTTCGAAATACTCTCATATTTTGATACTCATGTACCCGTGACTGCGATAGCAGAATAGTATTTTACCACACGGCTCACAGCAAAGCTCATTTCTGCCTAAATTACAACACTATAGCACAGTTTGTACGAATCGAGATGCCGACTTACATATGCAAATTGTTAGATGTTGAACTCACGGTCAAAAGATTGACCCCCATAAGAGTCCTAGTTAAAGAAATTTGTGATCGGACATCGATCGGACACATACAGGGGTCAGACAAAGGGTAATTCATGCTCAGTCGAGTGTTTTGATGGACAATTGCCTAAGTATCATTTCCTTTGATGATCGCGACGGTTAACCATGGCCACGGTTAACCATGACGCCCATAAAGAGATACAGTAAATTAGTGTATTTAAACATTGGTTAACCTGGTTAACCGTGTGACGTCACGCGCGGATTTCTTAAGCCGAAAGCGCAAAAGAAAACTCGATATACAGCCGCTTGATACTGCAAACAAGTTTTATACTACAAGACAGGCCTAATCTTCAGTGTTGCTCTTCTAATGTTATACGTTTTACAGTAATTCTTTAAAATATCGGCGTCATTTATCAACACAATGACGTGACGCCCTGGAAATTAGTTTAACAGCTAGAAATTGGTTTAACAGCTGACAGGATATATAATTATGAAACCTGTCATACTCTAAAATACATCTTCTAGTTTTGAAACTTTTCACATTTATTATTGGTGTTTTTGTTGTTGTTGTTGTTGTGTTGTTGTGTTTTTTGAAACTAATTTATCGTTCTTGGCCTTGCGTCTATTTCCATTCCTAAAAATGTATTCACAACCAAATTAGCGCGCGCTTGTGTGATGGTTCTATCAGGCGCGCGGTTTTTCTACGTCTATATTTGAATAGGTAGATAGGTAGACTCACTCCTATGTCTTTTATATCGTTTTCCGCACGCTTTTCTATCAGATAAATAAGTACTATGTCCTATATGCTTCTCATTTGTTGTCCACGGACTGATATGTAGCTCAGACAACGGCGTGCAGAACCTGTTGAGACACTGTCCCAATTTTGGCCTTAATTAGCCAACCCTGTTTTATGGTCCCCCTTCCCCCCTCTCTCAATGTTGAGTAGGCCGGGGAGATTCCTGATAGGTCCAACACTTGACCCAACCAACATTGTGTCGGGGGGAGGGGGATTCAGAATATATGGCGGTTCCACGACTTACATGGTGGGTATAATATCAAAGAACGTCAATTTTAGGGCACAATGTCTCAACCATTCTGCACGCCGTTGTCTGAGACCTATAATATTAAATAACTAGAAAAAATAATGCAATCATTTGATGATTTTACACTAAACTTGTAGTAGTCAAGGGTAGGCTCTGTATGCTACAATTTCGGGTGACATTGATTTGACCTAACAAAATACTAGCGATAAAAGCCAATTTGGGAATTTATTCAAATCGTATCAATTAAGGCCAGTATGGGGACTGGTTGGATCGCGTGCTTTTCAAATCCTGTAGAAATTAAGCACAAAAGCTGTTGTCAATGGCAACGTGCCATCACGTAAGACTCTGTTAATATTTACTTTTTAAAAGGTCAAATATCTTATTATGCATCAAAATTCGTTTTGTGCGATATTAAAATGCCACGTAAATAAATGTGAAACTTCGAAATACTCTCATATTTTGATACTCATGTACCCGTGACTGCGATAGCAGAATAGTATTTTACCACACGGCTCACAGCAAAGCTCATTTCTGCCTAAATTACAACACTATAGCACAGTTTGTACGAATCGAGATGCCGACTTACATATGCAAATTGTTAGATGTTGAACTCACGGTCAAAAGATTGACCCCCATAAGAGTCCTAGTTAAAGAAATTTGTGATCGGACATCGATCGGACACATACAGGGGTCAGACAAAGGGTAATTCATGCTCAGTCGAGTGTTTTGATGGACAATTGCCTAAGTATCATTTCCTTTGATGATCGCGACGGTTAACCATGGCCACGGTTAACCATGACGCCCATAAAGAGATACAGTAAATTAGTGTATTTAAACATTGGTTAACCTGGTTAACCGTGTGACGTCACGCGCGGATTTCTTAAGCCGAAAGCGCAAAAGAAAACTCGATATACAGCCGCTTGATACTGCAAACAAGTTTTATACTACAAGACAGGCCTAATCTTCAGTGTTGCTCTTCTAATGTTATACGTTTTACAGTAATTCTTTAAAATATCGGCGTCATTTATCAACACAATGACGTGACGCCCTGGAAATTAGTTTAACAGCTAGAAATTGGTTTAACAGCTGACAGGATATATAATTATGAAACCTGTCATACTCTAAAATACATCTTCTAGTTTTGAAACTTTTCACATTTATTATTGGTGTTTTTGTTGTTGTTGTTGTTGTGTTGTTGTGTTTTTTGAAACTAATTTATCGTTCTTGGCCTTGCGTCTATTTCCATTCCTAAAAATGTATTCACAACCAAATTAGCGCGCGCTTGTGTGATGGTTCTATCAGGCGCGCGGTTTTTCTACGTCTATATTTGAATAGGTAGATAGGTAGACTCACTCCTATGTCTTTTATATCGTTTTCCGCACGCTTTTCTATCAGATAAATAAGTACTATGTCCTATATGCTTCTCATTTGTTGTCCACGGACTGATATGTAGCTCAGACAACGGCGTGCAGAACCTGTTGAGACACTGTCCCAATTTTGGCCTTAATTAGCCAACCCTGTTTTATGGTCCCCCTTCCCCCCTCTCTCAATGTTGAGTAGGCCGGGGAGATTCCTGATAGGTCCAACACTTGACCCAACCAACATTGTGTCGGGGGGAGGGGGATTCAGAATATATGGCGGTTCCACGACTTACATGGTGGGTATAATATCAAAGAACGTCAATTTTAGGGCACAATGTCTCAACCATTCTGCACGCCGTTGTCTGAGACCTATAATATTAAATAACTAGAAAAAATAATGCAATCATTTGATGATTTTACACTAAACTTGTAGTAGTCAAGGGTAGGCTCTGTATGCTACAATTTCGGGTGACATTGATTTGACCTAACAAAATACTAGCGATAAAAGCCAATTTGGGAATTTATTCAAATCGTATCAATTAAGGCCAGTATGGGGACTGGTTGGATCGCGTGCTTTTCAAATCCTGTAGAAATTAAGCACAAAAGCTGTTGTCAATGGCAACGTGCCATCACGTAAGACTCTGTTAATATTTACTTTTTAAAAGGTCAAATATCTTATTATGCATCAAAATTCGTTTTGTGCGATATTAAAATGCCACGTAAATAAATGTGAAACTTCGAAATACTCTCATATTTTGATACTCATGTACCCGTGACTGCGATAGCAGAATAGTATTTTACCACACGGCTCACAGCAAAGCTCATTTCTGCCTAAATTACAACACTATAGCACAGTTTGTACGAATCGAGATGCCGACTTACATATGCAAATTGTTAGATGTTGAACTCACGGTCAAAAGATTGACCCCCATAAGAGTCCTAGTTAAAGAAATTTGTGATCGGACATCGATCGGACACATACAGGGGTCAGACAAAGGGTAATTCATGCTCAGTCGAGTGTTTTGATGGACAATTGCCTAAGTATCATTTCCTTTGATGATCGCGACGGTTAACCATGGCCACGGTTAACCATGACGCCCATAAAGAGATACAGTAAATTAGTGTATTTAAACATTGGTTAACCTGGTTAACCGTGTGACGTCACGCGCGGATTTCTTAAGCCGAAAGCGCAAAAGAAAACTCGATATACAGCCGCTTGATACTGCAAACAAGTTTTATACTACAAGACAGGCCTAATCTTCAGTGTTGCTCTTCTAATGTTATACGTTTTACAGTAATTCTTTAAAATATCGGCGTCATTTATCAACACAATGACGTGACGCCCTGGAAATTAGTTTAACAGCTAGAAATTGGTTTAACAGCTGACAGGATATATAATTATGAAACCTGTCATACTCTAAAATACATCTTCTAGTTTTGAAACTTTTCACATTTATTATTGGTGTTTTTGTTGTTGTTGTTGTTGTGTTGTTGTGTTTTTTTGAAACTAATTTATCGTTCTTGGCCTTGCGTCTATTTCCATTCCTAAAAATGTATTCACAACCAAATTAGCGCGCGCTTGTGTGATGGTTCTATCAGGCGCGCGGTTTTTCTACGTCTATATTTGAATAGGTAGATAGGTAGACTCACTCCTATGTCTTTTATATCGTTTTCCGCACGCTTTTCTATCAGATAAATAAGTACTATGTCCTATATGCTTCTCATTTGTTGTCCACGGACTGATATGTAGCTCAGACAACGGCGTGCAGAACCTGTTGAGACACTGTCCCAATTTTGGCCTTAATTAGCCAACCCTGTTTTATGGTCCCCCTTCCCCCCTCTCTCAATGTTGAGTAGGCCGGGGAGATTCCTGATAGGTCCAACACTTGACCCAACCAACATTGTGTCGGGGGGAGGGGGATTCAGAATATATGGCGGTTCCACGACTTACATGGTGGGTATAATATCAAAGAACGTCAATTTTAGGGCACAATGTCTCAACCATTCTGCACGCCGTTGTAGCTTTATTTACAAATACGTACGTAAGACTATGAAGGACGTTTTCATGATACTTTGCCAGCTTTAAAATATCTTGAAGGCTTTAATTATTCTTATACACAATCTCTCGCACAAATCATTCAGCGAATTTGTTGAAAAGCATCATTTCATCCACTGGATAAGGGCCGGATTTATTCAACGGATGTGCAACAGAAACCTGATGTTTTCCGCGCTCAAAAAATTGCTAAATTGCACATTGAGATAGCACAAAAACAAGCATCTTGAACTTTATTTTCTCTTCTGTTTTGTTATTCTTAACACAAAATATTGTTTAATAAAATTAACACAAACGCATTTGCAAATGTTTAGAAAAATTTATCGATAAAAACTCACGCGAGCCTTGTTTTAACTAGTGCACTCTTTGCGCATGACTGTGAAATGTACCATTTCCGATTGGATCGGAAATGAGCGGCGATACTCCTCCCTCGAGCTTTTAGGGGTCAAAATCTGGTACCTTTTAGGGTGTCTCAGACATTAGTTGACAACCAGAGATTTAGCTGGTACCTTTTAGGGTGTTTTTTGTTTGGTTTTTTGTTTGTTTGTTTGTTTGTTTTTGTTTGTTTGTTTTCAGTAAATAAAATACCTAAATATGCATTACTGGGACAATTTTAATGTTCTGTGTCTTGAGCAAATCGACTAAAGGAACTTTTATTTTTTTGGATTCTGTTTAATTTTGTTTTTGAATTGGTATCTTATAGGGGCAGACATCAATTGATGCCACGCCCACTAAGATAAGACTCGTGTACCTTTTAGGGGTCATTTTCGAAATTTCTCACGAGCATCTCCACCCTCTTATATACGGGAGTCCCCCGGGACTTGAAGCCTGACAGCTAAATTAACCAGCACAGGCATTTTAGAATTAACTCTTTTTGTACAGTGTGCATGTCAAGATTCCTGTCTCTTGAAATCTATTACACAATAATTGCTTAAATCTACTCACCTTCATAACGGTCTCCCGACTGATTTCTTCTTGATTTTACATCGATATGTCAACCATAACTCAATTTCCCAACAAGTGTAAAACACTGTTAGTAGATTCTAAAACAAGACTAGTCATTCAGATCGAACGAACGGGAACAACGGCCTAGCATTGTCATCTCGCACTGCAGTATTTCTGACGTTAAACTGAAAGGAGCTGAGATCACATCGAACATGCGCCTGTTTTATTTCCGAATTATGTACGAAGGCATATGGAAAAACGAAATCGGCAGTGATCGCGGCAGTTTGGAGACATTTCGGTTTTCCGGAAAATAGGCGTACATGTGCCGATACTACTTCGTACCTCTTCGAATGTCTTCGTCTTGTCAGTTTTTTCACGAGGGTGAGTAGTAAAGGTATTGTTCTTGCCTACAAATATGGCATGAAATTGCTCTGTTTATTGGCCTGATTATATGAACCGGGCTGGCCCGGTACCGGTTAAGCGAGCTCACCTCTTTTGTTTTCTTCAGTCCGCCCTTGGGGCCACAAAACAAAAGAAGTCAGCCCGCTTAAGCTAGCGTTTATCTTTGCAACTTTCCTAAACCCTACATTTCAATTCGTAGGATCCATGGAGTTCAGAGGACCCTGATATAGGATTTTTACTTTAGTGAACCCTTGCATCAAGGATAGCTCTTCATTACTCCATACTGCGAGTCATCAGCAGTTCCGTCATGCAAGACCACTCCTTGTTCAAAGGGCATTTAATTTCAACAGAGACAATGTTGACAGATGTAGTCTGTGAACAAGTATCAGAAGACCTAGATGACACAGGAAAATAAAAAGATCCTGCAGAATGTCAAAGATGCATTTTAACAGCTTGCTAGTAGTTCAAATTCAAACATTAATAACTTAATTACCCTCCAACAGACCCAAACACTAGTGATTGTATTAGCTGAAAACTAACCCAACTAAAAAGGAAATATGAAGCAATGTTGCGGAGGAACATACTTGTGGAAAGCCCCTCAAACACACAGTCTGTCGTCTCATCAAGGGTGGAGATTTCTTGGAGTTGTCCAAGTTGGCCTAATATGATAATTGGGCGTCATCAGATTTGCTCACAACAAAACATCACTCCAATGCTATATGTCGTAGATTTAATACCAGGAATTAATATTATAAAAATAATACCAGGCAGGGCTTGGTGGGAAAAAGGTCGACAGCCGACTGTCGCTGTCTTGATTATTCAGACCACATCTGGTCATTTGGGTGGGGGTCTTTTGTAGTTATTAGGGTTAATGATCTACTGATCACCATGTATATAGAAGGGTTATCTGATGTTACAGTCATTTGGGAGGGGGTCTTCGGCTTTTACTTTTGGGGGGTTTCTATAAAACGAAGACCCCTTTTGAAATGCGTGTTGTTTTTCAAATATATATAATATCTGTTATACTCTTTAGTAGAAATGAGCAGTGTCAAAAATGTCGAGCGGTATTGGGCCATTTCTGGTCATTTGAGGGGGGGGGTCTTCATTTACAATTTTTAGTTTTTTCCTTTTTTTTCTATAAAACGAAGACCCTCTTGAAATGTTTAAAAAGTGCAAATCTATTTAACAAGAGTTAACTTGGTGGTGGGATCAATATTTCTAGCAATTTATCATCAAGGCCTTAATTTGCGGTAGTAAATGCTGGGTGTCTTCATTTTGGTGTCTTTGGTCTTCGTTGTCTACCCATCCACTCAAATCAGTCTCGAACTCAGTTGTTCTGCGCCATCTGACGCTGTAGGTACTTGCTCGTTCTCAGCATTTTGCAAGTCCTGAAAGACATACATTAAGAGACATATGTTTAGTATATATAGAGCTAGCAATTATTAAAAAGAATTCAAGAGACCCATACCATGTTTTTTTGCATTTGGTACATTGCGAACACACGTCCATTTTGTTGAACATTCTTTCACGGTACTTTTACAAGCACAGGAACCACGGCCTCTTTGGCGAAAACATTGGCTCTTACCCTGACTGCCGTTTACTTGAAAATCCTATAAATAAATGTTACAAATATTAAATAAGTACATGTTCATAAAAAAGAACGCAGCAAAAATATATACAAATATTTCTGAATTGAAGACTCACGTACCTGAGACGTGTCGAAAGTTTCATCGTTATTTTAAGCAGCGGAGCGAGTCATAGTCGTTACAAAATACATCTGGTCCTCCCTCATTATTTGTAAAATTCAGCGACTGATCAGGTTCCATGGCGATTTAAATAAAGGTAAAAACAAACCACAAAGTCCAACAGAATCGATCAAAACAATAGTAGCATCACCGCGTAGAGACTGACCCGTTAAATTGTCAACTCAGGACGGTTTGTCCAATCAGATCGCAAACTTGGGTGTGTCTGTACTCTGATAGATGCACGGATGACGTCAAAATATGACAAGAACAAACTGTACGCAACGAGAGGAAGTCGAGTGGCGCGACTTGTTCTCATCACATTTTGATGTCATCTGTGCATCTATCGGAGTACAGGCCCACGAAAAAATTGAATCCAATTTGTTTTATATCATATTCATCAAAACCTTTCAACCAATCAGAGCGCGCGTAAGATTTTATGACGTCATATATCTACGTGTGCGTACTGTAATCACACACGGTTCTTGACCAATCAGAGCGTGCATGATGTACCAATTATCATATCAATATACAATAGAACTGGCACCAAAGGGGGTTCCAGAACCCCTGGAACCCTCCCTGAGCTAGCCATGTTCTTGGTACATAAAGGATTGTCATCAAACCTTAGTAGATACTTACCTTGACAAGGAGGTGTCAGGGTGATACCATAAAAACCAGGCGCACACGAGTCACACTTGTCGCCAATGAAATTTGGTTTACAATCACATTTACCCGTAGTCTGTAGAGAGAAGAATACAAGAATTTAAACAATAACTATGAACTCGATAAAAAACCACCACGATCACGACTGCGCCCGGGGCATTATTATAAATAATTTGGATAGTACGCTTACTTTGATTGGCCCAGAAGCGTTCTACAGTATATATATATATATATTTTTTTTTTTAGAACCCCACACAACCTCTACAGAACCCCACAGAGCCCCTACAGAACTCCCACTAGAATCTAATCTAGAATCTAGCTAATCCAATTTAGAATCTAATCTAGAATCTATTAGAATCTATGGTAATCTAAAATCTAATCTAGAATTTAATAGAATTAATCTAGAATCAAGCTAGAATACTAGAATCTACACTAGAATCTAGCTAGAATACTAGAATACACACTAGAATCTAGCTAGAATGATAGAATCTAATTTAGAATCTAATCTAATCTTATTTAATCTAGTCTAGTCTAGTCTAGTCTAGTCTAGTCTAGTCTAGTCTAGTCTAGTCTAGTCTAGTCTAGTCTAGTCTAGTCTAGTCTAGTCTAGTCTAGTCTAGTCTAGTCTAGTCTAGTCTAGTCTATAGTCTAGTCTAGTCTAGTCTAGTCTAGTCTATAGTCTAGTCTAGTCTAGTCTAGTCTAGTCTAGTCTAGTCTAATCTAATCTAATCAATTCTACGATAAAACACGATCAGTGAGCTTTTTAAAATGACTTCTAAAACCCATCATTTTAAAGTATTATATGAATTTATGAAAAAAATCCATTTATAACTGAATAAATAAGCTTATCATTTTTTTCTTTGCACTGGCGCAGAACCCCTACTTTCCTACTACTATTCTAAAACCTTGTTTTCATGAGGGAAGGAAGCAGAAACGAAAGCACCGTACGCAGTCTTAGTGTTGCATTTCTGTTTGAGAGAAGACAGTGGACAGTGCATACTGAGTCCGCGTGTGTTGTTTTCGCTTCTGCTGTCGTCCCTCGCGAAAACCAGGCACAACATTTCAAATTTCAAATTCCCGCAAATATGGTTTGAAGCCAATTCAATGATTTTAACCACTTACCTCACTACATTGTTGTTTTGTAGAACCTTGTGGATGACAACTACATGCTAAACAACCCACACCTCTAGAGAAATTAAACGCGTTGGCATCACATCGATCACATGACAATCCTACAACACGTGGTAAACATTGACACTGTCCAGTAACACGATTACATGGTGTGCCTAATCGACTTCCAGTTGAATTGCATTGACATGCTGTGATAATCAATTAGAAGTATTATTAGCATACATGTAGATGAACAAAGGGCAAGGGTGGAATACGTCTACGATGTAAGAGGTAATGCACCTTAGCTTCTATAGCTACCACTGTTTTAAAAATGAACTGCTTGAAGGGAGATTAAACAATTAGGACTACTCTGCAAGGAAAGGTTTCCTTTAACTATTCTCTTTTCTTTTCTCACTAGAGGATATTAACAAGGATATTCACGACATTCATCAATTTTGTATCAATGTAATAACTTACTGGAGCATGATCTCCTTAGAGCGTTGCCATAGAAACCATCAGCACATAACTCACAGTTATTACCAGTTGTGTTGTATTTACAGTTGTAACACTGTCCAGTGGTAGTATTACAGTTGCCTGATATACTTGTATCTACATTGCCACTACAGCTGCATTTCTGACACTTGCCATCGGGTTCCTAATTATCATACAATAATAATAATAATATATTTAAGTAATTCATTAAAGAGGAACTAGGGGAGAACCGATTTTTTTGTTGGGCATCACATGTGACCTGGGTTTGTTAGATCATATTCTCTCCCTTGCTTTGGGTATTTTTCTCGCTATCGCGCGCGAAAGGCAATAGAATTTGATTTTTGACGTGCGCTCGGACGGAACCGTTTGCTTTCGGCATTTGAATCCCATTGTTTAAGAGCCTTGTGCGCGCGATGCCGAAGTTACTAAAAATAGCCTCATTCGCCACGAACATCGCACAGACATCAATACTGAGTTTCGTTCTTATATTATTATGGTCTTTTGTGGACACTTAAATATAAACAGTTATTATTGCCATGATCAGTTGTCATACTTACCATAGGTTTGCCATAGTTACCAGTTGTACAAAATTCACAGCGACGACCAATGTGTCCCTTTGTACAATTTTCACAAGTAGGCTGACCATCACTAGCAAGAACACATGTCGATGAGAACTGATTAGATGATGACGGTCCTCCAGGACATGGGCAGGGTTTGCAGTCATTGGATGTACCATAAGTTGCGTTACCATAGACACCATCTGCACATCGTTCACAATAGTCACCTTGCAAAAACATACACATTAGTGACATGCTTGTAGCCACAGATAACATCACTCAGGGTCTTGTAAGCTGCCCAAAATACTCGCAGCTAGATAGCCAGGCTCATTCTGATATTGCCTACTGTATGTGCCAATTTGGCTCTTCGAAGATACTTTGGGACAGAGCTTTAGATTTTTAAATGGCTGTTGTGGAGGAATGGTCATTGTAATGATATATAAAATGGAGAAAATTGGCTGAAGATGCTGAAGTTATTATTGCATATTTCGCAAGACATACACAGGAACTGAGTTAACGGATATTGCTTTTAATCATTGCTATGGCAAACATAAATGGGTTATAAAACCAATTATGTTATTGTTCTAGATTTTGGTCTTTCCTTTGCGTTTCTGCCTGGGTTCATTTATGGTCCTGGGATCATTTGCGGGCCTCTAAAATTTAATGTAGAGATATAACTGTTGGTGAAGGTGCAACTGTATTCTCCAGACAATTTGAAATAGAAAATGGGCTGTCTCCAAATACATCTGGTCTGAATATCACTAAGTGACATGGCATGCATATCTCGAGAATTGTTGGACATGAAGTCTTCCATTTCTAAAACCATTTACAGTCCATGACAACAATGGTCTATACTTACCTGTAGTGTTATGTTGGCAGGACAGACAGATACCAGTCTCGCCGTCACAACTATTTGAATGTCCATTACATTGACATGGTACACACTGGACATATGCACCCCTATTAGTTGTGGCCCTTGTGTACCCTGGTGCACAGCGCTCACAGAATTGACCCCCATACTCTTTAGGACAATGACAAGTTTCAACATTAAAAGCCTTTGGTGCTGAGTTCCCTTTTGCGCTGTATTTCATGTTCATGTCTGCAATACGGGTGTTCTTATTGGTTAAAGTCGTCCATTTAGCTCTAATGTAGATGTACTGTAATGTACTTAATACAACAACCATTTCAGTGCTTGTTGGACGTCGTCCTTCCGTGGTGCCTACATACCAATCACTTTCCAGGAATTTTATCTAAAGATAATTTAGCAAATTTCAAAAAATACCCATGTAATAGTTACTGGCATATATCAGTGACTCCTCTTAATTCACTGCTGCAATTGAAATATGAAGGCAAGCAAGCAAGCAAGCAAGCAAGCAAGCAAGCAAGCAAGCAAGCAAGGATTGGGGACTTATATTACCGTATAACTTGTAAATACAGTGCCAGGTTGAGAAGGTAGTCGGTATACAATTGGCTGACTGAATCCTCTTCCTCTCAAGATGACATCACCTTTAGGTGAGTTTTCAGGTGAGCTGACATCATCTTGTTGAAGCTTGAAGGACATGGTGTAGGCGTAAGCAAACCGTCCTTGTCTGACATATTTATTAGGAGCACTGAAGTACTGTTCTCCAGTCACAAGTGTTATGATAAACCCCCTGAAATGTCAAGGAAAAATGCTTATTTATTTATTTATTTATTTATTTATTTGTTTGTTTGTTTGTTTGTTTGTTTGTTTGTTTATTTATTTATTTATTTATCTATTTATTTATTTATTTATTTATTTATCTATCTATCTATCTATCTATCTATCTATCTATCTATCTATCTATTTATTTATTTATTTATTTATTTATTTATTGTTACAACTTATATTATAGCTTCACATTTTCATGTCACTTTTTATTACTCAAACGCTCCGCAGGAGGCCTGAGTTTAAAATTCAGGATCATTATTATTATAGTTATTTGTCGCGTTCAGTCACAAATCGCCGTCCAGTCTCCAAGGTGCATGCGTTTAAGTCTAAGCGCATGCGTAGAATGAGACATATATATCTGAGGACATGGATGGACTGATTCAACAAATGTCTCGTCGCTGAAAGTAAGCAAGCGTGAATACTGTGATATCTAATAACCTCAAGCCACGTACAAATGCACACACTGTTCGCGAGTGACCCACACTAAAAGATGTCTAGCGTCAGATGTCAATCTATTTATAAGTCAACTATCACAAGTAAATCTATCGAGAACCATTTCGTGTATAATGAGCTAAAACACAAGCACAAATAATTCTGTACAAATGATGAAACTGACATTTCTTGATACTACGACAATCCAAGGAACTGTAGTACGTCTAGTACTGAAATCGAACTCAGTAACTCAGTATTGCTGATACGTGTAACAGTTTATGAACGGGGACCAAGATAACCGTTACAAATTCGATTTAATTGCAGACAACTCTAAGATAAGTCTTTAGAGTTTAGGTATAAGATAACGAGTGAGGTAAACTAACTAAGAACTAAGTAACTGTAAGAACTAATTCAGGGGGGGGGGGAAGTATTGGAAATGCTCGAATTAATTCTATTGGTTGCTAAGGAAAAGGCAAGCTCATTAGGTTGTGTTTACTGGACCATCAAGGGAGAGGTTTCATAGATAAATCTCTATGATTCCAGCAAGACAATACCTAGTTACAATAGTTAACAGAGAGGAAAAAGTACATTACACAAACTGGTAACAAGAAATGAGGAAATTAGGACTTACTGGAAGCACAATCTGTCCTAAGAGCTCAAGCAGACTTTGTTTGTATAGGGCGTGCTATTATGGATAACTAGGGGGAAGCACGCCAGCATAACAGCTGAATGAGTTCATTGAAACAAATCGGTTTCGAATATAATTACCAGTGTTTTTCCAATAAACTGTGCCAGGGTTTCCAGGGAAACCAGGGCCATGGAGTACTCTCTGGCACTTCTCAAGTGCATATCGCGTGAACAACCTGTAAGCACGTGATTGCTCAAAGAGCTCCGACTTCGGCTTTATTAGAAAAACGCAAGTAATAAAACTCGCAACCAATAAGATTACATGGATAGCATTTATTAAATTAAAATAGAATAAGCAAGTACTATAGTAGCATAGTACTTCTTTTTATTGTTGCCATTTTTATAAATTAAAAGACAATTTTATCATAATGACTATAGTTCATAATGTAATCGCGTATTTAGCCAAGTATTGATTCGTGTTATGAGTTAAACAAAGTGCATAAAGTGCATAAAGTGTTAAGTGTGAAGAAGAAGAAGAAGAAGAAGAAGAAGAAGAAGAAGAAGAAGAAGAAGAAGAAGAAGAAGAAGAAGAAGAAGAAGAAGAAAGATTAGAGTGCTTATGAGAAGTTAAAAAATATATATAGTCTGTCAAAAGAAGGGACATTGAGGGTAACTATCCCTTATGGGAGGTGTCCGCTTACCGAAGGAGTCCGTTAGTGAGTAGAGGTTTAGCCATATACTAATACATCAATCAACAAACTTACAGTGTCAATGTTGGTGATAATCCTTGACTTAAACCAGGTGAGAATGTCCAAAAGGCAATCACTGTTAGTCCATCTTTATTTACAGCTTTCCATCCATCCATATTGGTATTATCAGTTGTAGTTGATAACCTGGTTTCAACCTTGGTCCCAAACCATCCATCAGCAGTAGTACAGTTACTAGTCTTATTAGAACACTGACACTGTAAGCAGCCTTTAGGGTGTTGTGCCCCTAGACCATAATAACCACTAGGACATGTGTCACACTGTCTACCGATGGGTTGCTCTTTACAGGGACACTGTCCTGTTGTCTTGTCACATGTACTACTATGACTACCATTAGAATTGCAACTACATGTGGTACAACCTGGAATTGAAACAAGATGTATTTTATAATTCTGTAGAGAGAACGCACAGTTTCATTTATGGTATACCAACATGATACTAATCTGGAAACCTAGATCCAGGAGGGGCGGATTTAGTGGAGGGGCGCAGGGGGTGCGCACCCCTTTCTGGGACGACTTACAGTCCTTTTTTCTCGATATTTTCCCAAAATATCCTCTCGGCATTTTCCATTTTATATGATGGTTACCCCCTCCTGAAAACGGTGCATTCCCTCCTGAAGATAATCCTGAATCCGCCCCTGTTCAGGTAGAATTAATATCTTTATCTTAAACTGCTGAGGAAAGCTAAGATCTTTTTGAGACATTTGAGTCTGAGTGTTCAGGAAACCGTATTGAACACCAAAACTGAGGCGCCAGAGACATGGGTTGACAGTGTACATGTAGCCCAAAAGTTTTTGTGCAGAAAAATATGAGTGCATTTTTACTGCAATTGAGCCCCAAAAAGGTTACTCATAATTGTGCCGTTAAGGGGAGCCGCAAATGCATTGTACATGGTGCAACAGAATTGCAGGAAAGACAAACAAACAAGCAAAATAATGCAATAAATTGCTGTAGTCATATATGGCACAATTGCATTTAGACACAACACTTGTAGCTACAGTAAATGCTATTTGATTGCATTTGGATTTACCTTATGCGATCGACTGGACATTTATTGCCATAATGATTATATGATATGATGATAGATAAATGATTAAGCAATAGAAGATAGATTTCTATGACTCTACCGGTGAGATAGAGCACGCGTGATGTTGGGAGAAACACGAGAAAAGTTTGAAAAAAAATCACGAGCCGTAGGCGAGTGATTTTCAAACTTTTTCGAGTGTTTCTCCCAACATCACGCGTGCTCTATTTCACCGGTAGAGTTATAGAAAACTATCTTCTATTCTTGGGTTTCACCTACGTCATCGAAAAATTTAAAAAGCCCTTAGTGAAATAAAAATAATATCACTATAAAGAGCAAGTAAAACTATGTAACTTCACAAATTTTGAAATTGAAACGAGCTTTTTCTGCGAAGATATTAATTTTTGAAGTGCCGAATCTATAGTAAGAAATGTATGGCACTTCGCAGTTGGTGTCCCTCCACAGGTCATCAAAATGACAGCGAATCTCTCATCCCTGAGTAAAATCAGGCACATCTGCTTAAAGAGGAGGAAAAACTTTATGACTGCGGGAAATTTTGAGTCCGAAAGATATTGTGATGCAAAGATATCGACAATTTCACAAAGCCAGTTATTACAAAGAAATGTATGGCGCCGCCATATTGGTGTCCCACTTTGGGACACCAACATGGCGGACAATAAATATGATTGGCAAAATCATGTTAAAATAACAACTTTATCATGTATTTTGATACAGAAACTTAGTAAACAATACTTTTATTCATACAGCAAGCCAAATGTGTGTTTACTTCTAACTATTTCAAAGTTTTACGTTCATAGGAAAACGCGTGACAGTGTTGCGTGACATAGGTTTTACCTTTGATAACTCGAGAACCAAGCAAGGAAAGTTTCTCAAATACTCAAGAAAAACTTCTGTTAGACATATAAGCAACATACTTAAGGCTTAACTTTATGTGCTCAATATGAGGCATGAATATTTTCGATGACGTCACATGAAACCCAAGAATTGCTTTTATGATATAGCAAGAGGTATTTTAAGAACGATCAAATTGTGTTATTTTCTGATCAAAACTAAAATTCTCAAAACTACTTGCGCAAGCCAATCACATTTGTCGTACTATTGACTAATCAGTGTGACTCAAAGCGGCGTTTTTGACAAAACAGTTTGACAACTTTCATCGAGAGAATTCAGCAAAAAATATGTTGAAAAGAGAGTTTTCTGTTTTTATAATGAAACAATGACTCGGAAATAGACAAAAAGGCTAAATATAACTTACAGTTCTTCAAGATTTGGAAATGTTTACTTGCTTTCGACGAATCAAGCACCATTCGCTATGGTTAATTGAAAGCCGTGTTTTCGGTTGAAAAAAGCTGAAGTTTGAAAGAGACTTACAGGATAAGGATTTTGCTGGTAAACGAGAAGCTGTTGATTTGAATTATCTGTTGGCTGTTCACCGATAGCTTGTGTCAAAACATCTCTACACTGGCGTAGTTGGTTCATACAAAGGATGATTGAACAACAGAGATTGAACAAGTTGTCTAGTTTTGGAAATCTTCCACCTCTCTTTGTAAGTAAGAAACAAAACTTTGTTCAATGAAAAATAACTCTTATTGATAGAAACTAATCCGTGAGAAAAAACAATTTACTATGTTGTGAATTCTAGTTCCTTAAAGTTGATTTATACTGGCGTTTGCAAGTTCATGCTCATACAAGTCATTTTCTATGAATATTTACGTCATTGTCCGACCACGAGGCTTAGTTTGTAAATTTAAACGATAACTGGAATGATTGAAAGTATTTTTTAGTTTATTTCTAAGTTTTGATCTCCTAACTAAAGTGAAATTTGTAAATAGGCGTTTTGGTAAAATCATTCGTCAGAAAACCATGTCTTTACCGGTGAAATAGAGCATAGATTTTGGTGGTCTCTCAGCCAATCAGAACGTGTGTTATAATTGAGGTATATTATAATAAATGATAGATAATGATAAACCACTACCTTAAGAATACATGTATTGATATAGCTGGGGTTACATACTTACCCGATGTTGTAAGGTTATAGAAAGTATCTTTACAGTGTGTACATTTATTGCCACCAACACCAGTCTTGCATGTACATACACCGGCATTGTCACACTGTAGACCCAAAGAGTATCCACTTGTACAATTACATGCTAAACACCCAGAAAGAAAATTGATGGATTGAAACAATAAAACAAATATACAAAATTGGGGTAACTCATCACCCTTCCTTGCAGCACATGCAAGTGCTGAATTACGAAGAGCGCAGCGAAAAGACTAACCCGTTCACTTGATAGAATTGTAAACTCAGGACGCTTTGTCCAATCAGATCGCGAGTTAGGACAATATAGTACATTTCAAAACGAAATGAAACGGCTGCAATGCAACTTGATGCAAACAGGCCCTTTTACCAATTATTATATTAATATACAATAGAACTGGCACCAAAGGGGACTCCAGAACCCCTGGAACCCTCCCTTAGCTAGCCACGCTCTTGGTACATAAAGGTTTGTCATGGTTTATGGGTGGCATGGTTGGCCGAGCGGTTAGAGCGCTGGTCTTTCACCGCTGTGGTCCGGGTTCGAGTCCCAGCTCGAGCGCTGGATCATATGTGAATTGAGTTTGTTTGATGTGTTGTTCCCTACCATGCCACGAGGTTTTTTTCTCCGGGTTCTCCGGTTTTTCCTCCCTCAGCAAAAATCAACATGTGAGTCGAGTGATTATTTGCAAAATACTTAATTTAGAGGTAGTGTGTGTGAGAGTACAATGTCCCCTTTAGTGCGCAAGCGCTAGAAGACTTGGACACTTAAATAAACAGTTATTTTTTATGGTCATCAAACCTTAGTAGATACTTACTTTGACAAGGAGGTGTCTGGGTGATATTGTAAAAACCAGGCGCACACGAGTCACACTTGTCACCAATGAAATTTGCTTTACAATCACATTTACCCGTAGTCTGTAGAGATCGAGAAGAATACATGAATTTAAACAATAACAATGAACTTGATAAAAGACTACCAGACTACCACGAGCACGAATGTTCATTTCTGAGCCGTTTAATAAAGTCGTTGTAAAGTCTGGCTTTCATGAGGGAAGGACGCAGAAGCGGAAGCACCGTACGCAGACTTAGTGTTGCATTTCTGCTTGAGAGATTGTTATCGCTTTTGCTTTCGTCCCTCGCGAAAACCAGGCATAACATTTCAATCTCAAATTCCCACATGTATGGTTTGAAGCCAATTTAATGATTTTAAGCACTTACCTCATTACATTGTTGTTTTATAGAACCTTGTGGATGACAACTACATGCTAAACAACCCACACCACTAGAGATATTAAACGCGTTGGCTTCACATCGATCACATGACCATCCTACAACACGTGATAGACATTGACACTGTCCAGTAACACGATTACATGGTGTGCCTGATCGACTTCCAGTTGAATTGCATTGACATGCTGTGAAGAACAATTAGAAGTATTATTAACATAGATGAACAAAGGGCAAAAGTGAAATACATCTACAATGTAAGAGGTAATGCGCCTTCTGGCTATTACTGCTTTTATAAATGAGCTGCTTGAAGGGCAAGGACTATTCTCCTTTCTTTACAATACAATACAATACAATACAATACAATACAATACAATACAATACAATACAATACAATACAATACAATACAATACAATACAATACAATACAATACAATACAATACAATACAATACAATACAATACAATACAATACAATATGCGTTTATTTAGCACCATTAATTACACTTTTTATAATACATACACAATATACAACATGATTTAAGGTGACAAGCTATCTACAATAACCTCTTGGCTAACCGAGGTAGATAGCTGAACTAGTGAGGCAAGTAAAACTGAAACATTTCTTTTCTCGCTAGAGGAAAGGTTGACAAGTATATTCACGACATTTATCAATTTTGTATCAATGTGATAACTTATTGAAACAGGTTTTCTTATCTCTTGTAACAATAAAACAAATAAATAAATTTGTGGCAGTTCATCGCCCTTCCTTACAGCACAAATGCTGAATTACCAAGGGCGCAACTCAACGTGATTGAGTCGATGGTATACGATGGTATACATACGATGGTATACATAGACACTCGTGGCAGCAACCATATGACCCATGTCTAAACACAACTGATCACGGATCACAGCTTAGATCAAAACTAGTGAGGCAAGTAAAACTGTAGCTGAGTACGCAACCGGAGATAAAATTAAAACCCTCCCACCAAGGGAAAGAACGAACAAGAAATTCAAGCCACATGTGATGCTCCGGGGCCACAGACCGGCGCTCTCACTGGTAGGTGTTTGTGGTTTTGAAGAAAGTCACTTTGATACCGTCCACGCCGATTTTGAGACGACAATTATCGCAAGATAATGTCGTCTCTCTGTCGATCAAAATGATAGGAGAATTGTAATACTTGTCATTTCCCCTGGCCTTTGGCTATGCTCCCTATTGAAGGAAATTTGCATTTTGATACTAATAAAAACAAAAATCATACTTGCATTAACTCACAGGTGCTTGGTTTGACATTGCTGGTAAAAGAATTTTAAGTGTAACTGAAACACATCTTTGGAACGTATGAGAACTATATAGCTAAAAACATGAATGCCTTTAGATAGTGTGCAAAGCGTTACAAGCTGACAGCATTTTTGTATTTTTGAAATTTTAATCTCACTGGCCCGTTCAGACATGTATGGAAATTAAGACCGATTTTCAGATGATGATGTCCATTTGAAGCAGAAGACCTAGCCCTGATCATCCAAAAATCAGGCCAAGATACATTTGTGCATTTATAGTGCCTTTAGTGCAAGCTTGAACTGCCCTGCTTTTCTCACCTTTACTGCTCAAACTCTCACCATACAGCCATTAAGTGATGATGCACATAATACACCAATAGTTTACCTTCACATCCTGAAGAATAGTTCCAGTAATTTGGTTGACATGTGTCACACACCCTTCCCTGTACTCTTGGTTTACAATAACATTGACCAGTAGTGGGGTGGCAGTGAGTACGGTTGGAAATGTTGGGTACACCATTTAGATTGCATCCACATGCTAGAAGTTAAAAAATACAATACAATGTAAATGATTTATATTAGAGAGTTTCAATAAGCTTTGAAGTAGCAGCTGCAAAAGGTATTGACGAGTTTCATTGTGAGTGTCATTCTGGTTGACAGGCAAGGGACTAAAGGAAGGGACCCTAAGACTTGACTCTTATATATACATCTACATTATCATATGGCATTCATTTCATTTGGTATGAAAATTTTCAAACCAGTTTTTTTTCTATTGTATCAGACTATGATAATGAATATAGCACAAGAAATAAACACTGAAAAAGAAGAAGAAGAAGAAGAAGAAGAAGAAGAAGAAGAAAAGAAAAAGAAAAGAAAAGAAAAAAGAAAAAAAGAACTGGTTGAAAACGTATTAACACCCCCCCCCCCCCCCCCCCTCCGCGCTCACCCAAGAAAAAAGGAAATCAAACCATGTAACAACCTTAATTGTACCATACATCTATTTGCTTACTCTCAAATTTACTCTCAAATATATTTATAACTATTATCAAGCATGAAAAAAATTCTCTACAACGATAATACCCTATCTACTATGGTATTATGTTCGATAGTATGATGTATGATGTATGATGTTCAATGAGGTCATTTGCATTCAGGCACAATATACCCCAAGGCTTATTCTAGCTTCAGTTTATTCCCAATCAATATAGACTTTTACATTAAGTCATATAACTTACGTATACAAGTTTTAGGATGGTTCATCATAACAGAACTGTTCTTGTAATGCTCCACTTTACACAGCTCACACTTATCACCAGTTGTATTGTCAGTACAGTTATCACATACTCCATATCCCTTGGTAATATTGTAATGACAGCTTACTGCATGGTTGTTACAGCCACAATCTAAATATAACAGAGAAAGATATCATTTGTGTTACATCAAGAATCCATACACCCACGGCATCCAGCGGGAATGAAATTAGAAATGAATGGAGTCACTTACTGGAAATAAGATTTGCAGTGGAGTGCGCTATGTTAATTGCGACCAAAACAGTCAAAACCTTTGGTCTTCTTCAGGCAATTGAGGTTTGGTCGTGAGACGGCCGCACGTCAATTGCAATAGAGTAAGTTTCGTATAATTGCATGTGTAAATGGCAAGGTCACGGAATGGCATGGTTTTGATTCGAGTTTAGAATGTTTTTATACACACCACAGCACTGGATACAGTCGTGGCAAAGCTCATTACTTTTTAAAGTCATACGAAATGATGGATAAATCAACACAAATAATATGTTATGCTTAATGACAACAACTGCATGCTGTTTGCGGTAATGACCCAGCATATCAAGAAATCTGTGCTGTTTTCGGGCTTCCTGTGGTAAAATAAATTTGGGAACCCTGTTTTTTACTTTCCAGTCCTTTTTCGGCCAGAAATCAAGATGGCTGACTTGGTTAGCATGTTTTCACTCGAATGGCTGTAAATTTGGATAGAATTTTCGAAGAAAATCGCTTTTTTCGTGATGAAAATTTATTCCAACTTCCAAATAAGGTAAGTACAAATTTCCTTATATGGAAGAAGGAGCTCGAGTGAAAACAGCACATTTTTAAAAGACATTTCTTGATATGTACTATACCTTCGCATGATTTTCTTATCTCGTAAGGTTTGTTGTTGAAGAGTGGTAAACATTTTTCACAGTTTTTGCCAGCTGTATTCCTCTTGCAGTCACACTCAATGCCATTGGCCTAGAAACGGTGGTAAATATACAATCAGTACAACAATAAAAAACGCAAATTTATATATAATAAATTACAAAATGAAGCAGTAATCGATCAAACAAATAAGCAAACAAACAAGCAAACAAACAAACAAGTCAAATGGTACAGGGACATTATGACACATGAAAAGCCAAGACATTCCAATATGACAAATAAAGACAGAACCTTGAAGGTCTAACACAACATTTAACTGAAACCAACAAGCTGCATGAACAATACGTAACACAGATACAATCCAGTGACTCAATAATAGGCTAATAGGCTAATAATAACCAAGTAATAAATGCACAGAAACCTTTTACAAAAGCCTAGACCTGAAGCTTTAATTTGTTCAAAGTCACTTGAGTGTACCATACAGTGAAGTCCTCTAGAGTGGACACTAACAGGACAGGTGTCCATCTTAGAGAGTGTCCATCAATTAAAGGAAGTTTGAATGCAAAAAAATATGGGAGACTTTAGCAGAAAGGGATCAGCCGTGGGTGTCCACTTTAGAGAGGTGTCCATCTTGGTGAAGTGTCCGTTAGGCAAGTGGTATTTATTCTCTATACGGTAATTTTACCAGTGAAATTAGAAAACCATTTATTTACCTTACAACTGGAAGCTTGGCCATTACAGAAGCAAGCTGCTTCAACAAGCCAGTCGTCTATAGTGAAGAACAAACTTTGCTTAATCTGTATAGGTGCAGTTGAAGCATTAAACTGTGGTGGTGTAATATAGCTCACTAGCTGAAGCTGAATATTTGTTGCAAGAAAAAATGTCTGATTTTGATGACTTTCTCTGATCGCCTTTTTTGTTGTTGGATCCTTCATGGGTGCATACTCAATCTAGACAAAAAATATGGTCATTATATAAGTTACAGGTCAAATTTAATTTTGGGTCATTCTATTCTCGACCTAGGTTTAATTTTCAACCTTGCAATAATCCAATATAACTGGTTGAGACAATTTTTGCAGATATCACTGATGACCTTAACACATTGGCAGTTCACCACTCAGATCAAAAACATTCATTCTAAAATTAATTTTTTGAGCGCGTGTGCCAAAAATAACGCATGCACAAAAAATTGGCTCGATAGTGCCCCTCCCTTTCATAATGTCTAGATCCGCCGCTGTCTCCGACTAACCAGGTAAAGCAGCTGCCCATTTTATTACGTACCTCTACCACACCCACCCATGTATTACCCAAATTTCTTATTTAGTGCCATTTGCTGTCTGTCTAAACATTATCTTGGTAAATTGATTCTATTAGAAGGACAGGCGTATAAACATAAAAAATATAGATCTCAAAATGCATATTGGATAGTGTCCACAGTGTTTGGGCCAATACATGTTTGGGTTTGTTTGATGTTGATGTTTGATGAGACCAATTGGTAACTGTAAATTACACTTATGCCAAACTAGTCTGTTGAATGCTCGAAAATGTTTTCGTACGACGTACACGATTTGGCTGAAATAATTTGTTGTACTGGAGCGCTAGCATAGAACATTTGAAATCCATTGAATCTATTAAGAATGAAATTGGTTGATCTAGTGAGCACAGACGTGTACAAGACGAAATCTTAGGGCGTGCGTGACACTTCCACCTACAGTGTGTCACAAATATGACGCAATACCAAAAGAAAGCTTCTAAAGCTCAAAAAAAGTACTTTTACGGCCAAAATGACAAATCTTGTCATCTTTAATGTCTACACGGTGGGCATAAATGACCTCAAAAATGCGCAAGGAAAATGTGACACATTTTAGAGATTGTAAATAATTTCAAAAATCTTTGACATAATGAAATGAAATTTTCAGAGTGTTACCAGTAGATATGATATTTTATTTTGATGCAGTCGGAGTCGAGGTTGATGTCATAGTGACGTCATATTAAAATGTTACATTTCTAGCCAAAATTTATTTTTAAGGCGAGGTAATAACAAAGCACTGCATTTTGTTTGTGTTGTCATTCTCTCTAATTTGGCGCAATTTTTTTTCGTCTGTGATCATTGGAACAAGAGTTATAACGAAATTACTGTTTTGATGACGTAATTTTTGATGACGTCATTGAGAAAGTAAAATAAAATATTCTAGTCGATAGATGGGGCCAAGTTAGCTCCAAAATCTTTAGTAATGTTTTATTAGTATATCTACTGTTTAAGACGAAGAATTTTTCTCGATATTGATTTTATTAGAGATATTTTAAGATATCTGTGACGTCATTATGACGTTTACGGTTTTTACAATAATTATTTTCAGCTATTTATCATTAAAAAATTAAAATTCTAAAAACATACGATTTTAGGCCACTAATAGTTCTTTCATCATGCAATGTATGACAACGAAACAGCTTAAAGCAAAAAAGTAGTTTGAAAAAGTTTATTATTCCGAATGATTTTGTATGAAATTTTTCCCGCCAATTTTTCGCGGGAAAAATATGAAACTAAAAAATTCATAACTCCACTTCCACTCATCCAATTTGAAAACGGTTTTCAGTTTTGAGATCGTTACTTTAAGAGGAACAATATAATGTAGCTTTGGAAAAAATCTGAAAATTTTGATTAAATTTAAAGTTGCGCATTTTTGGGGTGATTTATGCCCACCGTGTATGTAAACTTAGACATAAACAAGACGTTCTACGAAGCGTAAACTGCATATGGTGGCCGGCCTGTTTTGCGCTCCTGGTCACCACCAAAGTCGTTAATTTCCTAGCCTTTTCTTGATTTTGTTAATCAAAAAAAAATTTCAATTCTGTTGGGTTGTTTAGACGTCATGTTTGGAAAAATGCTTTTAATTCTTGGAGAGATCTGCTAACTGTGTTTCTTGCGAATGCTTACGTGACGGCGAGAGTACAAACATCGTCTTCAGTTGAAGCTCCCGCGATTCAGAGTATTTCCTTTGAGCTGGAAATCCACGAATTTTTCACCCTACATGTTGTTAAACGAACACACATAGAGGCAAGTCAATTATATTTCTCATTCAAGCATTTAAGAGGTCTTGAGAGGTTTTTCTACTGAATTCTAATATCGAAATTCTGGACCAGACCATTTCTATTTGACCTGGTGCGTTTGGTCACGTAATGTCTTTCATTACTTTTATTACGTCATGTTTTCATTAGAGCCATTAGCTCTATGTTAGAACTGTGTGTACAAAACTGGTCGACATCAAATTAGGCCGATATTAAAATCTTGAAAAAATAAAAGCAATCTTACATGATTCTTTTTTTTTTTTTTGGCTGGAGTCGATGTCAGGATATTTCGACGAGTTTCAGTACACTTGTTACGCTATAGATTTCCAGTACTGAATTATGTTTTTATTAACCTCAATGTATTTTTGTGTAATTTTACTTACTAAGCATTTTTAGTGCTGTAACCTTGACTGTTTTGATCATAGGATTTGCTTTGAATTTCCTGTGTGACGCACCCTCTTTCACTATAACCCAAACAGACCAACGTAGGATTTCTCTTTGACTCCAAACGTGATGTAAACAGGAAATTAGATTCAGTTTAGTTGTTATTTAAGGACTGTCGACATTTGTTACACTCGCACACTCTTTAGTCTTTGTACAAACTAGCGAGGCAAGTTCGGGGTACGACTCAGTATTGATTGGAAAGTACAGCCCTAAGTAAGGAAAGTGGTCGAGAAAAGAACTTCTTCTGACAGCCACTCCGACTAAGGAAAGTCTTTCTGGTTGGCCTGGCTCTATCCCGCCTTGTAGTACCAACCCTTGCTTAGCTTGTAATTAGCTCTTAGCTTGTTCAAAGTCTAATAAACGAGTTAGCAGAGCAGGCGATCCCGACTAGTCCTTCCTGTAACACTGGTGGAGAACCTAACTGTTCTGCATATCGTTCATCGTAATTACAACAAGGAGAACCCTAACTGCATTCCCTTGTACTGGACTTGACGTTCTACTGATCTGACTTTCTATCGAGATGAAGATTATAAGTGGCAAGGAACATCCATTTGCAAAGAGACAGAGATCTCCTGCGTGTCGGAAAAGGAATGCTCAAATTAAGAATGAAAGAATTCAATAGAAAGAAACGGTTACAAGTACTTTTGCCTGATTGTGATGTTGATGAGAACAAGGTCGCCAATATCTTATCCAAAAAGGGGTTGACAGAACAGGCGATTCCTTACAAAGTCCCTCTCGTAACACACACCCCCTCTACCGTACATTTACTTTTATGTTTGTACATAATTCACAGCTCTAACATAGAGTTTTGGTTACCTGTGTAGTTTTAGCCCCGGCGTCACAGTGATTTGTGTTCCCCGAACACTGAGCACTAGTGTTTTGTGTTTCTCCTACGGCCTTCCCTCCAATGTATCTTCAGAAATCATTCTCCCCCCAACTTTTAGTCACAACATCAACTAGTTGTGGAAAATATTGAAGTTGAAAAAAGGTACCTTTTTACAATGTTTTTTTAAGAGGTTTATTTTCAACTATTTCAAATGTATTCAAATCCTCGACTGTTGGTTTCTAATTCGAGCCCTTGCTCATGAGTATAAAAGAAGATAGAGCATTTTATAATATTTTAAACTCACGGGAATTCGTTTTATTTTCACTGAAGTCTGTTTGCAAACTAAGGTTACCGCAAGTTCGAACATTATGAAAATGAAAAGTTTTGACTCAACGATTCAATTAGAAATCTGGGCCGGTTTCCTCGCCATCTTCACTGCACGTTTCAAGCGAGAATTTCTTGCTAACTCTTCTTAGGACGCCTACATACTTTACACGTGTATATTTTTTTGTGAAAATCAGGCCGAGTATATTCCCCCTTCTATGTAGGTATAATTATTAACAATATTTTCATATTCAGAATAAGTCTTGACATCGTTTACCAACTCTTCCGGTTGTTTTATAAGTCGCGATGACAGAAATTTGTTCACCGAAGAACAGAATTTGTTCGCCGATCGGAAGCAAATTGACAAACGTTTTCCCGCGAAATTAAAGCTACGAAGAAAATGCATTAAGGAAACTTCAACAGTTAACAAACATTGTAAAAACGGACCTCTTGTTCTTGCGTGTATTTTCTTAGGTAATTAAATGTCTATGAAGGTCCATTCGTACCTCTTTTCAACTTTCAATATTTCCAAAACTAGTCGATTTCTGAAGGTACATTGGAGGGAGGGGTGGGAAGGTCGTAAGGGAAACACAAAACACTAGTGGCCAGTGTTCTGGGGAACACAAAACTCGGGGAACACAAATCCCTGTAACACCGGTTTCACAAAGAAATTTTAGCGCATAAACGGACTAATCAGTTAAATATATTGCTTTTGTCACGAATCAATTGCCCATTTAACTCAAATGGCCTGGTGCCCAAATATGAGATATATAATAAACAACATTTATTGCATTTGATGGCTGTTACCGCTTTTCTTTGGTCTATATATATAAAACACATTCTATATCAATTTTCTTTAGTTTGTGCTGTTGCTGTCGGTTTTGTCCCCCTTCCGCGATCATTATATGATCCTTTGTGTTTAAATGTGATATGATGTGTTTTGATGTGACGTAATAGTGAAATAGGGCAATTCAGGAACTTGATAAGGAATATATAATTGATTCAAATCAGACCAGGAAACAACTGAATTAATTCCATCAAACTCCATCAACAAGCATCGAGAAAACATGGCTTTTACGTCCAAAGCATGCTCAGAAACTAAACTCAATAACTGTATACAGTTACTATGGAAGTATTTTTAACTGAACATGTCACTTTTATCAGAGTTATTTGTGAGTTAAATTCTTTAGCTACAACATAAGGTCAAATCTTAAAAGGGCAAAATAGAAATAGCATGTTTTAGTAACTTCGTCATGTAAGCACACAAAGCAACCAGCCATGTAGAGGACGGGTAGATGTTTATCGGCAAAGAATCAGTTTAGAATAGCTGTTTTCTTGGATGCATCAGGCTGTTTTATACTTTCAGCATTTCAATCCATTTCACAATGTAAGCTGCATTAACATTTATGGTAAAAATACAAACTCCGTGGATAGAAACTGGTATTTGTCATTATTTTCTAGCAACTTTGAGTAATCAGGCAATTAAACACAAGAAAAATAACTCGGAAACTTACCTGTTTGCTAGGGTTGTTTGGTGGATCGAGTTGAAAACACTCAACAGCCAAACCATTCCTTTGATAGCTTACTGTTACCGGTAGGTTAAAAAACTTTGTACAGTTTGTAGCATGATAGTTTACAGGTATAAATGTTGCGCCATAGTCGATGGATTTAGTAAAGTACATAGCAGCGGGGACCTCGTACATGAACGTCACAACTGAACGATACAGCATCAGTGTAGTCCCAAAGTCTATCTGTAAATAGACTGGTCGAATAAAGTTTACAGATTTCCAGAAAGTGTTTGAAAATGCTGCATCGATAACATAAGATGCTGGGTGTCTTTGGTGTTTAACTGAAGCATCACAGACACGGAGGCATGAGGGATCTAATGATAGACAGTAGTTCTCGGGACCATGGAGACCACAAGTTGAACTTGCATTCACCACGAATTTACTTTCTACCTCTGTAGGAGCAGGAAAGCATGGCCCAGTACTACAGTCTTGCTGGCTGGATGCAATGGCAATTAAGCTCAATAACATTTGAGACACGAAGAAACTTGGAACTGACAGAACGACCATTTTGTCCGACACGAACGCTCGTTTGATAAATGCTGTGTAATTTGAGAATGTTTACCGTCGATTTCCAGACCACATACAAAAACATTTGCAAATTATGACCGATTCTTCGTGATTTACACAAAAAGTAATTGCTTGAACGATGGATATTTGATGAGAATAAACCCAAAGATTTCAGTTTTGTGCGTTCAGCAATTTAAAGTGGCTAAAAATAGTTTTGTAGTAACACACTTCCACTTTCCATTTTAGAAAAGTCACAAGGCCTGTTGCACCGCGGTGTCAAGTTCCGCTTGATCGGCGTTACCTTGGCAACGATGAACAAAAAACGCGGAAATAGCTGTCTGGGATTCGAGCAGCTCTAGAAAAGGCAATAAACTACACACCAAAGCAAAGAAAATAGGACACAATTCAAACTTTTTTAACAAGCCCATTTCGAATTAATCACATGACTTTTTTGAAGGTCTGTTTTTTTGTTGTTAAAGCTTAAGCGACGTAGAGCAATCCTCAGTGTTTGTGTTTGTGGGAAAACGCTAAAACACTGTTGAACATTTTCCAATCCAAGTGTAACTTAGTTGTGAAAAATTAAGAGTCAATTATTAAAACACGGTACGGAAATCGATATTTCTATTTGGCGCTTCAGCTTAACTTTTAGCACAGTTTCACTTTGGCGTGCTTTCAAACTTATTTCCTAAAGCACTTCATAAATGAGTGTCATATTCCTGGCCTACTTAACAATGTATTTGCAATAATAATAACATTTCCAAGGTTTTCTAGATGAAGAATAACAATTTTTAAATCGAACTCCAAATTAAAGATGATGTACTAGGCCGAAACAAAACTCGCTCAGAAATCGCCGACTGAATACGTTGCATCTTGGGACATACCTGACAACATTTGCACGACGAACCTAAATTAAAATACCCCAATGTATCCGATTAAAGAACTTAAAAAAAAAAACATGAAAGAACATTGCCTTTTCTGAGAAATATAAAAAAATAGGTCGGTGAACTAGACGCCTGCATGTTTTGACTTCCTGTGCCTTGCGTGACCAGATGAACACACAACGTATGAACATCTTGTTTGGCCCCTTCGCTTGAACTTCGGTTGAAGCTGAAGTTTAATTCGGAACTAAATCTGTCAGATAAAGTGATCAAATGAACGGCATCGACAAGTTCATCCAAATAGGTCAAAAAAATCAAATCAAATCAAATCGAATCGAATCGAATCGAATCGAATCGAATCGAATCGAATCGAATCGAATCGAATCGAATCAAATCGAATCGAATCGAGTCGAATCGAATCGAATCGAATCGAATCGAATCGAATCAAATCCAATCAAATCCGGCAATGCGTTATTACACAGCGTATTTACACTGGGAAAACCGTGAAAGAAATCACGTGAAGCTACACACTGTAAATTGATTTTGTTTGTTTTTTTTCCACTCGTTTTATTTCTTTTCTTTTTCAAGTGCCAAAAGTGATCAAATATGTCTATTTATTTCTTTCGTTCAGTCAGCAGCAAGTGATAACGTGACGAGTATGCGCGAGCCGCTGGACGGAAGTTGCCTCAATTACGGTTTTAACCTGGCTTAGGGCTACCTCTTTCATAAATAGAGTCGTATATAGTCTCCCCAATGTTTTTCGGAGCACTAAATTCGAGTGCAGAAGTGTGAACAGCTAGAATTTATCCTTTCAAAATTATCCATTTGTCCAAGACAATAGAAGTTGGAGACATGCGCAGATGTTATCACTTGCTGCTCGTTCAGTCTTGATAGACTAAATCTCATGGGATTTCAACATGCATATGCCATACGACCCTTTTGATGCTATTTTTAGAACCCGTCAAAATGACCGCGCGGATATTCGTCTTAACCACGACCGTTTTCTATTTTTCTTTTTCTTTTCTTTTCTTTTGAATTTCTTTCTAATTATATCTATTTTGAAATCACTAGCAAATCCTGCAATCTGATTGATTAAAAACATTTGCGACTTAATTATTCACGAATCGCCTTTTTTTACTTCATTCAGTTCAATGACCATTATGAATCTGATTCGAGAGCGCGCGCGAGTTGTTGCATTGCCTCAAGATCACTCAAGCGGAAATAACGTTTGAGTCGATAACTATAAAAAAGTGTTTTTAAAAAAGAGTTGAAACTTCAAAAATTGGGCAACTAATGGCACGTAAAAAAAAAAGAAAAGAAAAGAAAAAGAAAAAGAAAAAGAAAAATAGAAAACGGTCGTGGTTAGACGAATATCACCGTGCTGTCATTTTGACGGGTTTCTAAAAATAGCATCAAAAGGGTCATATGGCATATGATGGGTCACGGGGATTCCTTCATTTTTTCCCTCATTTTTTCTTGACGTGAGTCTCCTAGCATCATAGTGAATTGTTTCGATAATAACTTTTTCTTTTTTTGTTGACATTTCTAAAAATGTAGTTTTATGAATCCTATAAAGTGTTGGGTTGCGGAGGTGGTGTATACTAAAACAATTATTCTTTTCATTGTCGGTGAATAGTGGTATAGGTTTTAGGAATATTTACCTCGGTAAATATTCTACCGCTGTTCACCTCCAAGTTCAGAGACTTCAGTAATTGTTAAATATTGACCATGTGAAAATATATTTGGGCTGAAAAATTAAGGAATCAGGAATCAGTTTTTGTTTCAACTCTAGAGAATCTTGAATGAGCCGTCATGTTAGTTCTCAAATCATCCAAAAGTAGCTGTTGTGAAACGGATATTTTTGTCGAGCGCCTCGCGCTTACAAAGACCCGAACGTAACACGCAATGCAACATTTTCCGCCACAACATTTCGCGCAACATTGGAGAGTTGGACGCACAGTGCAAATGTTCATGTTGCGCGCGACGCTGCAAAAACTTTTGCAGGGAATGCCAGTCTATCGTGTATCCAGGCCTTAAGATCTGAAGCTAGATGTTTTTAAAATACCCAAAATCAAATACATAGCAGCCATTCCAAACTCCTTTACTACAAACCTTTTACAGAGTGGCTTGCGCTTTGCGCTGTCAAGAGCTAAAATAGTTATGTTCTAATTCTAAATCTGAGCTTCAAAGGAACCAAAGGGAAATTTGTATCCCAAAGCTTTGTGGAGTGATTCACTTCTTGTACCACAAGAGCATTTCTAGTTCACCAGAGAATACTCGTGTTAGCCTACAGATTTCAAATAATTTTGTATATTTATTAACCTCAATGTATTTTTGAGTAATTTACTAATTAAGCATTTTAAGTGTTGTAACCTTAACCGTTTTGATCATAGGATTTGTGTATTGTCTCGGACCATTGTCTGTTGGGTGACACATCCTCTTTCACTATAAACCAAACAGACCAACATAGGGTTTCGCTTTGACTCCAAATGTAATGTAAACAGGAAATTAGATTTAGCTTAGTTATTATATGAGGACTGTCAATATTTGTCACATTCGCACATTAACTAAGTCTTTGTATACTAACTTGGGGGTACGACTCAGTGTTAATTTGAAAGTACAGCTCTAAATAATGAAGGTGGTCGAGTAAGGAACTCCTTCTGACAGCCACTCCGACTAAGGAAAGTCTTTCTGGTTGGCCTGGCTCTTCCCCGCCTTGTAGTACTAACTCTCACATATAGCTTGTAATGAGCTACTGTACAAAATACAATAAACGAGTTGGCAGAGCAGGACGACCCCTCTTGTAACACTCGATGCACTCACTCATACCTTAACTTCTGCCTCAGCGCGCCCAGCGCTTCGCGCTCGTATTTGCATGATTGAAAGTAATATCATCCATCCTAGTGCTCAACGGGTCTAGTACATATTTAGAGGTACAAAATGTGATGTATTTCTGTATGAATCATGAATCACAGGAGTAAAATTAAATCAAATGGGAATCATGAATCAGCAATGTTAAAGAGTTTCGTTACCACCCTGAAAAAAATGCGTTTTAGTAAACTCATAGTTTTCATCTTATCTTTTATTCATTTCTCATCGAAATTACTTTTGAACATATTTTATCAGTGCAGCGGTCTTCTTCTCTACCGAAAAGCATAAAAAAATTCATACTATTTGATAAGCTATGGTTATTGAACAATCTGGTAACGAACTATTTGGCATGAAGAATACAAATGAGTTCATAGTGATAACTTGTCTGGCCTACAATTCAGTTCACATGCAGGGCTAACCCAGGAAAGCAAAAACTTGAAGTCACCGCATGTGCCCTTTCAAAAACCGTTCGGCAAACAAATTTGCCACATTCTTTGGACTATGTTTAGAATTCGCATTGAATGAATTCAGCTCTCGCTAGAAGCAAATCTGGCTTGCATGGCAAATATCTAATAATTTGCAGCGCGCGCAAGTAGTGGAACCTCGCTAACACGGACATCAAAGGGCTGGAGAAAAGCGTCCGTATTACAGAGTTGTCCTTACTATAGAGACCGGGCTTATAACATAATTTTACAGCTTCTTCTGACTGGTACAGTATCAAGTACTATTTTTGTGACGTAGGATAATCTGCTTGCAGGTTTAATGTCTAATGGGCCTCATCACTATGTACATTTCGCACTACAGTGCTTTTCGTATTCACACTTTTAAAATCAGAGCAATATTTCAACTTACAAGATGTCAGAAAGGTTCACACTGTCCATAATAAACAGGTAGAATTTGTATGAGAATTAGGAAATTATCAGGAATAAATAAGTTCAACTACGTAGATTTTTGTTGTTGTTGTTGTTGTTTGATCTAATTAGGAGATTGTTGTCCGTAATAGAGAGAAAGTCCGTAATGTAGAAGTATTTTAACAAAACTGTATGGAGGCTTTGCCCGGGCCAAAAGATCTGTCAATAATATGGAGATGTCCATATTATAGAGGTGTCTGTACCGAGAGGTTGCACGTGATTGCATGGTGATCTAATGAGGGACAATCCGCCACATCCGGCGAAACCCGTGACGTCTCAGCCTCCTGGTTATGCTCTACGGTCGATCCTTTTATTTTAAGAACATTTTTTAAGTTCCAGTTTTACAAAAAGTGCGTCATGGACAACATAGTTTTGTATGTTGTTGGCTAATGCTTCCTGAGAAAAAAATTTAGGAAAACCTATTGGAATGTTTTCATCTGTTGTCGGTCTTTGATAAAACTTTAAAGATTTGTCAGGAGTATGGAAGCCGCTTTCAATGTTCTTCCGCTTTGAATGATCTGGTTTTTGATCCATGAGGATGAACTTGAATTTCCAATAAAAAGGCCAGGTTAACAATCCATCATACTCTCCACGCATGACAATTATGTATACCGAAACATAGGTACCCTTGCCACCACCGAAACCATTAGGATTTAACCTAAGTTTCACTCTGTATCCATACCTGTGAGTATAGAATGGTTCGCTGTAAAGCTGGATATCAAGTCCCGTCTGCTTTGCTGTCTGTAGTTGTTGACGGAAGTCTTCTACCTTCCAGATGTAGCTGTAGTGCTTTTCATCGTCTGTAGCCATTGTTTGAGGATTTTCGTCTACCACATTTTGAACGTCTTGAATTGTGTTGGTATGGAGAGTTTGCTTTTTTATCTCATCTATTTGGTTTTGGACGTCTTGAATGGCGTTGGTAGGGGGAATTTGCTTTTTAATATCATCTATTTGTTTTTGAGTGTCTTGAACGTCACTGGTAGCGAGAACTTGCTTTTTTAACTCATCTATTTGGTTCTGAACATGTTGAATGGAATTGATAGGAGCGATTTGCTTTTTTATCTCATCTATTTGATTTTGGACGTCTTGAATAACCTTAGTAGGGAGAATTTGCTTTTTCATTTCGTCTATTTGGTTTTGAACATCTTGAATGGCAATAGTGGGGAGAATTTGCTTTTTCATGTCCTCCATCCTACTTTTCATCTCATCCATCTGTTTCTGCATGCTCTCAAGACCGATCGTTGTCTGATTTTGAATTGTCAAAATCTTTTCCGTCGCCATGGTAAGATGCTGTTTTGCACTGCCTTCAATGTGGTCATTTAAAAATTTTCTTTGTACCTTGAGAAAAGCATAAAATCTGTGAGACTTGCCAAATTCTGATCGAGCATGAGATGCGATTGAAGAGCTAGGTTTTAAGCTTACCGTAAAGTTACAGCCAATGTATTGATAACTGCACGGTACAATGGTCAGCGGACACTCGTTTAATGTGTGACTTGTAATCTGACATGAAATCAAAATAATTACAAATTTAAACTGTTGGTACTTTTGTGTTATTAGAACTTCTCTTGATTTCAATTTGGAAGGCATTCTCTGAGGCCGACTTTGCAAGTTACTGAACTTCTTAAGGCATTGTCAGTTCCTCAGGGAGCTACACTTGGCCCTTAACTTTGTTGGTCACTTTTTATGATCTCCTTTAAATTTGCATTGCAAACTAAAAATGCATACTTAAGATCGTAATATTTCTTCAGTAGCTGGGACTTTGGCCTATATCGTAAAATTTCCACTCATTGGCATTTACAGGAGCCCATAAAAATACCTGTCATTTCAAACTGAATTCAAACCTCTCACATGTTGCGTATGCATGTTTCATTGGATATCAAGACAACATTAATTGGTTGTTGAGATTATTGATGAATTTAGGAAAATCTTATAACTGATATACCTCTTCTCTTGTCATTGTCTCCTCACATTCATTTGGGCAGCTGACTGGACATTTAGGACACTTATCGATATGTACCTTTAGATGATATATATATATATACAATTACAATGAAATAAGACCAAATCCCCCATGGTAACTAATTAGATTTTTAAAGCAATCACAATTGTAATACACGCAGATGAACAAGTAAGATATCATAAAGATGTTTGCATATTCGACGCGCGTTCAAAAATATGTATGTTATCCGACTTTCAGAATTTCTTTTCTTTCTCGAGTTTCTAATTTTGGCGATAAAGACAAGAGGCAACATTCGGTAGCCAGTGTAGTTCTTTATAGCTATAAATGACATTCATCAGTTGGTATTACGTGCGATGTAAAGTTTCAGGTTTTGAGTGCATGACCCAAAGTCGGTAATACTGCATGGGTAGGTATCTAAAAGTTATATGACCAGAGGAGACAAACTTACGTCATAATCGTACAATACAAATTCGATAACTAAAGTAGAGTCTCCAAATACTCTCGTGTATATGACGTGACTAGGTGTGAGTTCTGAAGAATAAGGCCGTGTGATTTTCCAACTAGCCTGTCTACATGCTCTTTGGTGAGATTTGGGAGGGGTAGGGGGAGTGGAAAAGAGGGAGACGAAGGGACGAAGGGAAAGCCTCCGCTAACGCTATTGTTTTGAAATTCGGTACCAGTAATGCAGTAATCTCATTGGCTGAGGTCAGCGAAGTGTGCACAACCTTAGTAGTGAAGTTACCTTCACTACTATTGATAGAAATAGACATTCATTCCACGGGGAATAATCAAGCACAACGAGGGCGTAAAAACAATAGCATTCCTGTGGGATTTCCTTTTTACCTCTTCCCCCCTCTCCTTTATTTGCCTTCCCTTCCCGGCCTCCTCCTTCGTTGTAGGCAGGCTCGATATTTTTACCTGTAATAAACAAAATGTGCATGCATCATTGCAGTGAGGACATGACACAATCCTGTACAGACATTCATCTTGTAGGTGTCTAAACATTTCATGACGAGGTTTTCTAATGCCACAGATTTTGTTGTCACAGTCCACGACTTTATAATCACATTTGTCTTCATGGCTCTGTCGTAATGAACAGCACAAAATAAATCCAACCATGTCAAAAAGTACATCGAGTTTACCACTACCACCGCCACTGTTACGGAGCTACCGTAATTGCCCTATCGCATAATGACGTCACAGTATGTTTACAATAATAATAATAATAATAATGGGGATAGATGCTCAGAAACAGTGGAAATTGGGACCTATTAATATTCCTTTTCGAAGTAGAACTTCAATGTATCGAGTTTTGATATATATCATGTATCAGTGATTGCTCATCTGCAGTTTATTTGATATGCAATCACTCTGATCCCCTCTGGCGACCATAATCCTTAGCGTCAAAACAATAAAATGTTTTGGTGTGACGTCATTATGCGATAGGGCAATTCCCCCTCATCCTCCCCCTCTCCCCTCATCTTCCTTATCTTCTCCTCCCCTTTGTTCCTCTCCTCCCCTTTTGTTGATTCTAGCTAGTATCTGCAATTTTTACACAATGTTGTTAGCTAGTCAATTCAGTTATGTACCTCAATATCTCGTATTTCACCTTGCCAATTGCACGCTTGTTCTGGACATTTTATCATGAGTGACAAAATTCTTCGGTTCATTGCTTTATCTTCAAATACCTAATTTAAATCCACTTTGATAAATGTCATTAAAGCAAACAAACACTTTAACTAATTTATAAAATGATTACAGTTTCGATAGTGTTGTTAAGTTGCTTTTCATACTATATAGGTACTGACACCATACAGTAATCACGGTCCCCTAAACCCCCTTCCGAAATGAAATCAAAAATATTTGGTCTTCTCACGCGTCACGGATAATTAACAAAATCTCTTTCACGTTCACTTATCAAACTCATTAATAATTCATTAGAAAACACAATGGAAATCACTACCGTAACGTACTTGTCTTTATATCGATAAAAGTTTTTGTTCATTTGCATAAGTTTTAACTGGGATTTTCTAAGCCAAAAATAGTCAAACTTGAAAAATTCTGGTCAAATTTGATAATTGACAACTGGACGTTTGATAAGTAAAGAACTCGAGAGCGTGTTATGTCGGGCCTTCATACACCGATATATATAACGCGCTCTCTCGTTCTCGGGGGGGGGGGGGGGGGGGTGTGGAGGACTTTTGTTGCAACACAGTAAAATTCATCTGATCCCCCCATAATTTACTGCAGCATTTTAATGATTCCCCCTTGTTGAGGGTTGTTATTTTGATGACCCCCCATGGCAAAAAAAGGTGATTCTAGTGTTAATACGCAGCCTTCATTTCGACGGTAGTCAAACCTCACAAGTGATACGATCACAAACTGATCTTCCCACTGTAGCTAAAGTCGCTGTAGGCCCATTCATTCACTTTCCTCTTTCCAAGGACCACAGAGCAATTAAAAGCTTAAAAGTGTAAAAAGGCTTACAAATCCAAGGTTTATAGCCATTAAAATCTCATTAGGACCACTTATTAAATTTTCGATAGTATGGGGGCTAGCTATGAGTATACTCGAATTTATTTTCAAGCCTAACGCGTGCTGCAAAGAAGTTCAGAAATGTATCAGATTTGCCAACAAAGAACCCACGTAACAAAAGGAGCTCTTCCCAACCGTGTTTTGTAGCTGTTGTATGTGGGGGAATGTAATGCTTTGTTATTGCGAGCGCGAAGCGCGAGCCGCTCGGCACGAATTTTGAAGAAAAGAGGGTTCGTAACCACCGTTTCTACGTTGTCTGGGGATATTTCTTTCCAGAGTTATATATATAGCTATATCTTTTAAGCGCGAGCCGCTTGGCAAAAAATGGCCATATTTTTTATCAAATTCAATTTTTTTTACCTTTTGGGAAATGAAACGTGATGTAATGAGCCGTCAAGAGCTCGGGTGGTTTTTAATAGCAATGTATAAACCGTTTTTAGATTTTTCTGCAAAAAAGTACTACTCAACTATGTAGTTGTTATGGAATAATGCTTGCGAGCGAGAAGCGCGAGCCGCTCACCGCATATACGTTTTTAGTCTATATTTTAAAAATAAGAAATGACGGCTTGCTCGGTACAAGAATTATTGTTCATCATTTGTGATCGCCCCTTCCAGTATGATCAAAACCGTGTGATCCTCCCTTTTGCTTCGACTAAAATCAAGTGATCCCCCCAAATCCTCCAAACCCCACACCCGGTCCCTTACAAAAAAAAAAAAAAAAAAAAAAAAAATCATAAGTTGCTTTCACGTGGACGCAAAAAGGTTTTAGACCGTAAATCACGTTTCACGTCAAAATAAATCAGCCATTCACGTTTCACGCAAAAGGTATAGGAGAGCCTGAGTAATATAACGGCAAAGTGCGTTGAATTTCACGACCATGCAACTTACATTTTGTGGAGTAAGAGGTTCCCTGTCTTCCGGACATTGTGGATTCCTATTTAAACATTAAACATAAAAATGATATTGAAAAAAAGGTTAACTTCTATTGGTAGAATAGTTTACCTTCCTACAAGCTTAGTATTGTACGTGTCACTTGATCGGATGTGTCTTTTGATTTGAGTGCCCTAAATGGTCCGCCTTTCGCAGATACATACGTTATGTGAAATCTTCTGCTTTGTGAGAACGAATATAGGGTTACTTTTCATCTCGGTCTTTATTTGATACATAGGGCAGAATCGGTACACGAAACAATATGCAAAATTCAATTGTAATTGCGCTCCATTGACTCGATAGTGGCAAATTTAGAAGTGCTTGGCAAATAAGCCGCTAGCATGATGACGTTTTGATCCTCTCACTATATACCAGAATCCTTTTCAAGAGCCTTTCATTTTCAAATATATATTATGTTCCTTTGCGAATGCAAACACAGTAGTTTAAGGTGACTCGAAGTAGTTGTTTTCAGACCGCACCGCACATTTTCATTTGGCGCAATGGACAACTTAATGCGCACCAATGGCCTTTGTTTCTACACCAAACATGAGGGTAAGATTGAAGTTCTAAATGGTGTTATAATTAAATCGATCAGCGTTTTTAAAATAGCGAAAATCGAACATCGTCAAAAATGGTTTTCCTCTAATATCTCGCAAAATTGATGAGCTTCAGGCAAGCGGTGAACTGGATAGAAAAATTCAGACAAATGCACAACATTTCAAAGTGATTTTAAGAGCTTTAATCTGTTTGATTTTCTTTAAATCACCAAAGTTTCCACAGATGCTGTATTTCTATTCTTGGATATCACGACAGCGTTTAAAATACTCGAAGTACGCAAAACACCACGAGAACACTTTGGAAATATTGCTAAAATATACACTTACTTTACGTGAAAAAGCCGACTTTCAACTCTTCATCGATGTCAAGATATCTTTTTTCTTTCCAAGTCTTTTGTGAGACATTTTCTCCGCAACTTTGTACATCAGAAGTTGTTTTTGAAAATCTCAAAAACGCAGGATTATTTTTGCTTGGCGTTTAAGTAGGACATTTATTGTTCTATACACAGCAATATTGCAACAGCTCATTCAAATACAAGCACTAAAACGACCCGAAACCTAAACCTGATCAATGTTGACCCAAACGCCAGCTCAAAACTTGCATCGAGACAACCATTCGACTCGCTAGTTAGCATATTGCACTCGCAAATTGTTCACAGCACGTGCAAGTGCATAGCATAGAGTTTCACGCTACATGCATCAGGAACCGGAAACAAAGAATTCGCTTTCGAATAACTTTCACTTCTAATATTTGTATGATTTTAGGTTGGGAAGACACGATTTTTTTAAAAAAAGTGCATGCATAATATTTGGGAAATAATATCAACTAATTAACAGTAAACATCACCAAATAAACAAAAGAAAAGAATTTAATCTTATTTCCGGTTCCTGATGCATGTAGCGTTGAACGACACTAGTGAAAAACGTCTGCGCATGCTCGTAGTCAAGTGTTCGTGCTTTTGTAAATTATGCAAATTTCGTTTTTACGCTTGCCTTCAACAATGGTTTTCACAAAATGTCAAAACTTAAGGTTATTTCTTGAAACTTAGGGCCAGTATTCATATAATGTCTTCATAAATACAATATCTTTGTCTCACAAAAGTATACAAGAGAAATTTTATGTATACACCGAGAACACGAGCATTTCATTTCAGGCTAAAACTCAAACATTTCTTAAGAAAACATCGTAATATGCACGCATGCGCAGACGTTTTTCACTAGTGTCGCGTTGAACTCTATGCAAATTTATGTTACGCACTTGCACGTGCTGTGAACAATTTGCGAGTGCAATATGCTAACTAGCGAGTCGAATGGTTGTCTCAATGCAAGTTTTGAGCTGGCGTTTGGGTCAACATCAGGTTTAAGGTAGCTCGGTCTAGTTTTTTTCACGGTCAACTAGCGACGTTTAAACAGCCGTAGCTCCCGCTCCAGTGCGTCTTTTGCCAAGATCTTTTCACACTTGTCTAGATATAGAATGAAGTTTTTTAAAAAATATACTTTTTTGAAATCCGTTTTATTTTAGTGAAGAAATCATTATGTCGTCTTCTTTACTTAAAGCTCATTTTCGAGAAAAATCGGTCTAAACTTTTAGAGCCACATATCCTACGGTAAAGTTGTTAGTTAGGTCTACATTCTGAGGAAGTGTCAAAAAAATCGTACTCATAGTTTTTGAATAAAAACGGTTTTATTTTTTTGTATACAAAAATTCATATGTTTTGTACTATTTACGATAACAACACACTCTGACAAGATACAACAAAATCCTTGCTCCCAGTTATTGCCAAGACTTAGTTCTACAATTTCTGAGATTTTCAATAGATTCGACCAAGGCAATGATTTTTAAGAGTGGTACAAGTCATGTAATATTTTTGTTCATTTTCTCGCAAAACCTGAAATTTTTGCTTCTGAACGCGCTAATTAAAAAATCGTCGATGAATTTTCTTTTAATTTCCGCTATTAATTATTCAGAATATGTCCAATTATGGTTCCAAGTTGGTAATCGAAAGAATACCTCTAAGGTGCTCAAATAAAATTTCAAACTTAGGTATATTTGCATTTGCTTCTGCCGCGGTTGGTTTGCTAAAGCAGTGTTGATTTCGCCGTGTTTGAGTCACACATATTTGCATGCTTTTTCTGTTGTCACATTACGCACGTACTGATCGACCGTGCGGAAATATTCAATTCGACGACAGGCTCACAATTAAATTACGTTAAAGCAGACTTGATATAGCAAACTCGATCGAATGCACAGAATCACGAAAAAAATGTATTACTTTTGCTTGGCGTAAAAGTTGCATTCTTTGAATTTGTAGGCGCGTTCGAATTGAATATTTCCGCACGGTCGATCAGCACGTGCGTAATGTGACAACAGTAAAAGCATGCAAATATGTGTGACTCAAACACGGCGAAATCAACACTGCTTTAGCAAACCAACCGCGGCAGAAGCAAATGCAAATATACCTAAGTTTGAAATTTTATTTGAGCACCTTAGAGGTATTCTTTCGATTACCAACTTGGAACCATAATTGGACATATTCTGAATAATTAATAGCGGAAATTAAAAGAAAATTCATCGACGATTTTTTAATTAGCGCGTTCAGAAGCAAAAATTTCGAATTGCGTTCGAATTGAATATTTCCGCACGGTCGATCAGCACGTGCGTAATGTGACAACAGAAAAAGCATGCAAATATGTGTGACTCAAACTACACGGCGAACAAACCAACCGCGGCAGAAGCAAATGCAAATATACCTAAGTTTGAAATTTTGTTTGAGCACCTTAGAGGTATTCTTTCGATTACCAACTTGGAACCATAATTGGACATATTCTGAATAATTAATAGCGGAAATTTAAAAAAAATCATCGACGATGTTTTAATTAGCGCGTTCAGAAGCAAAAATTTCAGGTGAAAATCTCAGAAAGTGTAGAACTAAGTCTTGGCAATAACTGGGAGCAAGGATTTTGTTGTATCTTGTCAGAGTGGGTTGTTATCGTAAATAGTACAAAACATATGAATTTTTGTATACAAAAAAAATAAAACCGTTTTTATCCAAAAACTATGAGTACGATTTTTTTGACACTTCCTCAGAATGTAGACCTAACTAACAACTGTACCGTAGGATATGTGGCTCTAAAAGTTTAGACCGATTTTTCTCGAAAATGAGCTTTAAGTAAAGAAGACGACATAATGATTTCTTCACTAAAATAAGATGGATTTCAATAAAATATACTATTTTTTAAAACTTCATTCTATATCTAGACAAGTGTGAAAAGATCTTGGCAAAAGACGCACTGGAGCGGGAGCTACGGCTGTTTAAACGTCGCTAGTTGACCGTGAAAAAAACTAGACCGAGCTACCTTAAGTTTCGGGTCGTTTTAGTGCTTGTCTTTGAATGAGCTGCTGCAATATTGCTGTGTATAGAACAAGTAATGCCCTAGTTAAACACCAAGCAAAAATAATCCTGCGTTTTTGAGATTTTCAAAAACAACTTCTGATGTACAAAGTTGCGGAGAAAATGTCTCACAAAAGACTTGGAAAGAAAAAAGATATCTTGACATCGATGAAGAGTTGAAAGTCGGCTTTTTCACGTAAAGTAAGTGTATATTTTAGCAATATTTCCAAAGTGTTCTCGTGGTGTTTTGCGTACTTCGAGTATTTTTTACGCTGTCGTGATATCCAAGAATAGAAATACAGCATCTGTGGAAACTTTGGTGATTTAAAGAAAATCAAACAGATTAAAGCTCTTAAAATCACTTTGAAATGTTGTGCATTTGTCTGAATTTTTCTATCCAGTTCACCGCTTGCCTGAAGCTCATCAATTTTGCGAGATATTAGAGGAAAACCATTTTTGACGATGTCCGATTTTCGCTATTTTAAAAACGCTGATCGATTTAATTATAACACCATTTAGAACTTCAATCTTACCCTCATGTTTGGTGTAGAAACAAAGGCCATTGGTGCGCATTAAGTTGTCCATTGCGCCAAATGAAAATGTGCGGTGCGGTCTGAAAACAACTACTTAGAGTCACCTTAAATAAGTGAACAAAAGCTACTCGAAAAGGATTCTGGTATAGAGAGAGGTCAAAACCTCATCACGCATGTCAATGCTTTATTTCAAATTTAATGAGCTTTTATCATGTAATTCCAAAGTCACAGTACAAAAATATAATTACCATAGCTGAAAAGAGCACGTCAAAATTAATAAAACTGTGAAGTTTGAATGAAGTAATTAACTTTCAAACTCACGAAGATATGAATTTTCCGAAATCGAAATTTTGTATGAAAACATTCGCTGGTAGGCAAGAGATGCCTACCAGCAAAGGTTTTCTTACATATTCACACTTTTCAAAAATTCATATTCTCGCGAGTTTTGGATTTAATTCCTTCAAACTTCATTGTCTTGCTAATTTTAACAAGCTCTTTCCAGCTATTGGTAATTCTATTTCTGTTTTACGAATTTAAAAATACCTGATAAAAGCTTATTCAAATCGAATGTAACAATTTTTTTTGTTGACATGGAACATTTCGTTGGCAATCTCGTTCTTCAAAATTATGTTCAACTAACGAAATAGTGATATATAAGCAGTCTACCTACAACTAGAGTGCTGTGGATAATAATTGAAATCAAAGACCCCCCATGCAGATCGATGCAGATCGATAGGTAAATATTACGTGTCAAGGTCAGTATAAAGTGGTAAGAAGGACCAGAACTACGTACTTTCGAGTTATCATTTTGGGTGCTAAATTTATATATAAGGTGCATTAAGCAGTAGAAGTCATTACCAATACGTTTCTGTGTGAATTGGAACCAATTAGGGGATTTTAGAATTTAGAATTTAGAATCTTACACTGACTTGAATTGTCAATGAGTTATGGTACCCGCCGAGTACATAATAGCTGGATAGAACCCTATCTCTTCCTTCCTTATCCTTCCCTCTTCCCACTAACATGTCCGTGCTACATAAGGGTGTGAAAATAGATATGTTTAATCGTACTTAATCATTCGATTATGATTGGTTGTCGATCGTAAACGTAACGCACACAAAACCAAGTACATGTAATGGAGAACTCACAAAAATGTAGAGTTTCGATTTTAGTTTGCTCCTGACCTTGCATCGTATGAATAAACCTCGGAAGTCAAGACGTACCCAAGACTTGTCTATAGTTTATTCCTTGTAAATTAGTCGACACAAAAACTATCTCAATCATCTCTCTATTGCAGAATTCAAGCACTGTTATATATTATAGACCAATACAGTTTAGTTAAATTTTATAAGCCTACCTCTTCATTGCCTCTTGTAAACATTCACTGCAGAACTGATGTCCACACTTAGCCGTCTGTACAGGTTTTTTCATTACGAGATGACATATAATACAAATGTAGTCATCAGGAACCTCCTGAACGAACTCATAGTCGAATCCAGACGGCATTGCAGTATTATAAGCCATTTTAGAACGAGAAATCACGGAGAATAGCACTTCCTGTAACCAGCCTAAGACCCACTTCTTGGAATTTGAACTTAATTGTATCACAGGAATCCCGTCCAAAGAGAATTTTAAATCACAGGAATCCCAAAGCTGACATGCAAGTCAGGTAAAGTTGTAAAAAGGTATTTTAAAAGTTATAGTTTTGGTAAGGTTTTTAGAAAATCGAGAAAAACCGTCAAAATCAACTTTGAAATGGCACGTAAGTATATATGTCTGTTTAATTTTGAGATGTGCACTTAGCTTTATCTACAAATACGTATACGTAAGACTATGGAGGTTTTTTTTATGCCAGCATATAAAATATCTTGAAGGCTTTAATTATTTTTATACACAAATTAATCAGTGAATTTGTTGAAAAGCATCATTTTTCATCCACTGGATGAGGATTTATTAAACGGATGCAACAGAAACCAGCTGATGTTTTCGTTCAAAATTGCTAAATTGCACTTTATTTTCTCTTCTGTTTTGTTATTCTTAACACAAAATGTTGTTTTAATAAAATTAACACAAACGTATTTGCAATTTTTTAGAAAAAAATATCAGACAAAAACTGACGCCAGCCTGGTATCTTGTTTTACTGCACTCTTTGCGCATGACTGTGAAATGTACCATTTCCGTTCGGAAATGAGCGCTATACTCGTCCCTCGAGCTTTTAGGGTCCAAATCTGATACCTTTTTGGGTGTCTCAGAGCTTCCGTAGACAGACTTTAGTGGCGGACTACCAGAGATTTGGTTGGTACGGCAACTTTTAGGGTGTTTTATTTATTTATTTTGGGGGGGGGGGGGTAAATAAAATACCTATATATACATTATTGGAACGATTTTAATGTTCTGACTTGTGTCTCTTGAGCAAATCGACTAAGGGAGTTTTTATTATTTGGATTCTGTTCAATTTTTTTTTTATTTTTTAATTGGTACCTTATAGGGGCAGACGTCAATTGTTGCCACCCCCACCAGGATAAGACTCAGGTATCTTTTAGGGGTCATTTTCGAAATTTCTGACGAGCATCTCCACCCTCTTACATATGGGAGTCCCCGGGGCTTGAAGTCTGACAGCTAAATTAACCAGCTGACAGGCATTTTAGAATTAGCTCTTTTTGTACAGTGTGCATGTCAAGATCTCTGTCTCTTGAAATCTATTCCACAATAACTGCTTAAATCTACTCACCTTCATAACGGTCTGCTGAGAATTTCTTCTTGAATTTACATCGATATGCCAACCATATCTCAATTTCCCAACGTAGTGGATTCTAAAACAAGACTAGTCATTCAGAAACGTTATATTGTTCCTGCCTATAATTGCTATGTTCATTTGGCATCTTTGTTTCTTTTGCGCGTTTAATTTATCTTTTTAGCATTCCACCAACCCAAACCCAACATTTAGTAGAATCAATGGAGTTCAGTTAGGGAACCCTTAGCCTGCGTTGCTGGCGGTCTGCGGTTTTGGGGGCGGAGAAAAATAAAAGACCTTTCATTTTTCTCCGCCTCCAAAACCGCAGACCGCCAGCAACGCAGGCTAGAAAACCCTGAGAGAATTATACTACGGTGAATCCTTGCAAGGATTCAAGGACAGCTCTTCATTGCTCCACACTGGATCATCAACAGTTCCCTCGAGACCACTCCGATCCGTCCTTGCACGACAAAGGACATTTAATTTCAGCAGAGACAATGTTGACCGATATAGCTAGTCTGTGAAAGTAACAAATATCAGAAGATCAGGTGACAAAATAATTGAAACAAATAAAGAAAAATCCTGCAATATGTCTAAGATGTTCAAATTAATGACTTGATTACCCGGCCCAATAGTGATTGTATCAGCTACAAAACTAGTTGACCTAAAATGAATGTATGTAGCTGCACCTGAACTCTGGAACTCACTGCCAATATCTCTCCGTAATGTATCAAGTCTGGGGCTGCATGGTCGAGTGGTCAGAGCGTCGGTCTCGCAATCCGGTGATCCCTAGTTCGAGTCCCCGCAGTGGCCACTAGCTGAGGCCTAGGCTGAACTTGTTCCGGGCAACCACTAGTTCAAATTCAGTTTCTCGACCTTGACCTCTCGACCGCTTGTATATAGCCAACTGGTTCGCCTCCTTGCCAGTTGGGATTCTTAATTGAGGGCCATTATGTAAACTCAGTACCGGGTCACCGGTAAAAATGTTTATACCCTCATTAAATTAAAATAATTTTTTCTTCGATGTTGAGGAGGAACAAGCTTGTGAATAGTCCCTCGAACACAGTCTATATTTGTCGTCTCATCAGGGCTGAACTGGATTTCTTGGAGTTGTCCAAGTTGGCATAATATGATAATCGGGTGTTATCAGGTCAGGTCAGGCTGGAGCCTGCTACTGGTAACATGTAACCCAGTACTACCTGCCACATGGACGGGTTGTCGGCGTCTAGCCTCCTCCGCAGGCAACCTTTTGGGCTTCCTGTGCGAACTTTTGAGAAGAAAAAAGACTGGGGACGAAAAGGAGGAGGGAAAAAAGAAGAAGGGGTTGCCTGCCAAATATCGAAGGGTTCGGACATGCAGTGGTACCTCGAGGACATGCACATGTACCCCGGGTCCCCTAGGGGGCTCATTGTGTTACCAAAATCCTTTCTCCCAGTGGCTCAGTAGTTGATTCATTTCAGAGACTCAAATATGTTCTAGCGAATAGTACTTTCGAATACAAAAAGGCTCAGAGAAAGCGGAAAAAATTCAAATACTGAAAGAATTCATACCCTGCTTGGCAGAGGTTTCGTTATTTTCCGTTAGAGGGGGAAAATAAACCTCTGCCAAGCAGGGTATTCGAGAGTCTGCCGCTCAGGCTTAAACTCACTGAGGTAAACTGCTCAGTTATATGTTCGATCACTCCTGAGGCCAAGAATATGTTTGAACAAGTGTATTTCCTTAATAAATTTTGTAGTCCCTACGATATATCTCCGGCGGTAAACGCTGAGTAGCGCCGGCTGATCTGAAAGGCAGTAATTTTATCGGACAAATGATTAACGACGGTTGACCTTGATGCTAACACATACTTTCTAATAGAACCTGAGGAACTATCTGGCTGTTAGTAGTAGATCATAGTAGATACGCCATTTCCATGCATCGAACTCACGGACTTCCACGGATGCCGGGCGCAATCAGTTTTAATACTGGTTTCAAAGCAGCTTTGAAAGCTAAGAATTTGCTATTAATTTTCGTGACCATTTACATCATTGTAACGGTAATAATTTTTGTGCCGCGAAAGTAGGAATACAGGCGATTTAGTTTATAAGAGATCATACACAATGAGAAAATTCTAACACTGTACCCCGTAGACATCTTTGAGGCTACGAATTCTTAACGCCCCTCCCCTGCTTAGGAGATTTTAAGATGCGCGAACCGACCTGCGCGATCTGACAAGTAGTTGTCGATATTTGGCAGGCAACTCTCGCCTTTTCTCGCCTGGCGTCCAGGCCACTACGTGCCTAAAACACAGGAGGCCCAAAGCGAAAAAAGCGAACAGTTGCCTGCGGAGGAGGCTAGTCGGCGTCTAAACCGGCTCCCCCACCAGGTTCTTTCTGGTGAGGAGGGTGGCATGACATTCAGCAGGAATAAAAACAAGACTTGTCAAAGGGCGGATGAGCTCGACTGAGCCAACGGCCATCATGCATCAGTGAACTTTAATTTTATTGTGTTTTGATTATAATTTTAAACAGTAATTTGTAGTGTATTTTAAAATTAATTTTCATGGTACGGACTGTGTAGCGGCAGCCCAAGGCGCCATCCTATGCTCACAGTCTACCATGCATGTTATATGTTTTTTTCTAAAGCGCTTAGAACAGATTTTGGATAGGCGCTATATAAATGTTCATTATTATTGTTATTATTATTATTATTATTATTATTATTATTATTATTATTATTATTATTATTATTATTATTATTATTATTATATTATTATTATTATTATTATTATTTATAGATTTAAATAAAAGTTATTATTAATTATAAAAAAAATAAAAATTATTATTATTATTATTATTATTATTATTATTATCATTATTATTATTATTATTCAAATACGTTATCAGAAACATTATGAACATTGCCATAAGAACAACTTATTTTATTTTCTGTTCAAGAAACAAAGAATGGAACAATCCTGAGCTGATGAATTTTTAAACATTAAGGTTTTTTTTCTCTTCCTTTTTAGTATAATATATACATATATATATATATATATCGTTTTCATCATATGTTTATCATAATAATCATACAATGTAAAAATATATATATATAATTAAACGTTTCAGTTATGTATAAGATTCAAGTAGAAGATTGTAAACTACCTGAGAAGTGAGGTTTATAATTGTAAGAAAAAACGTATAATAAAGTTTCCATTATTATCATTATCATCAGAAGTCCTCACAGTAAAACATGACTCCAATGCTATATGTCATAGATTTAATACCAGGAATTAATATTATAAAATTTATACCAGGCAGGGCTTGGTGGGAAAATAAGCCGACAGCCGACTGTCACTGTCTTGATTATTCAGACCACATGTGGTCATTTTAATTTGGGCGGGGGTCCTCGTTTTCAATTTTTTTTTGTAGTGGTGGGGAGAGGTGCCGGTATAAAACGAAGACATCCCTTTTTGAAGTGCGTGTCTTTTTTTTGTTTTTGTTTTGTTTTGTTTGTTTTTTGTTTTTTGAACATCTACTACTTTCTTTAGTAGAAATGAGCAGTATTTAATTTACGAGCGATACTGCATCATTTGCTTCTGGTCATTTGAAAAGGGCTCTTCGTTTTCTATTTTTATTTTTTCTGTTTTTCTTCTGTTAAAGGAAGACACCTCTCGGAAATGTTTGAAAAATGTCAATCTATATTAAACGAGAGTTAAGTTGGTGGTGGAATCAATGTTTCTAGCAATTTTCAAGGCCTTTCGGTAGTACAATTTGGGAGTCTTTATTTTTGTGTCTTTGGTCTTCGTTTTCTAGCTACCTATCCACTCGAATCAGTCTCGAACTGTTTTGCACTAGGTACTTGGTCGTTTTCAGCATTCTGCAAGTCCTGAGAGACGTAAATTAGGAGAAATAAGATTAGATTTTAGAGCAGTTGTTGACAAAAAGTATTCAATAGACCCATACCATGTTTTTGCATTTTGTGGAAGTAACCGTGCATTTTGTTGAACACTCTTCACTTTTTACAAGCACAGAAACCACGGCCTCTTAGGCGACTAGTATATTGGCTCTTACTAATGCAGTTTACTTGAAAATCCTATAAACAATTATTACAAATAAGTACTCGTTCATAAAAAAGAACGCAGCAAAAATATATACAGATATTTCTGAAGACTTACGTACCTGTGAAGTGTCGAACATTTCATCGTTATTTTAAGCAACGAGTGAGCCATAAGCGTTCAAAAGTACATCTGATCCTCCCTTATTATTGGTAAAATTCAGCGACTGATCAGATTCCATGGCGGTTTAAATAAAGAAGGTATAAAAGCAAACCTCAAAGTCCAACAGAAATCGATTAAAACACCACAGTATCACCGCGAAGCAATTGATCCGTTCACTTGTTACTACAGAACTCTCAATAGACCATTTCACGGATACCGTAGCTCAACCTCAGCCTCGTCACAGTGCAATATATTCTTTTGAAATATAGTACAGCCCGTGGAATTTTGATGTGCTTTCATTGTCCGTTGATGTGTAAATTCCTTACATTACCGTGGAATGTACATAATATTCTAAAGAATAATTACACTGTGACGAGGCTGAGGTTGAGCTACGGTATCCGTGAAATGGTCTATTCAAGAGTGTTTGTCCAAATAGATCGCGAGTTCGGACAATAATAGCGTTATCCAAAACAAAAATATAAGCGGCCACAATCAATCTTGGGTGCAAGTGGCATGGGCCTTTAACGGAAAGATTCCATTTTTCCCATGTGTCTGTGCTGTCAGATGTAGATGTACCGATGACATCAAAATGTGGCGAGAACAAAAATGTACGCCACGAGACCAAATCAAGTGGCCTGACTGATGTTTCACCACATTTTGACGACATCTGTGCGTCTATTAGAGTACCGACCCACAAAGAAAATGAGACCAATTTGTTTTAAATAATATTCATCGAAACAATTCAACCAATCAGAACGCGCGTAAGACTTCATGACGTCATCTACGTGTGCGTACTGTTATAACACACGGTTCTTGACCAATCAGAGCGTGCATGATGTATTAATTATTATATTAATATACAATAGAAAGGGAACCAAAGGGGGTTCCAGAACCCTTGGAACCCTCCCTTAAGCTTCGCTAGCCACGTTCTTGGTACATAAAGGTTTGTCATCAAACCTTAGTAATTACTTACTTAATTGGCAAGAAGATGTCAAGGTGATACCATGAAAACCAGGCGCACAAGAGTCACACTTGTCACCAACGACATTTGCTTTACAATCACATTTACCCGTAGTCTGTAGAGAGAAGAATACAACAATTTAAACAGTAACAATGAACTCAATAAAAGACTACCACAAGCAAGAATGTTGATTTCTGAGAAATTTCATAAAGTCGTCCTAAACCCTTGTTTTCATGAGGGAAGGAAGCAGAAGCGGAAATAACCCTAGGCAGACTTACTGTTGCATTTCTAATTGAGAGAAGACAGTGGACAGTGCATGCTGAGTCTGCGTATGTTGCTTACGCTTCTGCTTTCATTCCTCACGAAAACCAAGCACATAACATTTCAAATTTCAAATTCCCACAAATATGGTTTGAGCTAATTTAATGATTTTAACCACTAACCTCATCACATTGTTGTTTTGTAGAACCTTGTGGATGACAACTACATGCTAAACAACCCACACCTCTAGAGAAATTAAACGCGTTGGCTTCACATCGATCGCATGACCATCCTACAACACGTGGTAGACATTGACACTGTCCAGTAACACGATTACATGGTGTGCCAGAACGACTTCCAATTGAATTGCATGGACATGCTGTGAAGAACAATTAGAAGTATAATCATTAACACTGATGAACAAAGGGCAAGGGTGGAATACATCTACAGTGTAAGAGGTAATGCACTTTCTAGCTACTACTGCTTTTTTAAATGATCTACCTGAAGGGAAATTAGAAGGATTACTCTGCAAGAAAAGGTTTCCTTTAACTATTATCCTTCCTTTTCTCGCTAGCTAGATGAAATTTGAACGTACAAGGATATTCACGACATTCATCACATCAATTTTGATTCAATGTAATAACTTCAGTACTGAAACATTTTCTCTTATCTCTTGAAACAATAAAACAAATAAATTTGGGGTAGCTCATCACCCTTCCTTGCAGCACAATTACAAAATTACGATGGGCGCACCTCAACGTAATCCGGAGCCGATGGTATACAAGGGCCCTTTCACTACGAGACAGTTACACATTTACATACACACTCGAAGCTGCTACCAAACGATCCATGTCTGAACACAACTGATCACGGATCACAGCTTAGATCGAAACTAGTGAGGGCAGTAAAACCGGAGCTGAGCACCCACCCGCAGAAAAAATTAAAACCCTCCAACCAAGGGAAAGAACGAACAAGAAATTCAAGCCACATGTGATGCTCCGGGGCCACAGACTGGCGCTCTCACGGGTAGGTTTTTGTGGTTTTGAAGAAATTCACTTTGATACCGTCCTCAAAGTTTGGGCCATTCACGAACGCCGACTTTGAGACGACAGTTTAATTATCGGACAATTATTTGCATTTTAATAACAGAAACAAACATCATATAATTGCATTAATTCACAGATGCCTGGTTTAATATTGCTGGTAAAAGTATTTTAAGTGCAACTGTAACACATCTCTGGAAGTATGAGAACTATAGCTAAATAAAAGGCACCTGAAAGGTGCATGTATCTACTGCAGACGTGTTATAGAAATATTTTTGACAATGTGAAATGCATTGAAAAGACAACTCCATGAAGAATGTTGAAGAATTTTATGGAGTTGGACAGGGCAGTTTGTTATTACCTCAACTGTTGTTGATAGAAATTAAATGTTCGGAAAAACTTGGTAAGTGATATTTTTAAGAATGTTTTTATGTCCATCAATAGAGACAGCTTTCATAGACAGTGTCATAGGTTTTATAAAAGGAATTGCTAGTGTTTGTTTGGCCCTTGCAATCAAGATCCACGGTTTGAGGTCTTCGTACATACTGTAGGCCATGACATTTTTTTTATTTAAATAGGAGCTAAAATATTATATAACGAAGTGAATTACTTGATGATAGTTTACATGCAATCGGTGTAAACTTATTTACTGTTGCTAAAAGATAGAACATTTGCGAAAGGCTCAAACGACTTTATACCGGCTCAAAAACGACCTCAAAATTGAATGATGATTTAAAAATTCTCCATAAGAATAAACCTGACACATTCTATTAAAGCTGAGCCTTATCAATGGGCATAACAACATTGTTAAAAACATCGCTTACCAAGATTTTTGACTTGAATTCCTGTCAAACTTGTCAACAGTCGTCATGTCCGTGTTCCCGTCATGTATTTTCCGAAATTATTCCGACTTTTCTATTGTTAACACTTTCTATTGTTAACAAGCATAGAACTTCGTGTCGAAACTCACACATGTTCTGGTGAATACCAATATACCGTGATCTCATAATTTGAGTGAAGCATGAAGTATATCCATTTTCAACACGATGACATAGTATCTACTGCATTCTGCAGTAGATACAAAAACTGAATGACTTAAGTGGTGTGAACATAAAGCGTTGAGCACTGATAGCATACATGTTTTATGTTTGAAATTTTAATCTCAATTACCCATTGATCAGGCATGTATGGAAATTAAAATAAATAAAATAAAATAAATAACTGTTTATTTAAGTGTCCTAGTCTACTAGCGCTCGCGCACTAATTGGGGGACACTATACTCTCACACTCACTACCTCTACCTTGAATATTTTGCAAATAATCACTCGACTCACCAGTTCGTTTTTGATTGAGGGAGGAAAACCGGAGGACCCGGAGAAAAACCCTCGAAGCAAGGGAGAGAACGAACTAACAAACTCAACTCACATGAAGCGCCCCGTCCGGGTATCGAACCAGGGAAAACAGCGGTGAGAGGCAAGCGGTCTAACCACTCGGCCACCCTTGCTTCCCTAAGACCGAACTTCAGGTGATGATGGCCATTTGAAGCATGCAGAAGACCTGGCCCTGATCATCCAAGATATTTCTCTCGTGATACGACAGAATATTTAGTTAATACTTTCATTACAAGTAAAGTAGATTATTGTAATAGCTTATTGTACGGCCTTCCTGATGTTTATATTACTTAACTGCAGAGAGTACAAAACGCTGACGCCAGGCTTATTGTAGAACTTCCTCGTTTTTGCCATATAACACCTGTATTATTCAATTATTCATTTTAAGATCTTATTGTTAACTTTTAAATGTTTACATAGGCTGGTACCACAATATTTATCAAATTTAGTATCTGTTACTAGGGTTTCTAGGTATAATCTTCGTCATCATAAGGGCAATTTATTAGTTTCAGCTAGTGGAAGGTGTAAAGCAACATAATACGTATACACCAATATTTTACCTTCACATCCTGAAGAATAGTTCCAGTAATTTGGTTGGCATGTGTCACACGCCCTTCCCTGTACTCTTGGTTTACAATAACATTGACCAGTAGTGGGGTGACAGTGAGTACGGTTGGAAATGTTGGGTACACCATTTAGATTGCATCCACATGCTAGAGATTAAAAAATACAATACAATGTAAATAATATATATTAGAGAGTTTAAATAAACTTTGAAGTAACAGCTGCAGGTATTAATGGGTTTCATTGTGAGTGTCACTCTGGGTGATAGGCAAGGGATATAGACTTGACAAAGTATGCATAAAAGGCATAGCGGTTGTGATTTTAAGTTATCTTTGGTATGAAAATTTTCAAACAAGTTTTTTTTTACTTCTGTTATCCCAGATAATCAATATAGCACAACAAATAAACACTGCAAAAAATATAACTGGCTTGAAAAGTTTTAACTCCAACTCCCACTCGTTATATACCAACTGTCAAAGTTCATTGTTCTCGTGATCTGATTGGATGAGAGGCTATAACGTGAACGTGAACAAGTTTCGATGTTTCCCTGGGCAACGGGCAACAATATGTTGTGGACCGGTAATAACACGTATCAAGCTTTCGGTTGTCATTGGGACTCCAAAAATGACCTTATTTGGAGATCTTTTGTTAGCGGAGTACAATAGAATTAATCACCGTGACAAATCAGCCGAGTATGCAAATGAGCTGTTGAGTTTTCCGAATGAGTAATCCGAATAAGTGACAATTACCTCCCGTGGGGGAGGCGATAAAATTTATCCAAATACAGAGGACCCTGGAGAATATATTTTTGTACTGCTGAGGGAACCCCTTTCGTTGATAATTGACATGCACTGAGGCTACGTACTCTCAGTAAATAAAACTCTTTGTTCATGAAATGAGTCCCGTGTAGGTAAATGAAAAAAAGAAATGAATTTTATAACATTTCACGAGTGATATGTTTCTGTCTATTTAGAAATTCCAAATAGTTTTTTACTAAAGTGAAACTTTTGTTAGATTTTTTTTAGCTGCGAAACTACAAAACAACTTGACAAATCGTGTGTCCGAAAACTCTTCTTCTATAGTCTTTCACCAACTGTTGACTTCATATCTCTATGTAGACTTTTGATTGTAACATTTAACAACAGGTACGTTTCTGTTTGCTTCTAAAGAGATTCCAAACAGTTCCAATCGATCGAGATAAACATTTGATACGGGATTTTTGACAAGCAAAACTATAAACAACTCAACTTGATAACCGTGTCAAAACTCTTCTTGGTAGATCAGTTCATCACACCAACTGTTAACTTTATATCTACGGTTTATATTCTTGTGGAAAAAAATTAAGATACACAAAGAATATGCTTCTGATTTAAAAACATTTAAGTGAAACTTTTGCTGGATTTTTTGACAAGCGAAACTATAAACAACAACTTGACAACCTTCAAAACTCTTCTTGGCAGATTTCATCAACTGCATGTTGACTTCATATTTGTCGTTTAGATGTTTGAGGGAAAGAAAAATACTTTCTGCCATTCCACGAGGGATATGTTTCTGTTTATTTCAGACAGTTATTGAAATGAAAATTTTGCTGGATTTTTTGACAAGCGAAGCTATGAATAACAGCTTGACAACCGTGTCAAAACTCTTCTTGGTTGATTTTCATCAACTGTTGAGTTTGGATGTTTGAGAGAAAGAAAAATACTTTCTGCTATTCCACGAGGGATATGTTTCTGTTTATTTCAGACAGTACGTTATTGAGATGAAACTTTTGCTGGATTTTTTGACAAGCGAAACTATATATAAACAACAACATTACTTGACAACCGTGTCAAAACACTTCTTGGCAGATTTTCGTCAACTGTTGATTTCATATCTGTTGTTTGGATGTTTCAGAGAAAGAAAAATACTTTCTGCTATTCCACGAGGGATATGTTTCTGTTTATTTCAGACAGTTATTGAAATGAAACTTTTGCTGGATTTTTTGACAAGCGAAACTATAAACAACAACTTGACAACCGTGTCAAAACTCTTCAGTTCAGTTGGTACTGAGACACTTTACTTGTGGCGCTTGAATGTTTCGAATACAACAGACTAAAAAGACTTTGAAAAATTCTTGTGTAAGATGTTTATTAGGAGATTCAACTAAAAAGTTTCTAAAGTAAACTGGTGTTTGTTAATATTGTAGTCTTAAAATTATAAACAACTGCCTAAAATTATAAACAGATCTTTCTTAGCTTCGGGTTAGTAATATTTTGGTTTCATGCGAAGAATCAAAAACCACTGCGTCCGGTATGGTAAGTCAATTTTTTGTCTCCATTGAGCAGGACAAAATCGTCCTTCGCCCACTAGGGTTGGGAACTTTTTGTCTTTTTGCGAGTGCTTAACGAGCGTTAATGACGTCTATCGAAAGGCCCCCGAAGCCATGTACCGAACATGGAACTTGTGAAGCGTGAATGGCTCTATTGTTTTCGCCAATGACAACCGAACAATAGGCAAAAGCTTGATACGAAAACCAGAAGTTGATTTGAAGAAGGGTTTTTGGCAGCGGGCGTTTGTAAATTCATTCATTCGGAAATGATGAGGCAAGAATTGTGTTTATTGTCAAACTGTTAAGACCAATATAAAACATTTATTCCGAGAAAAAGATTGATAACCAACCATGAATGTCACCAAAAGAGCTGCAACAATTCTCCGAAAAGCTTTGTGTGAAAAACGGTCAGTTTGTAGGCAGGTTTTGTGTGAATTTTGATTAAAAACTTTAATTGTAGGCAGCGACGTTTTGCTCTTTATTTTATTCTTTGACAGTTGATATATAACAAATCACTTATTTGCTAGAACCTCGGGAAAGTAGTATGTATTTTGGTCCTTCGACCTCAATGTTTCAGCGGTCTCGGGACCACAAAACATACTGCTTCCTCGGTCCCAGTAAATAAGTGTTAATTGTTCACGTTAACGTGATACCCCCTTGCCCAATCAAAGCACGAGAAAAATAGACTTTGAAAGTTCGTATATAACAATAAGCCATATTCTAACTTACGTATACAAGTTTTAGAATGGTTCATCATAACAGCACTGTTCTTGTAATGCTCCATTTTACACAGCTCACACTTATCACCAGTTGTATTGTCAGTACAGTTACCACATACTCCATATCCCTTGGCAGTATTGTAATGACAGCTTACTGCATGGTTGTTACAGCCACAATCTAAATATAACAGAGAAAGAGATCATTTTTTTGTTACATCAAGAATCCATGTACTCATGACCACGGCATACAGTATAAGTGAATGAATGAATGTTGTCAATCGTTCAGTGGATTGAAATTAGAAACGAATTGAGTCACTTACTGGAAATGAGATTTATAGCGGAGTGTGCTATGTTGCGACCAAAACCTTTGGTCTTCTTCAGGCAACTGAAGTTTTGGTCGTGTGACGACCGCACGTCAATAGAGTAAGTTTCGTATGTGTATAACTGCATGTGTAAATGACGAGGTCACGGAATGGCATGGTTCGAGTTTTGAATGTTTTTATAGACAGTACACCACTGATACAGTCGTGGCAAAGCGCATTACTATTACAGTCATACGAAATAATGGATAAATCAACATAAATATAAAGCAGTAGTGTATTATATTTTATTCAATAAAATATTAAATTTAATAAACCATAAACCATAATCAGATGGCTAATGATACAATTGTTTGCGGTAATAGCCTACCTTCGCATGATTTTCTTATCTCGTAAGGTTTGTTGTTGAAGAGTGGTAAACATTTTTCACAGTTTTTGCCAGCTGTATTCCTCTTGCAGTCACACTCAATGCCATTGGCCTAGAAACGGTGATAAATATAGTCGATAGAACATTAAAAATAATTACAAATGAAGCAGTAATCGATCAAACAAACAATGGTACAGGGACATTATGAGCCATAGAAAAGCCAAATCATTCCCATGTGACAAATAAAGACAGAACCTTGAAGGTCTAACACAGCATTTAACTGAATCCAACAAGCTGCATGTACAACAGGTAAGATAGATGCAATCCAATGACTCAATAATAGACTAATAACTGAGTATGAAACTAGACCTGAAACTTTTGGTCAAAGTCACTTGAGTGTACCATATCAGGCTCGTAACATGGTATATTTTCGTCTCACTGATCCCGGGTTTTTACGGAAATTTTGATTTCTGAGCCCATATTTTCAGAAATTTTTGATCCTTGATCCTTGGTGCAAAAAACTAAGCTGATCCCTGATCCTGACCCAATGTCCTTGATCCTCGATCCCACCCATTTGATCCCCGAGCCCTGGCCTCTGATCCCAGATCCTGGCCATGATTTGGAGCTTGATCCCTGATCCCATATACCATGTTACGAGCCTGCCATATACAGTGAAGTCCTCTAGAATGGACACTAACAGGAGCGTCAACAGATGTCCATCTTAGAAAGTATCCATCAATTAGAGGGCGTTTGAATGCAGAAAATATGTGAGACTTTAGCAGAAAGGGATCAGCCATGGGTGTCTATTTTAGAGAGGTGTCATGATCAACCTTAGTGAAGTGTCGTCCGTTAGGCAAGTGGTATTTACTCTATACTGTAAATTTTACCAATGGAATTAGGAAACCATTTATTTACCTTACAACTGGAAGCTTGGCCATTACAGAAGCAAGCTGCTGAAACAAGCCAGTGGTCTATAGTGAAGAACAAACTTTGCTTTAATTCTATAGGTGCAGCTGAAGCATTAAACTGTGCTGGTGTAATATAGCTCACTAGCTGAAGCTGAATATTTGTTGCAAGAAAAAATGTCTGATTTTGATGACTTTCTCTGATCGCCTTTGCTGTTGTTGGATCCTTCATGGGTGCATACTCAATCTAGACAAAAAAAAAAAAAAAAAAGGTCATTATATAAGTTTTGTCTTATGGTCATGGGTGCATACTCAATCTAGACCAAAAAAAAAAAAAAAAGGTCATTATATAAGTTTTGTCTTATGGAGGTTAATATTATATGAAAAATAAAATGACTAAGAATTTTCCTCAAAATTGACATTTTTTGGGGTATCATACCACCTTAATCCCGGTTTCACAAAGAAATTTAAGCATATAAACGGACCAATCAGTTAAATATATTGCTTTTATATCATGAATCAATTGCCCTATTTCATTTTGACGTCACGTCTTGTTTATGAGGGGGACAAAAGCGTCTAGAATAATAGAAATTTGTTTAAAATTAGCTCTGCTAAAAAAATTAACTCGAATGGCCTGTTACCCAAATATGAAATGTATCAATGTTTAAACATTGATACATTTCATATTTGGGTACCAGGCCATTCGAGTTAATTTTTTTAGCAGAGCTAATTTTAAACAAATTTCTATTATTCTAGACGCTTTTGTCCCCCTCATAAACAAGACGTGACGTCAAAATGAATTATTATAAATAACTAAGATAATACGCGCGCTCTGATTGGTTGAGGATCATGTTTAAATGAGGCTATGTAAACACGATTGTGACGTCAGGATCTTCGGCTAGAGCCGAAAACCGAAAAAGCCGAAGTTTGTAAACAAAATATGATTTAAAAATGTAAAAATACAATAATGAGCAACTTCCACCAAATATTCGTTGGAAAAAAAATTGATGAAGTGAGACCAAACTTGATTCTCCTTTGATTTCTTTATGCTTTTTTTCGAGGTCTTTCAAGCAAAACTCTGAAAACTCAGTGCCGCTCGAGGTCATTAAAATTTATCGCAAATAATGCTTTTCCGTGTTTAATTTGAACACAATATTTTCGAGAGAAAAACAAAACAAAAACTAGAAAACATCAAAATACTGCTGATAAAAAGAGAAAAGGAATTTATGAAACCAAAACCTACAGACTGAAACTCAATGAACACTGCAAACAGGTAAACGTACAGTAGCTACGCTCAAAGATAAATTCTAGCCCGAATTGAAAATCATAGAAATAGGAGACAACAATAACGTTTTCAAAACTTAAATTAGTTTATTTAATAGCCCTAAATCATATATACAATAAATGCAAGATCAATAGTAAACAAGGAAAAAAATCAAATAATTAACGGTACTGAAAAGTTTTCTGTCGGTCTTAGTCATGTTCATTCACCGCGAAAGATTGTTTTTCGTATCAACGAGACAACAAAAATCAAGCTTGACAAAAAATCGCTAGTTGAGCACTAGGTACTAGACTGTCAAATTTGGGTACTAACCATCTTATGAAAGCAGAATATCAGATTCAGTCTATTCCAGATATCCAAGCATTTCAAAGCTACATAAACAGCAATTCTACCTCGTTACCATGCTGAGAGATCCCATGAGATAGCAAGCGCATGCGCCAATCAGTGCAACGTCTGTCGCCGGTCAGTGAAGTTGTTCATGTGTTTGAACAAAGGAAAATTGCCCGAAAATCCGTCTAAATCATACCAATGTCGGGTTCTAAAGACTCGCAAGATAAATCAAAGGAAAAAGACGACGGCAGAGGCTGTCTTTTGAGCAAATGGCAGCCAGAACCCAAAGGAAAACGAACAGAACAGTCCACAGCTACCATGAATGGCAGCAATGGCAAAGGCGGCAAAACGCCAAATGCAAAAACTCAGGCAAACGGGACCAAAGATCCCACAAAATCACTCAAAAGTGATACTGAAAGCACAGACCCTGGGCAGAAATCCAGCGAAACTCCTACAGGAAGAAAGACCTCGAAAAAATCCACAAGGGAAAAAAGCGCGCCAAAAGGGTCACCAAAGCTGGCCGAGAACCATGGCAGCTCGTCGAATGAAAGCTCAACGTCAGGCGAAAACATCGCTCAAGTTTTTAAAGACTCGCTTTCCAGCTTGGCGGCTAGCATGAATAAAGGCTTCCTTAACTTAGGAAAACTACTCAAAGACAAAAACGAGTACCGAGGTGGTCGACACGAGGATTTGTCTAGCTCTGACTCTGAGTCGGAGGAAGAGAGTGCCAGTGACACAGAGCCACCGGCCCCAAAGAGGCAAAAATCTGATGGCGATGGTGCTTCCTTAAGCGAGGAAAGCAATGCCATACTTAGTCAGCTAGAAAAGCAGTACAACGTTACTGATCAGGATGGACCTGATATAAATGCAAGTTTGGCCAAAATAGTAAAAAACCTCTTGGGGGAAAAGACTGATGAGGAAAAGCTCAACGAAATTAAGAAACGCTACCCCAAGCCAAAAAACTGTGAAATCTTGACCGAAACCAAAGTCAATTCAGCGATATGGAACAATATCTCAGACAAGGCAAGGACAGGAGACATAAAACTCCAAAAGGCTCAAAAAGCACTAGTAAAAGGCATAACTGCTGTGGTCCAAGTGATCAATGAAGTACTAAACAAATCAGAAATGCCACCAAAAGAAAAAATTGTGGACACCCTTATGGATGGTGTGCAGTTACTGGCCAATGCCAACATAGAAGTCAACATAAGACGTAGAGAAGCCCTGAAACCAGAGCTTCACACTAGTTACCGCTACTTATGTGCCCCATCAAATCCTATAACTACTGAGTTATTTGGAGATGATTTACCCAAAGCTGTTAAAGATATAACCGACACCAATCGGATTACTTCAAAGATTAGTAGAGAGCGAAAAGATGGCTACAAAAGGTCCAGGGATACCAGTGCTTCAGACAAGTATGGGAAGAGATACCCATACAAATACTCAGGATCAAAAAACTACAACCGCCCCTTCCCCAGCAAGAGGGAAGGGGGGAAGAAAAGTGGTCAAAAGAACCAACACTAGACAACCAAACTGAAACCAATCCAGAGGTAAGAAACTTAAAGGTTGCTGGCAGGCTAAGATTTTATTTGTCAGCTTGGACAAACCTTACCTCAGACAAGAAAATATTAGACATGGTGCAACACTGTCATCTTGAATTTATTGAAACCCCAAAGCAAAACTATCCTATACCATCTATGAGATTTAGCCCTAATGAGGCTGAAATAATTGATTGTGAGGTAAACCGATTACTAGAGAAAGGGGTAATTGAAGAAGCTATCCCCATTGACACTCAGTTTATTTCTAACATTTTCCTTAGGAAAAAGAAAAATGGCTCTTATAGAATGATTCTCAACCTGAAAGGACTCAATGAGTCAATAGAGTACATCCATTTCAAAATGGAGAGCCTAACATGTGCCATACAATTAATGAAGAAAAACTGTTATATGGGTTCCATAGACCTCACTGATGCATATTATACTGTGCCTGTAGCAATAGAACACAGAAAATTTTTAAGATTCATTTGGAGAAACAACCTTTTTCAATATACTTGTCTTCCAAATGGACTTGCATCAGCACCGAGATATTTCACAAAACTCTTAAAGCCAGTGTATTCTACTCTGCGTAGTCAGGGATACCTAAATGTAGGGTATATTGATGACTCTTATATACAGGGGTCCTCAGTTGTGGAATGCACAAACAACATTTTGGCCACACAGAGGCTCTTTGAGTCATTGGGGTTCATTATAAATTCTGAAAAGTCAGTGTTGCAACCTTGTCAAAAGTTGTCCTTTCTTGGCTTCATCTTAGATTCTGTTACGTTCAGATGAGAGTATATCTTACACCTGAAAAAGCAGACAAAATAGTCTCAGCCTGCCAACTACTGTTAAAGAAAAAGTTGACCACTATAAGAGAGGTTGCTCAAATTATTGGGCTATTAGTGTCTTCTCTGCCAGGAGTCCAGTATGGGCCCCTGTTCTATAGAAACATAGAAATAGATAAGAATAAGGCTTTGAAACTTAATAATGGAAACTTTGAAGCGCCCATGACATTGTCAAATGACTCTAGAAGTGATCTGAATTGGTGGGTTGCTCACCTACCAGGAGCTTATAAGAGTGTTTCCATTAGCAACCCAGATATTGAAATGACAACAGATGCCTCCAAAACAGGGTGGGGGGCAGTGTGCAATGGACAGGCTGCACAGGGTATGTGGTCCCCTGAAGAGAAACAAAAGCATATCAATGAACTTGAAATTCTAGCAGTATTCTTTGGGGTGAAATCATTCCTCTCTTTACTAAAGGGACACCATGTTGCTATTAAAAGTGATAATTCTACTACAGTTTGCTATATAAATGCAATGGGAGGTACAAAATCCATCGAGTGTAATTCACTTACAAAATCCCTGTGGATGCTCTGCATGCAAAACAATATCTGGTTTAACTGCATGCCACCTTCCAGGTGTTCTCAATGTGGAAGCAGATAAACAATCTAGGGTATTTAATGTGAGAACTGAGTGGTATTTAAAGCCAGAAATCTTTGCCAAGATTACTGACAAACTTGGAACTCCAGCGATTGATCTTTTTGCATCAAGGCTAAACAACCAGTTGCCAAAGTATGTCTCCTGGAAACCAGATCCAGGAGCTATGCATGTAGATGCATTCTCTATCTCTTGGGGTGATAAGTTTGTTTACATATTTCCCCCATTTTGTCTCATCTCTAGATGTCTCCAGAAGTTAGAGAAGGAACAAGGAAATGCATTGTTGATAGCTCCTGTCTGGCCCACACAGGTCTGGTGGCCCCAAGTACTCAGCCTCCTTGTAGCAGCTCCTCTGATGCTCCCACATCAGAAAGATCTGCTCACTCTCCCACACTCAGGAGCTCAACATCCCTTGAAGAACAAGCTCCAGATGATGGCATGTTCATTGTCAGGGAACACTATCAAGCAAAGGGAGTATCAGAGGCAGCTGCCAGATTACTCATGCAATCATGGAGAGAAGGTACCAAAAAACAATATTCAAGCTACCTTAAAAAGTGGACACTGTTTTGTGCTGAAAGGAAAGTCAATCATTTTCAGCCATCTATAGGACAGGTTCTTGATTTCTTCTCTGAGCTTTACAAACAGGGACTTACATACAGTGCTATTAACACTGCAAGAAGTGCAATTTCTACATATGTCACAGTATCTGATGGAAAGAGTGTTGGACAACACCCACTTGTTCAACGCTTACTCAAGGGGATTTTTCAATCCAGACCACCCAGGTCAAAGTACAAGGAGATATGGGATGTTCAAGTAGTACTAAAGTACTTGGGTACACTTCACCCAGTTGAGACATTAACTCTGAAACAGCTTACCCTCAAGCTTGTCATGTTATTATTATTAGTTACTGGCCAGAGGGGCCAGACTATTCATATGTTAGATGTTAAAAACATGTTTGAGTCTCAGAACAAAGTTACTTTTGTTATTCCAGACCATGTTAAACAAAGCAAACCAGGATTACCTAACCCTCGGGTTGTTCTTGAACCTTTTGAAAAGTCATGTATTTGCGTTGTAACTACATTGAGAGAATATATTGCAAGAACCAAAGCTCTTAGAGATAACACTAACTCGAAGTTACTTATAAGTTATGTAAAACCTTACAAACCTGTAAGTAGAGATACTATAACTAGGTGGGTGCGAGAAGTTATGGCTCAAACTGGAATCAATATATCTATCTACTCTCCCCACAGTACCAGGGCAGCTTCTACTTCAGCAGCCAGTAGGGCGTCTGCTAATCTAGATGACATCTTGAAGACTGCAGGATGGTCGTCTGAATGCTGCTTTGCTCGATGTTATAAAAAGCCTATAGCTAGTGTTTCCACTTATGCAAAATCAGTGTTGTCAGATGCATAAGATATATCTTGATATCTATAGTGCCTTGAATAGACAATAAATGAGCACTTTGGGCTTCATGCCTGTGTATGTACTGTATGTCATAGCTTTTAAATGCAGCATTTTGGGCTTCATGTCCGTGTTGCTTTAAAATCTCATGGGATCTCTCAGCATGGTAACGAGGTAGAATTTAAAAATTAAACGAGACTTACCTGGAAGTTGAAGTTTGATTGTAATTCTACCGAGTTACAGAATGCTGAGAGATAACATGCCCGAATCCCTAACCCACCCTATGTTATCTGCTGTGGGTATTACATGCCCATTCAGCGTTTCAAAAACTGATTGGCGCATGCGCGTTTGCTATCTTATGTTATCTCTCAGCATTCTGTAACTCGGTAGAATTACAATCAAACTTCAACTTCCAGGTAAGTCTCGTTTAATTTTTAAATTTTCCCCCGCCACACAAAATGACCTTGTCGGCTCGGCAAAGTTTCACTCATGACTTGGTTGCTCTATTTTCATCACAGTCCCAAGAATAATCGTTAGTTTTCATCCTTTTACGTGGACTTTTCAATTAAAGAACATCCTCGTTATTGTCTCAGAATTTTTTAGAAATAAATGGGAGTTATTTTGTCCTTAGAAAAAGGTGCTTTTCTTTCTTTTTTGCGAAAGTTTTTCCTGAATTTTTGCGCTCGAGGATCGACTGTAAAACGAAAACGCTGATTGGACAGTTTTTCTCTTTTATAAAACAAATATAAGTAGTATGCAAATGGCGGTTCTACGCCCGGTGCGCGCCGGTACAGGTTGGGTCACGCCCCAATGCAGAGGATGTCAAGGACGATGCAAGGGGAGTCCAACAACAGTGAATAGTGAGTCACGCAACGGCCCGCCGTAAGTTTATTAAAAAAGGTTTTTATTTCCATGTATGCAGTAGAAGATTAAGTGCGTAAACAACTTCGTGAACTCGATATTAAAATTGCTGTGGTTGTCAAATCAAGAGCAGTAACGTATTCAAATAAAGCTAGACGAAGAAAAGAAACCCTGTGTATTTTATTATCGTCAGAAATGTACCAAGTTATCAAAGATACAGCTATAAAAGTGATCCGAATGTGTTGAAAAGGGACAAAAATGGTACACTAAAAGGATGTTTAATTGACGAACGAAACGGCGTTTGTGGTAAGGCGCTTGGATTAATGACGCCTGTGTACCCACTGAATAAACCTCGAATAAAAACATTCATCCGTTTGTGAGGTCTGACATGATTTATTACTTGGGAAAGTTTGGGAGAGGTCTCGCCTACGGCTCGGTTTTATACAATACTTCTCCCAAACTTTCCGGCGCCGCGTTTACATCAAGCTATGTAAACACGGCAAACGTTTTATACTTGCAAACTAAACATTAATTATTGCATTAATTTGATTGCTGTTGCCGCTTTTCTTTGGTCTACAAAACACATTCTATATAAATTTTCTTTGTGCTGTTGCTATTTTTCTCCCCCTTCCGCGATATTGATCCTTTGTGTTTAAATGTGATGTGATGACGTCATAGTGAATTAGGGCAATTCAGAAACTTAATAAGGCATGTATAATTTATCCAAATATAATAATACCAGGAAACAAGTGAATAAATTCCAGAAAACTCCGTCAAAAAGCACCGAGAAAAAGTGGCTTTTGCGTCCAAAGCATGCTCAGAAACAAACAATTGTATACAATTACTAAGGAAATATTTTAAACTGTACATTTCACTTTTATGAGAGTTATTTGTGAGTTAAATTCTTCTGCCACAACAGAATCAAAGATCAATTTTAAGTAACAATAAACTACAAGAAATAAACCTAAAGCTTACCTGTTTGCTACGGATGTTTGGTAGATCGAGTCGTAAACACTCAACAGCCAAACCATTCCTTCGATTACTTGCTGTTACTGGCAGGTTAAAAAACTTTGTACAGTTTGTAGCATGATAGTTTACAGGTATAAATGTTGCGCCATAGTTGATGGATTTAGCAAAGTACATAGCAGCGGGGACCTCGTACATGAACGTCACAAGTGAACGATACAGCATCAGTGTTGTCCCAAAGTCTATCTGTAAATAAACTGGTCGAATAAAGTTTGCAGATTTCCAGAAAGTGTTTGAAAATGCTGCATCGATAACATAAGATGCTGGGTGCCTTTGGTGTTTAACTGAAGCATCACAGACACGGAGGCATGAGGGATCTAATGATAGACAGTAGTTCTCGGGACCATTGAGACCACAAGTTGAACTTGCATTCACCACAAATTTACTTTCTACATCTGTAGGAGCAGGAAAACATGGCCCAGTACTACAGTCTTGCTGGCTGGATGTCAGGGAAATTAAGCTCAATAACAGTAAAGGCACGAAGAAATTTGGAATTGACAGAACGACCATTTTGTCCGACACAAACGCTCGTTTGACCAATGCTGTGTAATTTGAGCGCGTTTTGATGAGAATAAACCCAAAGATTCAAGTTTTGTGCGTTAAGCGTTTAAAGGTGGCTAAAAATAGTTTTCTAGTGAACACACTTTCACATCCATTTTAGGAAAGTAATGAGGCCTGTTGCTCCGTGGTGTAAATTTCCGCTTGATCGGTGTTACCTTGGCAACGATCAACAAACAAAGAACGCGGAAATAGCTCTAGAAAAGTGACAATACTACAATAAACTACACACCAAAGCAAAGAAAATAGGACACAATTCAAACTTTTTTACCAAGCCCATTTCGAATCAATCACATAACCTTTTTCGAAGGTCTGTTTTTTTGTTGTTAAAGCTCAAGCGACGTAGAGCAATCCTCAGTGTTTGTCTGAAAACGCTAAAAAACTGCTGCATGGACATTTTCATGCAATCCAACTGTTGACTTAGTTGTCGAAAATTAAGAGCCAACTTATTAATTCACGGTACGGAAATCGATTTTTTGTTTACTTGGCACTTCAGCTGAACTCTTAGCCACTGTTTCACTTTGGCGTGCTTTCAAACTTATCTCCATAAACACTTCATAAATATGTGTCATATGCCTTTTGCCTACTTAACAATGTATTTGCAATAACATTTCTAAGATTTCCTTGATGAAGAATAACAATTTTTAAATCGAACGCCAAATTAAAGATGACATACTAGGCCGAAACAAAACTCAGAACCCGCCAACTCATTGCGTTGCATCTTGGGACATTCTTTTGTGCATACTGGAACATTTGCATGACGAACCTAAAAATATCCCGATGTATGCGATTAAAGAGCAATAACATTGCCTTTTCGGAGAACTATCAAAAATAAGTCGGTGAACTTAGCAGTACACTGCATTTAGACGCCTGCATGTTTTGACTTCCTGTGCCTTGCGTGACCAGATGAACACACAAGTGACACAACCTTGTTTGGCCCCTTAGTTTGAACTTCGGTTGTAGTTGGAGTTTGATATGGAACTAACTCTATCTGTTAAAGTGACCAACGGCATCGACAATTTCATCCAAATGAGTTACAAAAAAAAAATAATAATAATACTGCTGCTGCTACTGCTACTACTGCCGCTGCTGCCGTTGCTGCTGCTGCTGCTGTTTTTTTTTTCGGTAAATAAAATACTTATATATACATTACTGGGACGATTGGTACCTTATATAAGGGCAGAAATCAATTGTTGCCACGCCCACCAGGATAAGACTCAGGTACCTTTTAGGGGTCATTTTCGAACTTTCTGACGAGCATCTCCACCCTCTTATATACGGGAGTCCCCCGGGACTTGAAGCCTGACAGCTAAATTAACCAGCACAGGCATTTTAGAATTAGCTCTTTTTGTACAGTGTGCATGTCAAGATCTCTGTCTCTTGAAATCTCTTCCACAATAACTGCTTAAATCTACTCACCTTCATAATGGTCTTCAGACTGATTTCTTCTTGAATTTACATCGATATGTCAATTTCCCAACATGTATAAAACACTGTTATTACTGGGCTACCAGGCCCAGTTGAAAATTTGAGATGTTTTTTTCTTTTTTGTTTCCTGTCGCCTCGCGAAATGGCCATTCTTGCGCAATACTGTACACGCGCAATGCATTACTGGGTGCTTCAACCATGCTTCAAGTGACCAAGCTCCGCCATTAGACATGAGATTTCGAAGTAAGTTTTTAGCCTTTTTCTTCGTGATTATTGTTGTTCTTTTCATATGTCAGATAGAATTACCGTTTACAAATCTAGAGGAGATGTCTTGTTGAATATTTTGCTGATTCATAGAAGATTTTAAAGCTTCATCGATCGTACTTGAAATAAGACGGCGGGGACTTCAAATCGGTCTTCTCAAAACCTAACCAAAGCATTCTAGAATCTATCAGGAATCACACACAGTTCCATTAGACGTAGTACTTTTATTGTCAATAATAAATTTAAGAAATATACATGGAAATAAAGCTTTTGTTTTTTTTCAAAGTCTTGTTTTGAACAGTGATATTTTCATGTGCGTGATCGAGAAAGAATACCAGTCTCGAGAAATACACGCATCATAAATAAATCCAGGAAAACTACAAGTCATCTGTTAAAAATAATTGAATTATCACAGAGCAGTGAATCATTCCAATTTTATTCTGTCAAGTGATATAGAAACAAATCATGGTCCTATTGATCCCTTTAAGACTATCCAAGCACCTTATAGTCAAAACAAAGTGTTGTTGTTTGGGTTCAATGTACTTGTAGGTACCAAGTGCATGTGTACTGAGCCATGTCCCTTACATCACTAATATTTGCCCACAGAAATAATGGTATTTCATCATCAATAACTTAGTTCAAATAATGAACATTGGTAATGAACTGTATGGTAGTTTATCTAGACCATCCCGACAAACATTTTTAATGTTATAAACAGAAGAACCTGAAATAATTTCCATATTCACTACAGGTACAGTCCAAGCTACAATGGTATATTCGGTATATTCATGACTGTTGTACACTTGTCTAGAAATTTTTGATTACTGTACATCATTGGCGAATATAATGCAGTCTTTAATCACACAAAATTATATCTCATTCATAATAACAATTGGTTGTAGTACTGTGGCCATGTACTGTACCTCAGATGGTAAAAACTATTTGATTCACATGCTAGAAATGCAATTGCTATGCTTCACCCTCAAGGAACCTGTGCCCTTAATTAGAATGCTGCTGTGCTATATCTTTGTATTCTCTTTGTTTTTCTCTGATAAAATCTACCCGGTATTGGAATTCAGAAACTTTAAGGTCAACTATTGAACATGGAACAAAATTCCACAGTTCACTTAATACTTCTGCTGAACAGCCTATAATTAGATGCACATATCTGTACCACCCAATGCCAATAGCCACAGGTAGCCCAGTAACGCTGGCGATCAGCGTCTAGTTAGATTTTAAAACAAGACAAGTCATTCAGAAATGTTATATTGTTCTTGCCTACAAATAATTTCATGAAATTGCTCTGTTTATTGGCCTGATTCGATTATATGAACCGGGCTGACCCATTAAGCGAGCTCACCTCACAAAACAAAAGAAGTCAGCCGGCTTATAAGCGTTTATCTTTGCAACATTCCCAAACCCTACATTTCGTAGAATTCATGGAATAGAATTTTTACTTTAGTGAATCCTTGCATCAAGGATAGCTCTTCATTACTCCATACTGAGTTATCAGCAGTTCCCTATGCAAGACCACTCCCTGTTCAAAGGGCATTTAATTTCAGCAGAGACAATGTTGACAGATGTAGTCTGTGAACAAGTATCAGAAGACCTAGATGACACAGGAAAATAAAAAAAAAAAAAAATCCTGCAGAATGTCAAAGATGCATTTTAACAGCTTGCTAGTAGTTCAAATTCAAACATTAATGACTTAATTACCCTCCAACAGACCCCAACACTAGTGATTGTATTAGCTGAAAACTAATTGAACTAAAAAGGAAATATGAAGCAATGTTGCGGGGGAACATACTTGTGGAAAGCCCCTCAAACACACAGTCTGTGTCGTGGAGATTTCCTGGAGTTTTCCAAAGGGGCATCATGATAATTGGGCGTCATCAGATTTGCTCACAACAAAACAATGGCCGCTGCTAATTAGCATAAATAGTGAAAAATTACTATTTCTGGAACTGTATCAATTTGAAATTATTAAGATTGTTGATTTTGATAATTTGTGCAATTTTCAAAACAAAACATTAAATCCTTGACAAGATATGGGGATTTTTAAAATATTCTGAAAATGCACCAAAACGAGGCTACCAAGGCTTTTGGTCAAAGTTACATACAAAACTCTCTATTTTTGACAGCGCATAACTTTTTTGATATTGAACCAAAAGTGATAACATTTTCTGAAAATATTTGTCTTGAAGTAATTTCTCACATAGCATTGATAATTTCTTGCACAAGGCCCTCATTTTCTCTACTGGAAAAAACTGAATTATGAAAGTGGTCTATACTATATGTCATAGATGGGGGCCGGAGGGGATTTAGGGTTATAGAAAGTATTTTTACAGTGTGTACATTTATTGCCACCAACACCAGTCTTACATGTACATACACCGGCATTGTCACACTGTAGACCCAAAGAGTATCCACTTGTACAATTACATGCTAAACATCCAGAAAGAAAATTGATGGATTGAAACAATAAAACAAACAAATAAAATAAAACAAAATTTGGGGTAGCTCATCGCACTTCCTTGCAGCACATGCAAGTGCTGAATTACGAAGAGCGCAGCGAAAAGACTAACCCGTTCACTTGATAGAATTGTAAACTCAGGACGCTTTGTCCAATCAGATCGCGAGTTAGGACAATATAGTACATTTCAAAACGAAATGAAACGGCTGCAATGCAACTTGATGCAAACAAGCCCTTTTACCAATTATTATATTAATATACAATAGAACTGGCACCAAAGGGGGCTCCAGAACCCCTGGAACCCTCCCTTAGCTAGCCACGCTCTTGCTACATAAAGGTTTGTCATGGTTTATGGGTGGCATGGTTGGCCGAGCGGTTAGAGCGCTGGTCTTTCACCGCTGTGGTCCGGGTTCGAGTCCCAGCTCGAGCGCTGGATCATATGTGAATTGAGTTTGTTTGATGTGTTGTTCCCTACCATGCCACGAGGTTTTTTTCTCCGGGTTCTCCGGTTTTCCTCCCTCCGTAAAAATCAACATGTGAGTCGAGTGATTATTTGCAAAATACTTAATTTAGAGGTAGTGTGTGTGAGAGTACAATGTCCCCTTTAGTGCGCAAGCGCTAGAAGACTTGGACACTTAAATAAACAGTTATTTTTTAATGGTTCGTCATCAAACCTTAGTAGATACTTACTTTGACAAGGAGGTGTCTGGGTGATATTGTAAAAACCAGGCGCACACGAGTCACACTTGTCACCAATGAAATTTGCTTTACAATCACATTTACCCGTAGTCTGTAGAGATCGAGAAGAATACATGAATTTAAACAATAACAATGAACTCGATAAAAGACTACCAGACTACCACGAGCACGAATGTTCATTTCTGAGCCGTTTAATAAAGTCGTTGTAAAGTCTGGCTTTCATGAGGGAAGGACGCAGAAGCGGAAGCACCGTACGCAGACTTAGTGTTGCATTTCTGCTTGAGAGATTGTTATCGCTTTTGCTTTCGTCCCTCGCGAAAACCAGGCATAACATTTCAATCTCAAATTCCCACATGTATGGTTTGAAGCCAATTTAATGATTTTAAGCACTAACCTCATTACATTGTTGTTTTATAGAACCTTGTGGATGACAACTACATGCTAAACAACCCACACCACTAGAGATATTAAACGCGTTGGCTTCACATCGATCACATGACCATCCTACAACACGTGATAGACATTGACACTGTCCAGTAACACGATTACATGGTGTGCCTGATCGACTTCCAGTTGAATTGCATTGACATGCTGTGAAGAACAATTAGAAGTATTATTAACATAGATGAACAAAGGGCAAAAGTGAAATACATCTACAATGTAAGAGGTAATGCGCCTTCTGGCTATTACTGCTTTTATAAATGAGCTGCTTGAAGGGCAAGGACTACTCTACAAGAAAAGGTTTCCTTGAACTATTCTCCTTTCTTTACAATACAATACAATACAATACAATACAATACAATACAATACAATACAATACAATACAATACAATACAATACAATACAATACAATACAATACAATACAATACAATACAATACAATACAATACAATACAATACAATACAATACAATACAATACAATACAATACAATACAATACAATACAATACAATACAATACAATACAATACAATACAATACAATACAATACAATACAATACAATACAATACAATACAATACAATACAATACAATACAATACAATACAATACAATACAATACAATACAATACAATACAATACAATACAATACAATACAATACAATACAATACAATACAATACAATACAATACAATACAATACAATACAATACAATACAATACAATACAATACAATACAATACAATACAATACAATACAATACAATGCAATGCAATGCAATGCAATGCAATGCAATGCAAAATTGCAATGCAATGCAATGCAATGCAATACAATATGCGTTTATTTAGCACCATTAATTACACTTTTTATAATACATACACAATATACAACATGATTTAAGGTGACAAGCTATCTACAATAACCTCTTGGCTAACCGAGGTAGATAGCTGAACTAGTGAGGCAAGTAAAACTGAAACATTTCTTTTCTCGCTAGAGGAAAGGTTGACAAGTATATTCACGACATTTATCAATTTTGTATCAATGTGATAACTTATTGAAACAGGTTTTCTTATCTCTTGTAACAATAAAACAAATAAATAAATTTGTGGCAGTTCATCGCCCTTCCTTACAGCACAAATGCTGAATTACCAAGGGCGCAACTCAACGTGATTGAGTCGATGGTATACGATGGTATACATACGATGGTATACATAGACACTCGTGGCAGCAACCATATGACCCATGTCTAAACACAACTGATCACGGATCACAGCTTAGATCAAAACTAGTGAGGCAAGTAAAACTGTAGCTGAGTACGCAACCGGAGATAAAATTAAAACCCTCCAACCAAGGGAAAGAACGAACAAGAAATTCAAGCCATGCACATGTGATGCTCCGGGGCCACAGACCGGCGCTCTCACTGGTAGGTGTTTGTGGTTTTGAAGAAAGTCACTTTGATACCGTCCACACCAATTTTGAGACGACAATTATCGCAAGATAATGTCGTCTCTCTGTCGTTCAAAATGAAAGGAGAATTGTGATACTTGTCACTTCCCCTGGCCCTTGGCTATGCTCCCTATTGAAGGAAATTTGCATTTTGATACTAATAAAAACAAAAATCATACTTGCATTAACTCACAGGTGCTTGGTTTGACATTGCTGGTAAAAGAATTTTAAGTGTAACTGAAACACATCTTTGGAGCGTATGAGAACTATAGCTAAAAAACTGAATGCCTTTAGATAGTGTGCAAAGCGTTAAGCCCCGGGGGGTGTACTCCCTATATTGGTGTGCTAGGGATGATCGTCGTATTTTTTAGGGGTTGAAATCGCCGATTTGGTATTTTTTAGGGGTCGTCAGAGAAAATCCAAGGTTTTTCAGAAAATATGGTATTTTTTAGGGGTACAAAATAAATTAGTGCTGTTCGATTGTTTTCTTTGTTAGTTTTTTGTTTAATTTTTTGGTATTTTTAGGGATATTTTTGAGCTGTTAGGTATTTTTTAGGGACGAACATTTTGGTATTTGGGTATATTTTAGGGTACGTTTTGGAGGTTTCCGACGATCAATCAATTCCCAAGCAACCAATCAATAGCAACGTCGATAAAGGAAATCAAAATCGTCCAACAGTAGTTATTATTGGCGATTCCATGTTAAAGAATGTCCATGGATGGAGGTTATCGAAAAAAGTGCGAGCTGAAGTTAAGTCTTTTTCTGGTGCCACGGTTGAGGATATGTTTGACTATATCAAACCTACGCTAAAGAATCAACCCGACGAAATAATAATTCACATTGGTACAAATAACTTGAAAAGAGGCAACCCTCGTGAAGTGGCAGAGAAAATAATAGACCTAAGCCACATGGTGTGCCTTCAATCACCAACGACTAAAGTAACTCTCTCTTTCCTCATAACAAGGAACGATGAAGATAATCTAGCCGCCAAGGTGAAGCAAGTTAACTCTATTTTGCAAAAATTTGCCAGGCAAAATGAATGGGACATCATTACTAACTCAAACATAACAGAAGAACACCTAAACGGAAGCGGATTACACCTTAACCAAGCTGGAACTAAAATACTTGCCCTAAATTATTTAAACCATATTAAAGCATCTATAGTTGCAAGTAAGTGAGATATACTAGATATAGATTTAGATATTCAATCGGAGCCTATTGGCAAACAAGATTGTAACCCAGAGTCATTGCACTTATCTTTTCCCGCTAAGCGCGGATTTAAGATAGCGTATCTCAACATAACTAGTTTGCCTAAGCATATCGATGAACTACGCGTTTTCTTATCAGAACTATGGTTTGATGTTTTCGCAGTGAACGAAACTAGACTACATGAAACCATAAGTGACAATGAAGTGCGTATTGAAGGTTATGATATTGTGCGGCGTGATAGGCCTGTAAGCGGAAGGAATGGAGGGGGTGTTTGTTTCTACGTTCGGAGCGACATAAACTTTGTTGTTCGAAGAGACCTTAGCTCGACTGAACTGGAAATTCTATCAATTGAAATTCGTAAGCCTAGGACTAAACCTTTCATCGTTTCGACCTGGTATAGGCCACCAAACTCTTCGATCGCCCTGTTTTCTCACCTAGAAACGCTTGTCTCTAGGTTAGACACCGAAAATATCGAACACATATTACTAGGAGACTTAAACTGCAATGTTTTTGCTGAAAACAATCCTAATACTTCTGCTCTTATGAACATTACTACTGTTTATGGTTTAGACCAGTTGATTAAGAGTCCTACTCGAGTGACTTCACACAGCAGTACCTTGATAGACCTCATTTTTACTTCAAATCTGAACAACATTGTTTGTTCGGGGGTATCGCACATCGGCATTAGTGATCACAGTTTGGTTTATGCTTATCGAAAAATCGCGCAGCCTCCGCCATGTAGTGGCCCAAATCATATCTCATTTAGAAATTTCAAGCATTTCGACACTGCTAATTTTCGATCGGACATTCAACATCAACAATGGGATATGGCTGATCATAATAACAATCCTGATGACATGTGGTCCCAGTGGAGGAAATTGTTTTCTGCTGTGTGTGATAAGCACGCCCCTCTTAAAACCAAACGTACTCGTGCTTTACGAAGCCCCTGGATTAACTCTGAAATTAAAAAGCGTATGCGCCAAAGAGATCGACTGAAAGCTAAAGCTATCAAAACCAAAGATCCTAAACTTTGGGACGCTTTTAAGAAGGCCCGCAATCAAGTAAATAACGAAGTGAAGGAAACTAAAAAAGCCTATTACAATAATAGTTTTCATGTCAACTCAAATAATTCGAAGAAAACCTGGCAGGCAATTAACGAATTAACAGGTCGCAAATCAAATAAATCAACCATAAACAGTATAGTAGTCAATGATGAAATCATTAGTGACCCGAAGAAAATTTGTAACAATTTCAACAGTTTCTTCGCTGAAATAGGACCTCAGCTAGCAAAGAATATTCCCGACGTTGATCATTCTTTCACAGACTATTTAACTAAAACAGAATCAAAATTTTCATTCGAAGAAATTAATTCCTTGGAGGTTCAGCAGTTATTGTCAAAGCTAAACATAGCCAAGGCAAACGGTCTAGACAATATACCAGCCCGCCTGCTAAAAGAATGCCCCGATTTGATTTCAGAATCTCTGACTCAAATTTTTAATGAGTCGATAAAAACAGGAATTTTTCCCACGGATTGGAAAAGAGCTAGAGTAACACCACTTTATAAAAATTCTGGGGAACGCACTGATCCCTCCAACTATCGACCAATTTCTGTCATTCCAATAATAGTTAAATTGATTGAACGAGTTGTTTACGATCAGTACTATACAAGTATCTCATCGACAACAAATTGCTGTCGCAGTATCAGTCCGGTTTTCGCTCACTCCATTCAACTGTTACGGCCTTACTCGAAGCTACTGATAGCTGGGCATGGAACATCGATCAGGGCTTGGTCAATTCTGTTGTATTTTTAGACCTGAAAAAAGCCTTTGATACGGTTGACCACGATATTCTGCTTTCCAAGCTTCACTTTTATGGTATTGAGGGAGTGGCGCTACAATGGTTCGAATCGTACTTGAAAAACCGCTCTCAAGCGTGCTCAGTCAATGGTTTTCAGTCGACTGACTTGAGCATCACGTGCGGTGTACCACAGGGAACCATTTTAGGGCCTCTTCTCTTTCTAATTTATATAAATGATCTACCTAACTGTTTGTCGCACTCAATCCCTAGAATGTACGCAGATGATACAAGCCTTACCTATGCAGGCAATGATATTGACAACATTAATGATAATGTCAATGATGATCATGGCTCGCTGCCAATAAGCTCACGATTAACATGTCCAAAACAGAATTTCTGCTTATTGGGTCTCGACAGCGATTATTGCGTTTCCCTGCATCCCCTCACTTGACAATCAATGACAAACCAGTTACACAGGTGTCCTCAACTAAATCTCTTGGCGTGATTATCGACGAGAACCTAAGTTGGGGGCACCATATTCAGTCCATATCTAAGAAAATTGCATCAGGTATAAGTGCTTTAAAAAGGATCAGATATTTCGTACCAAGAGAAACGCTAATTACAGTTTATAATGCTCTCAATCAACCACATTTCGATGACTGCAGTGCAGTATGGGATGGATGCAGTAAAGGTCTAGCAGACAAACTACAGAAACTTCAAAACCGAGCAGCGCGTATCATAACCTTCTCGAACTATGATGCACGAACCATTGATGTATTTAATAGTTTAGGTTGGGTACCCTTACAACAACAAAGAACCTTTTCCAAAGCACTAATTATGTTCAAAACCTTAAACGACTTGGCTCCTGATTATATTTCATCAAAATTTATCGATCGTAGCAAAGTCAATAAATACAATTTAAGAAATACAGAACATAAATTAGCTTTGCCATTGCCACGCACAAATTACGCTAAGAAAAGTTTTAGTTATAGTGGTGGCTTTCTCTGGAACAGTTTGCCAAACGAGGTGAGAACAGCTACCACTATAAAGTCATTTAAATCTTTATATCTAAATAATGAAATGTAACTATCATTTCGTATTATTATTATTATTTTCTTTTAAGGCACGGCATCCTTGTAAAGCAGGTTTTTATTATTATTATTATTATTTTGTAAGTAGTATATCTTATTTTTATATAAGTATATAAATATTATATAGTTAAGTAGAGTATAGCATAGATTAATATCGTAGTAGTTTTTTATTATTATTAATAATATTTTAATGTAATTTCTCCTGAAGGATTTACCGTGGATAAATAAAGTTATCTATCTATCTATCTATCTATCTATCTATCTATCTATCTATCTATCTATCTATCTATCTATCTATCTATCTATCTATCTATCTATCTATCTATCTATCTATCTATCTATCTATCTATCTATCTATCTTTTTGTAAAATGAAAGACGAGTATTTTGAAAAATGGAAAGCTGATCTTTCAATATCTAGGAAGCTTGAATTTTTCAAAACTTTTAAAGGTAGTTACGAATCTGAAAATTATTTAAACTTAATTGACAATTTTGACCAACGAAAACATTTCACAAAGCTTAGAATAAGCAACCACAAACTTGCGATTGAATCTGGAAGATACAATAAAACACAGATTGAAGATCGTTTGTGTAACTTGTGCAGTGATCATAAAATTGAATCGGAAATTCATATGTTATATCATTGCTCATTTTACGATGATTTACGAAAAGAATTTTATGAAAAGATTGATTTCAATAGTAATAACCAATTAGATTATTCAACATGTACATTTGATTTGTTTCATACAAATAACGAAAACACAATCCGATATTTTTCAAAATTTATTTACAAATGTTTTAAGCTTCGTCAAGAAGAACTTTCTAAAAACAAGCAGTAATTTTCGTACATTGGAATAGCATTTGAAAATAGTCTCATTAATATTCATCAATTTCCTCACATTAATAGTGTAGTTTTCATTAAAAATATATATATATTTTCCATCTCATTAGTTTATATTTAGAAATTTATATTACATTATTGTTCCTGTTTGTTTATAAAAGAAAATGTTTCTTGTCATAATATCAAAACAATTATGTCAAAAAATATATTTCATATTCTATCTTGTAATCCTAATGTAATCATAATATATAGCTTTAGCAATACCTGTAAATGTTGAGGTCATGCGAATAAAGCATATCTATCTATCTATCTATCTATCTATCTATCTATCTATCTATCTATCTATCTATCTATCTATCTATCTATCTATCTATCTATCTATCTATCTATCTATCTATCATCCCTAGCGTTTTTGACCCCGAAGAACCCCCCCCCCCCCCGAAGCTGACAGCATTTTTGTATGGTTGAAACTTTAATATCACTGGCCCGTTCAGACATGTATGGAAATTAAGACCGATATTCAGATGATGATGGCCATTTGAAGCAGAACACCTAGCCTTGATCATCAAAAAATCAGGCCAAGATACATTTGTGCATTTATAGTGCCTTTAGTGCAAGCTTGAACTGCCCTGCTTTTCTCACCTTTACTGCTCAAACTCTCACCATACAGCCATAATGCACATAATACACCAATAGTTTACCTTCACATCCTGAAGAATAGTTCCAGTAATTTGGTTGACATGTGTCACACGCCCTTCCCTGTACTCTTGGTTTACAATAACATTGACCAGTAGTGGGGTGGCAGTGAGTACGGTTGGAAATGTTGGGTACACCATTTAGATTGCATCCACATGCTAGAGGTTAAAAAATACAATACAATGTAAATAATTTATATTAGAGAGTTTCAATAAGCTTTGAACTGAGTAGCAGCTGCAAAAGGTATTGACGAGTTTCATTGTGAGTGTCATTCTGGATGACAGGCAAGGGACTAAGGGAAGGGACCCTAAGATTTGACTCTTACATATACATCTATATTATCATATGGCATTCATTTCATTTGATATGAAAATTTCCAAACCAGTTTTTTTTTTTTCTATTTTCTATTGTATCAGACTATAATGATGAATATAGCACAACAAATAAACACTGAAAAAGAAGAAGAAGAAGAAGAAGAAGAAGAAGAAGAATATGATGAAGAAGAGTATGATGTATGATGTACGATAATGTTCAATGAGGCCATTTGTATTCAGGCACAATATACCCCAAGGCTTATTTTAGCTTCAGTTTATTCCCAATCAATTTAAACTTTTACATTAAGTCATATCTAACTTACGTATACAAGTTTTAGAATGGTTCATCATAACAGAACTGTTCTTGTAATGTTCCACTTTACACTGCTCGCACTTATCACCAGTTGTATTGTGAGTACAGTTATCACATACTCCATATCCCTTGGTAGTATTGTAATGACAGCTTACTGCATGGTTGTTACAGCCACAATCTAAATATAACAGAGAAAGACATCATTTGTGTTACATCAAGAATCCATACACTCACGACATCCAGCAAGAATGAAATTAGAAATGAATGGAGTCACTTACTGGAAATAAGATTTGCAGCGGAGTGCGCTATGTTAATTGCTACCAAAACAGTTAAAACCTTTGGTCTTCTTCAGGCAACTGAGGTTTGCTCATGTGATGGCCGCACGTCAATAGAGTTAGTTTCGTATCAATTGCATGTGTAAATGGCGAGGTCACGGAATAGCATGGTTTTGATTCGAGTTTTGAATGTATTTATACACAGCACAGCACTGATACAGTCTTGGCAAAGCTCATTACTTTTTAAAGTCAATACGAAATGATGGATAAATCAACACAAATACTATGTAGTTATGCTTAATGACAACAACTGTTTGCGGTAATGACCCAAGACCCAGTACTATACCTTCGCATGATTTTCTTATCTCGTAAGGTTTGTTGTTGAAGAGTGGTAAACATTTTTCACAGTTTTTGCCAGCTGTATTCCTCTTGCAGTCACACTCAATGCCATTGACCTAAAAACGGTGGTAAATATACTGACAATCAATACAACAATAAAAAACGCAAATAAATATATAATAAATTACAAATGAAGCAGTAATCGTTCAAACAAATAAGCAAACAAACAAAGTAGTCAAATGGTACAGGGAAATTATGAGCCATAGAAAAGCCAAGACATTCCAATATGACAAATAAAGACAGAACCTTGAAGGTCTAACACAACATTTAACTGAATCCAACAAGCTGCATGAACAATACGTAACACAGATACAATCCAGTGACTCAATAATAGGCCAGTAGGCTAATAACCAAGTACGTATAAGAAATGTACAGAAAACTTTTACAAAAGCCTAGACCTGAAACTTTAATTTGTTCAAAGTCACTTGAATGTACCATACAGTGAAGTCCTCTAGAATGGACACTAACAGGACTGTCAACAGATGTCCATCTTAGAGAGTGTCCGTCAATTAAAGGGAGTTTGAATGCAGAAAATATGGGAGACTTTAGCAGAAATGGATCAGCCATGCGTGTCTACTTTAGAGAGGTATCCATCTTGGTGATGTGTCCGTTAGGCAAGTGGTATTTATACTCTATACTCTATACTGTAAATTTTACCAATGGAATTAGGAAACCATTTATTTACCTTACAACTGGAAGCTTGGCCATTACAGAAGCAAGCTGCTGAAACAAGCCAGTCGTCTATAGTGAAGAACAAACTTTGCTTAATCTGTATAGGTGCAGTTGAAGCATTAAACTGTGGTGGTGTGATATAGCTCACTAGCTGAAGCTGAATATTTGTTGCAAGAAAAAAAGTCTGATTTTGATGACTTTCTCTGATCGCCTTTTTTGTTGTTGGATCCTTCATGGGTGCATACTCAATCTACAGGTCAAATTTAATTTTGGGTCATTTTATTCTCGACCTAGGTTAAATTTTCAACCTGCAATCCAATATAACTGGTTGAGACAATTTTTGCAGATATCACTGATGACCTTAACTCATTGGCAGTTCACCACTCAGATCAAAACATTCATTCTAAAATTACTTTTTTGAGCGCGTGTGCCAAAAAATAACGCATGCACTCCAAAAAAGTTGCTCTTTTAATCTCGATAGTGCCCTTCCTTTCATAATGGCTAGATCCGCCGCTGTCTCCGACTAACCAGGTAAAGCATCCTCGGGGACCCAGGGCGAAAGGGGAGGGGAAGGACCGGAGGGTGAGGGGAGGGGGAAGGAAAGGGAAAAGGGAAAAGGACGCCCTGGGCGTTTGACTACCCCAAACCATTTCCAAAGGCAAAACTTAATCCTCTCTCTGATTGGCCTCATTATAATTTAATTATAATGAGGCCAATCAAAAGCGTTTGTGTGGTTGAGCTCGATTCGTCTAAAATTACAAGTAAACAAGTTGACCCCACGCATTGCAACACCTCTTAAACAAAGCGAGCGGACATGCAAAAACCTTAAACAGAAACAGAAGCTGGTTGTATCGAAAATTATTCAGAAACAAGATGTGTTTGCAGCAGAGCTGCCCACAGGATTCGGGAAAAGTTTGACTTAATACCAAATATTGCCTGATCTCGGTGTGCAGAACTTGACACACAAACATATTAAACGTAACTGTCATAGCATCCAAGCGATAATTGAGATGTACCAGATAATTTTGTTATTTGACCTTGTTTACGTGGGATATCCCTAATAGGATTAAGTTTTGCCGTTGGAAATGGTTTGGGGTAGTCAAACGCTCAGGGCGTCCTTTTTCCCTTTCCCTTTCCTTCCCCCTCCCCCTCCCCCTCCGGTCCTTCCCTCCTCTCCCCCTCCCCCTTCGCCCTGGGTCACCGAGGATGCAGGTAAAGCAGTTGCCTATTTTATTACGTACCTCTACCACACCCACCCATGTATTACCCAAATTTCTTATTTAGTGCCATTTGCTGTTTGTCTAAGCATTATCTTGGTAAATTGTTTCTATTAGAAGGACAGGCGTAAAAATATAAACGCAAAAATCTCAAAATGCATATTGGATAGTGTCCACAGTGTTTGCATGGCTCAATACATGTTTGGGTCTGTTTGATGTTGATGTTTGATGTTTGATGAGACCCATTGTTTTCTGTCAACACTTATGCCAAAAGTCTGTTGAAGTTTCGCAGAAACACATAAGGGGTTGAAACGTGTAACTACAATACATTTCTTTGGTTCCATGCTCCGGAATATTCAAATGAGCAAAACAAGCGTTTTATGACCATATTTGGTAATGATATGACCTTCAAAAATGGCGGAACAATTTCCCCATCTACATGTTGCTCACTTTTCAGCAGCTTATAGTGATCAAATCATGTTCCAAACGAAACAAAATTTTATTTCAAGGTAACTGACTAAATTGTGAAGACTCGGAGCCCGTTCCAGGGCAATTTTCTGGTAAGGAAACGCTTGAATCGTAACCTCGAATCGAATGTGAAGTAATTTTACAGAGATTTTATACTTGTAAACAGACAGTCATTATTTAAAAAATTCAAATAAATAGAAGCGCTTAGGTAGAAACTAAATACGTTGTTTATTTATTTGTTCTGAATGTGGTTTAAAGTAGCTGGAAGAGCGATAAAATGCTTTGTAAATCCACTTACTGTTTGCCTTGAGAACTCAACATTTTGAGCTGATCGTAAACTTTCTTTTCAGAGTACGAAGTTGCACTTTAGGATGTCCAAAGTCATAAAAAATGCAAAATATGCTTTAATAATGACCGAAAAATTACAAATAAAAGCTACAAAATATATTTTTGGCCAAGTTTTCATTTTCCAAATATGGTCAAAAAGCGCCTTTACCTCATTTGCATAATTTGAATATTCCGGAGCATGGAACCCGTGTTACACGTTTCAACTCCCTTATGTGTTTCTGAGTTTCGAAAATGTTTTAGTACGACGTACACGATTTGGTTGAAACAATTTGTTGTACAGGGCCCGGTTGTTCGAAGATCGATTAACGCTAATCCTGGGTTAAAGTGAGTGGTTTTCTTTAGATTTAATCCTGGGTTAACGCTAATCGTCTTCGCCCAGGAGCATAGAACATTTAAAATCCATTTAATAAATTGGTTGATCTAGTGAGCACAGATGTATACAAGACGAAATCTTTGGGCGTGCGTGACACTTCCACCTACAGTGTGTCACAAATATGACGCAATACCAAAAGAGAGCTTCTAAAGCTCAAAAAAAGTACTTTTACGGCCAAAATGACAAATCTTGTCATCTTTAAAGTCTATGTAAACTTAGACATAAACAAGACGTTCTACGAAGCGTAAACTGCATGGTGGCCGGCCTGTTTTGCGCTCCTGGTCACCACCAAAGTCGTTCATTTCCTAGCCTTTTCTTGATTTTGTTACTAATCAAAAAAAATTTTTTCTGTTGGGCTGTTTAGACGTCATGTTTGGAAAAATGCTTTCAATTCTTGGAGAGATCTGCTAACTGTGTTTCTTGCGAATGCTTACGTGACGGCGAGAGTACAAACATCGTCTTCAGTTGAAGCTCCCGCGATTCAGAGTATTTCCTTTGAGCTGGAAATCCACGAATTTTTCACCCTACATGTTGTTAAACGAACACACATAGAGGCAAGTCAATTATATTTCTCATTCAAGCATTTAAGAGATCTTGAGAGGTTTTTCTACTGCATTTTAATATCGAAATTCTGGACCAGACCATTTCTATTTAACTTGGTGCGTTTGGTCACGTAATGTCTTTTATTACTGTTATTACGTCATGTTTTCATTAGAGCCATTAGCTCTATGTTAGAACTGTGTGTACAAAACTGGTCGACATCAAATTAGGCCGATATTAAAATCTTGAAAAAATAAAAGCAATCTTACATGATTCTTTTTTTTTTTTGGCTGGAGTCGATGTCAGGATATTTCGACGAGTTTCAGTACACTTGTTACGCTACAGATTTCCAGTCATTATGTTTTTATTAACCTCAATGTATTTTTGTGTAATTTTACTTACTAAGCATTTTTAGTGCTGTAACCTTGACTGTTTTGATCATAGGATTTGCTTTGAATTTCCTGTGTGACGCACCCTCTTTCACTATAACCCAAACAGACCAACGTAGGATTTCTCTTTGACTCCAAACGTGATGTAAACAGGAAATTAGATTCAGTTTAGTTGTTATTTAAGGACTGTCGACATTTGTTACACTCGCACACTCTTTAGTCTTTGTACAAACTAGCGAGGCAAGTTCGGGGTACGACTCAGTATTGATTGGAAAGTACAGCTCTAAGTAAGGAAAGTGGTCGAGAAAAGAACTTCTTCTGACAGCCACTCCGACTAAGGAAAGTCTTTCTGGTTGGCCTGGCTCTATCCCGCCTTGTAGTACCAACCCTTGCTTAGCTTGTAATTAGCTCTTGTTCAAAGTCTAATAAACGAGTTAGCAGAGCACGCGATCCCGACTAGTCCTTCCTGTAACACTGGTGGAGAACCTAACTGTTCTGCTTATCGTTCATCGTAATTACAACAAGGAGAACCCTAACTGTATTCCCTTGTACTGGACTTGACGTTCTACTGATCTGACTTTCTATCGAGATGAAGATTATAAGTGGCAAGGAACATCCATTTGCAAAGAGACAGAGATCTCCTGCGTGTCGGAAAAGGAATGCTCAAATTAAGAATGAAAGAATTCAATAGAAAGAAACGGTTACAAGTACTTTTGCCTGATTGTGATGTTGATGAGAACAACGTCGCCAATCCCTTATCCAAAAAGGGGTTGACAGAACAGGCGATTCCTTACAAAGTCCCTCTCGTAACACACACTCCCCCTCTACCATACATTTACTTTTGTGTTTGTACATAATTCACAGCTCTAACACAGAGTTTTGGTTACCTGTGTAGTTTTAGCCCCGGTGTCACAGTGATTTGTGTTCCCCCGAACACTGAGCACTAGTGTTTTGTGTTTCCCCTACGGCCTTCCCACCCGGCCCCTCCCTCCAATGTATCTTCAAAAATCGTTCTCCCCCCAACTTTTAGTCATAACATCAACTAGTTGTTGAAAATATTGAAGTTGAAAAAAGGTACGTTTTTACAATGTTTTTTTTAAGAAGTTTATTTTCAACTATTTCAAATGTATTCAAATCCTCGACTGTTGGTTTCCAGTTCAAGCCCTTGCTCATGAGTATAAAAGAAGATAGGGCATTTTAATATTTTAAACTCACGGGAATTCGCTTTATTTTCACTGAAGTCTGTTTGCAAACTAAGGTTACCGCAAGTTCGAACATTATGAAAATGAAAAGTTTTGACTCAACGATTCAATTAGAAATCTGGGCCGGTTTCTTCGCCATCTTCACACGTTTCAAGCGAGAATTTCTTGCTAACTCTTCTTAGGACGCCTACATACTTTACACGTGTATATTTTTTTGTGAAAATCAGGCCGAGTATATTCCCCCTTCTATGTAGGTATAATTATTAACAATATTTTCATATTCAGAATAAGTCTTGACATCGTTTACCAACTCTTCCGGTTGTTTTATAAGTCGCGATGACAGAAATTTGTTCACCGAAGAACAGAATTTGTTCGCCGATCGGAAGCAAATCGACAAACGTTTTCCCGCGAAATTAAAGCTAGCTACGAAGAAAATGCATTAAGGAAACTTCAACAGTTAACAAACATTGTAAAAACGGACCTCTTGTTCTTGCGTGTATTTTCTTAGGTAATTAAATGTCTATGAAGGTCCATTCGTACCTCTTTTCAACTTCAATATTTTCCAAAACTAGTCGATGTTAAGACTAAAAGTTGGGGGAGGGGGGGGGGGGGGGGGAGGAGGGGGAGAGAATGATTTCTGAAGGTACATTGGAGGGAGGGGTGGGAAGGTCGTAAGGGAAACACAAAACACTAGTGGCCAGTGTTCTGGGGAACACAAAACTCAGGGGAACACAAATCCCTGTAACACCGGTTTCACAAAGAAATTTTAGCGCATAAACGGACTAATCAGTTAAATATATTGCTTTTGTCACGAATCAATTGCCCATTTAACTCAAATGGCCTAGTGCCCAAATATGAGATATATAATAAACAACATTTATTGCATTTGATGGCTGTTACCGCTTTTCTTTGGTCTATATATATAAAACACATTCTATATCAATTTTCTTTAGTTTGTGCTGTCGGTTGCTGTTTTGTCCCCCTTCCGTGATCATTATATGATCCTTTGAGTTTAAATGTGATATGATGTGTTTTGATGTGACGTAATAGTGAAATAGGGCAATTCAGGAACTTGATAAGGAATATATAATTAATTCAAATCAGACCAGGAAACAACTGAATTAATTCCATTAAACTCCATCAACAAGCATCGAGAAAACATGGCTTTTACGTCCAAAGCATGCTCAGAAACAAAATAACTGTATACAGTTACTAAGGAAGTATTTTTAACTGAACATGTCACTTTTATCAGAGTTATTTGTGAGTTAAATTCTTTAGCTACAACATAAGGTCAAATCTTAAAAGGGCAAAATAGAAATAGCATGTTTTAGTAACTTCGTCATGTAAGCACACAAAGCAACCAGCCATGTAGAGGACGGGTAGATGTTTATCGGCAAAGAATCAGTTTTGAATAGCTGTTTTCTTGGATGCATCAGGCTGTTTTATACTTTCAGCATTTCAATCCATTTCACAATGTAAGCTGCATTAACATTTATGGTAAAAATACAAACTGCGTGGATAGAAACTGGTATTTGTCATTATTTTCTAGCAACTTTGAGTAATCAGGCAATTAAACACAAGAAAAATAACTCGGAAACTTACCTGTTTGCTAGGGTTGTTTGGTGGATCGAGTTGAAAACACTCAACAGCCAAACCATTCCTTTGATAGCTTACTGTTACCGGTAGGTTAAAAACCTTTGTACAATTTGTAGCATGATAGTTTACAGGTATAAATGTTGCGCCATAGTATATGGATTTAGCAAAGTACATAGCGTCAGGGACTTCGTACATGAACGTCACAAGTGAACGATACAGCATCAGTGTTGTTCCAAAGTCTATCTGTAAATAAACTGGTCGAATAAAGTTTGCAGATTTCCAAAAAGTGTTTGAAAATGCTGCATCGATAACATAAGATGCTGGGTGTCTTTGGTGTTTAACTGAAGCATCACAGACACGGAGGCATGAGGGATCTAATGATAGACAGTAGTTCTCGGGACCATTGAGACCACAAGTTGAACTCGCATTCACCACGAATTTACTTTCTACCTCTGTAGGAGCAGGAAAGCATGGCCCAGTACTACAGTCTTGCTGGCTGGATGCAATGGCAATTAAGCTCAATAACAGTAGAGACACGAAGAAATTTGGAATTGACAGAAGGACCATTTTGTCCGACACAAACGCTAGTTTCATAAATGCTGTGTAATTTGAACACGTTTACCGTCGATTTTCAGACCACATACAAAAACATTTGCAAATTATGACCGATTCTTCGAGATTTACACGAAAAGTAATTGCTTGAACGATGGATATTTGATGAGAATAAACCCAAAGATTTCAGTTTTGTGCGTTCAGCAATTTAAAGTGGCTAATATAAAAATTAGGTACTACCTAATAGCGGAGCTCCCATTTAAATATAAAAATAATTTTAAATACTTTGTTTTATTTTTTGATGTTTTTGATTTAAATGAATTGGGCTTCCTGTGGTAATAGGCAAACAAAGATTGCATTTTGTTGTAAAAGTCGAAATAAAGATTATAGGTCAAGCTTTATTTCTCGCCCTTCAGTCTCCTGAAAATTATAAGGCTTTCAGCCTCAGTCACCATAGTGATGCTTATTCAGATTCAGTCAGATTTTATAATTGACTTTGAAGTAGTGGTTCATAATTCTCAGAAATAGAATGCAAAAATCCCTCAAACTGATTTCATTCACATAAATACTGTTCAACCTGATTTCAACATCCTTCAATTAAACAATTTAACATTGCAGAACATTATATTTAGATTTTTCTGTCTTGACAGTATTGTGGCATCTGGTTTTTGTACTATGTACAATAGAATGACACAGATAAATAGTTGTCTTTACACAAAACAAGAATTCTCTCTTCCAGGTTCCACTAATTATGACTTTAGATGAAATTGTAAAACAACTCAAAACAACTACTACCTAAAAGCAGAGCTCCAATTTCAATTTCAATATTTTTATGTTCTTGATTCAAATGAATTGGATTTCCTGTGGTAATTGTAAAAGCATTTTTAAAATAAGTTTTGGTTTTGGTTTGTATAGTGGGCTTGTAAGCTCAGTGACCTTTATTACAGTGAATTTTAATATTCAGATTCACTGTCAGATTTCATAACTGACTTTGTAGTGGTTCATAATTTTCAGAAATATAAAGCAAAATCTCCAAACCCTTTTTTAAATTGATACAAGTAATTAAACCTTTTCAACATCCTGAATATTACAGAACAACATATCTTCATGTGTCTCAGTCTTTACTATATTAAATTTGTGACATATCTTGTTTTTTTGTGGTTGTTGTTGTTTTGTTATTTAATGTGGAATAGAATGACACACTAGCTAGGTGAATACTTGTCTCCCACTTGTCTCTTCCAGATTACACTGATAATAACTTACAGTTTTAAGTGACTATAAAAACAGCCACTCGACATTACAAGAAAACAAGGAATTAAGCATTTTCAGTCTGCATTTAAGGTCTCGTAGGGTTCACTGACAGAGCATGCAAAATTCCTTCTTTTATTCCTGTCAATTTTTCATTAAATTCCAGACCCAAACTTGAGCTGTATTTACACATTAGTGGGGTTGAAATAAGTTCAAAATCATTTTTTTACTTATTTTATTATTATTAGAACTAGTGCAAAAAGTTCACCGTAAAACAAATGTCGTTGTACATTTTATGTACTTGATCGAGTGTTTGTTTAAACTTGGCCACAGTTCAACGTGCATAAAAGTTTATTTTTTTAAAGACATCAATCCCAAATAAAAGATAAAAGATCAAATATAGGTACAAGAGACGTTTTGACATCATTTTCTGGCCAAGGTCTTTACCTTGAAGTGCTTTCCTAATTGTTGTCTTTAGAAGCATAGTCCTAGATCCTTGTTTCACGCTCAATGCAGATGATTCTTGATTGCCAACTTTGGCTAGATTTTTAAGCAGCTTTACTGAAGGCATCTTCACGAAACGAAGAATACACGACCTCGATGACTCGTTCATTATGAGAAGTTTTTTGAAGCTACAAATCCAACTAAAAAGTCGTCCAACTTTGAAAATGCTCTCTGTGTCCTTCGTCTTTCGAGCAGTTTTTGAAATGACACCGGGCCCGAAAAAATTCAAATGCACGTTGTTTTTCGCTTTAACCTGTCAAGATTGGCACAGATTAATGATCATGAAAATCGCTAAATTTTTACGAGGTTTCTAGAGTAATATTTTTAAGTTTTGCAAGTTAAAACTCTGGTCTGTGGCAAATGTTTGGGGGACTGAGAACGAGTGCTTTGATTGGTCACTTCCGGTCACTTTAGAATGTGTTGTTGTTTAGTTTCTTTTGGGAGGCGAATGAAGAAATTTGTGCAAAAATAGACGTGTAAATTTTAAATCTGGCATTCTGTTCTACAGCGTGTGTATTTTCCATGGTTTGGAGACGTTGCTTATGAAGGCTGAAGTGTTTTACTGTGATTTTTGTGGATGTAGAGGATCGTGAACTTTGTAAGCCGACTAACGCGACATGGCGCGTACGAACTAACAAACTCCAACTATCAAAACTTTCACGAAATTTTTCAGCTTACCTGAATGTGAGAACTCTTCCATTCAGTCCCAGTAAGTACTACCATCCAGTCCTACGTGGCTTAGGCAGGATATATTCTAGTTCTCATAAAAACCACACAAGATTTTTGCACTTTTACGGATAATTGTGTCTTTGAAACTTTGTCAAACTTACGATTGATTTACGGCAAACTACAGGTGAGTAAATTGTCCCATTTTTGGTTCAATACACGGATATGACTTCAGTTTTGGGAAAAATAATAATAATAAGTTCATATGATTCTTGTTATAGTAATGTGAAAAGTTTCTTATTATCCGTCGCGATTTTTTTCCTCTGTAAATACGAATCAACAAAGTTTGAAGTTTTGATTTTGTATGTCCTTCATTCACCAACCAAAACGCCGTTCTCCGGCCATGTACCCTGAATCTCGATATGGGTATATAAAGTATGTCGCTCAACAATTGTTGTATGGCTTAGGCTATATATTATATCCTCAGGAATAAAAGTTTACGAGTAGGATCGCCATAAAATATCGTCGGCGGTCGTCTTTGATCTTGTTTCTTCGTCATTTCGAGCAACGGCTTACAAAGTTCACGATCCTCTAAATCCACAACAATCATAGAAAAACGCTTCAGCCTTCTTAAGGAAAGTCTTCAGACCGTGGAAAATACACATGCTGTAGAATGGATTGCCAAATTTAACATTTACACGTCTTTTTTGGCACATATTTCTTCATTCCCTTCCCAACAAAAACAAAACAACAACACAATTCTGAAGTGACCGGAATTGACCAATCAGAGCGCTCGTTCTCAGTCCCCCAAACATTTGCCACAGACCAGAAAACTGCAAGGAAACTGTAAATTGGCCAGCGGTTACCCCTGTGGGATGTACAGGGACGTATGTACGTACGTACGTACGGACACTGGGCTTCCTGTGTCGGTCCATGAAAAATCAGCTCGATGGGTTACCATTTTTTCTTAGGTATGGTGCTCCGCTAAAAATAGTTTTGTAGTAACACACTTCCACTTTCCATTTTAGAAAAAGTCACAAGGCCTGTTGCACCGCGGTGTCAAGTTCCGCTTGATCGGCGTTACCTTGGCAACGATGAACAAAAAACGCGGAAATAGTTGTCTGGGATTCGAGCAGCTCTAGAAAAGGTAATAAACTACAGACCAAAGCAAAGAAAATAGGACACAATTCAAACATTTTTAACAAGCCCATTTCGAATTAATCACATGACTTTTTTGAAGGTCTGTTTTTTGTTGTTAAAGCTTAAGCGACGTAGAGCAATTCTCAGTGTTTGTGTTTGTGGGAAAACGCTAAAACACTGTTGAACATTTTCCAATCCAAGTGTAACTTAGTTGTCAAAAATTAAGAGTCAATTATTACAACACGGTACGGAAATCGATATTTTTATTTGGCGCTTCAGCTTAACTTTTAGCACACGGTTTCACTTTGGCGTGCTTTCAAACTTATTTCCTAAAGCACTTCATAAATGAGTGTCATATTCCTGGCCTACTTAACAATGTATTTGCAATAATTATAACATTTCCACCAAGGTTTTCTTGATGAAGAATAACAATTTTTAAATCGAACTCCGAATTAAAGATGACGTACTAGGCCGAAACAAAACTGGCTCAGAAATCGCCAACTGAATACGTTGCATCTTGGGACATACCTGACAACATTTGCACGACGAACCTAAAATAAAAATACCCCAATGTATCCGATTAAAGAACTAAAAAAAAACATGAAAGAACATTGCCTTTTCTGAGAAATATAAAATATAGGTCGGTGAACTAGACGCCTGCATGTTTTGACTTCCTGTGCCTTGCGTGACCAGATGAACACACAACGTATGAACATCTTGTTTGGCCCCTTCGCTTGAACTTCGGTTGAAGCTGAAATTTAATTCGGAACTAAATCTGTCAGATAAAGTGACCAACGGCATCGACAAGTTCATCCAAATAGGTCAAAAAATCAAATCAAATCAAATCAAATCGAATCGAATCGAATCGAATCGAATCGAATCGAATCGAATCAAATCGAGTCGAATCGAATCGAATCGAATCGAATCAAATCCAATCAAATTCGGCAATGCGTTATTACACAGCGTATTTGCACTGGCAAAACCGTGAAAGAAATCACGTGAAGCTACACACTGCAAATTGATTTTGTGTTGGGTTTTTTTTTTTCACTCGTTTTATTTTTCTTTTCTTTTTCAAGTGCCAAAAGTGATCAAATATGTCTATTTATTTCTCTCGTTCAGTCAGCAGCAAGTGATAACGTGACGAGTATGCGCGAGCCGCTGGACGGAAGTTGCCTCATTTACGGTTTTAACCTGGCTTAGGGCTACCTCTTTCATAGATAGAGTCGTATATAGTCTCCCCAAAGTTTTTCGGAGCACTAAATTCGAGTGCAGAAGTGTGAACAGCTAGAAATTATCCTTTCAAAACTATTCATTTGTCCAAGACAATAGAAGTTGGAGACATGCGCAGATGTTATCACTTGCTGCTCGTTCAGTCTTGATAGACTAAATCTCATGGGATTTCAACATGCAATAAACCCAATCCAGAACATAATAAACCTGCACAAGTTTTCCAGAATTTACTGTGGCAAACAATTATCTTGAGATGTCTCCAAAGAACCTTAAAAAGCCTGAGCTGAAAAGGTTTGTCCACCAAACCCAAATTCTTAGGTAAGACTTGTTAAAGAGCAGCTATAGTAGAACTGGCAGTCGATCTCCCGCGAAAAAGTTCATCGAATCCAGTGTTTCTGATCGATCCAATTCGCCTTTCATTCTTGAACACTTTTTTGCAAGGATTAAAGTTGTCCTCTCTTCAATAATGTGTTTAAAAGTACAAAGAAACACCATATGCCATACAACCCTTTTGATGCTATTTTTAGAACCCGTCAAAATGACCGCGCGGATATTCGTCTTAACCACGACCGTTTTCTATTTTTCTTTTTCTTTTCTTTTCTTTTCTTTTGAATTTCTTTCTAATTATATCTATTTTGAAATCACTAGCAAATCCTGCAATCTGATTGATTAAAAACATTTGCGACTTAATTATTCACGAATCGCCTTTTTTTACTTCATTCAGTTCAATGACCATTATGAATCTGATTCGAGAGCGCGCGCGAGTTGTTGCATTGCCTCAAGATCAGAAAAGCGGAAATAACGTTTGAGTCGATAACTATAAAAAAAGTGTTTTTAAAAAAGAGTTGAAACTTCAAAAACTGGGCAACTAATGGCACGTAAAAAAAGAAAAAAGAAAAAGAAAAAGAAAAATAGAAAACGGTCGTGGTTAGACGAATATCACCGTGCTGTCATTTTGACGGGTTTCTAAAAATAGCATCAAAAGGGTCATATGGCATATGATGGGTCACGGGGATTCCTTCATTTTTTCCCTCATTTTCTCTTGACGTGAAACATTTAGAGTTTCCTAGCATCATAGTGAATTGTTTCGATAATAACTTTTTCTTTTATGTTGACATTTCTAAAAATGTAGTTTTATGAATCCTATAAAGTGTTGGGTTGCGGAGGTGGTGTATACTAAAACAATTATTCTTTTCACTGTCGGTGAATAGTGGTATAGGTTTTAGGAATATTTACCTCGGTAAATATTCTACCGCTGTTCACCTCCAAGTTCAGAGACAGTAATTGTTAAATATTGACCATGTGAAAATATATTTGGGCTGAAAAATTAAGGAATCAGGAATCATTTTTTGTTTCAACTCTAGAGATCGAATCTTGAATGAGCCGTCATGTTAGTTCTCAAATCATCCAAAAGTAGCTGTTGTGAACGCGCTTACAAAGACCCGAACGTAACACGCAATGCAACATTTTCCGCCACAACATTTCGCGCAACATTGCAGAGTTGGACGCACAGTGCAAATGTTCATGTTGCGCGCGACGCTGCAAAAACTTTTGCAGGAATGCCAGTCTATCGTGTATCCAGGCCTTTCTTAAAAGATCTGAAGCTAGATATTTTTAAAATATCCCAAATCAAATACATAGCAGCCATTCCAAACTCCTTTACTAAAAACCTTTTACAGAGTGGCTTGCGCTTTGCGCTGTCAAGAGCTAAAATAGTTATGTTCTAATTCTAAATCTGAGCTTCAAAGGAACCAAAGGGAAATTTGTACCCAAAAGCTTTGTGGAGTGATTCACTTCTTGTACCACAAGAGCATAGCATTTCTAATATATCTGAGAATACTCGTGTTAGGCCTACAGATTTCCAATAATTTTGTATATTTATTAACCTCAATGTATTTTTGAGTAATTTACTAATTAAGCATTTTAAGTGTTGTAACCTTAACCGTTTTGATCATAGGATTTGTGTCTTGTCTCGGACCATTGTCTGTTGGGTGACACATCCTCTTTCACTATAAACCAAACAGACCAACATAGGGTTTCGCTTTGACTCCAAATGTAATGTAAACAGGAAATTAGATTTAGCTTAGTTATTATATGAGGACTGTCAATATTTGTCACGTTCGCACAATAACTAAGTCTTTGTACTAACTTGGGGGTACGACTCAGTGTTAATTAGAAAGTACAGCTCTAAATAATGAAAGTGGTCGAGTAAGGAACTCCTTCCGACAGCCACACCGACTAAGGAAAGTCTTTCTGGTTGGCCTGGCTCTTCCCCGCCTTGTAGTACCAACTCTCACATATAGCTTGTAATGAGCTACTGTACAAAATACAATAAACGAGTTGGCAGAGCAGGACGACCCCTAGAAAGTCTCTTGTAACACTCGATGCACTCACCTGTACCTAAAATTTTGCCTCAGCGCGCCCAGCGCTTCGCGCTCGTATTTGCATGATTGAAAGTAATATCATCTACCGTAGTACTCAATGGGCCTAGTACATATATAGAGGTATACTGAATGTGATGTATTTCTGTATGAATCATGAATCACAGGAGTAAAGTCAAATGGGAATCATGAATCAGGGCCCGGTTGTACGAAGGTTGGATAAAGTTATCCACCGGATAAGAGTAATACACTGTATAGATTTTGTATAGATTTTATCCGCTGGATAAGGATTTATCCGCTGGATAGCGCTATTCACACTTCGTACAACCGGATCCAGCAATATTAAAGAGTTTCGTTACCACCCTGACAAAAATGCATTTTAGTAACCTCATTTTTTATCATTTACTTTATTTATTTCTCATCGAAATTACTTTTGAACATATTTTATCAGTGCAGCGGTCTTCTACTCTACCGAAAAGCATAAAAAATTTCATACTATTTGATAAGCTATGGTTATTGAACAATCTGGTAACGAACTATTTGGCATGAAGAATACAAATGAGTTCATAGTGATAACTTGTCTGGCCTACATGCAATTCAGTTCACAGGGCTAACCCAGGAAAGCAAAAACTTGAAGTCACCGCACTTACGCGCCCTTTCAAAAATCGTTCGGCAAAGAAATTTGCCACATTATTTGGACTATGTTTAGAATTCGTATTGAATGAATTCATTCAGTTTTATAGTATATTATCATTAGTTTTTAAGGATAAGTATTAGATATTATTAAGTTATAAGTATTATATATTATTCAGTTATCATTAGCTTCGAAGTTCACGAGATCTGGAACAAATTTGTTTTTAATTAGTTTTAATTGTTTGTTTTATAGTTATTTTATCTCGGTTATTTTAAGCGCATTAGATCATATACATATGTATAAAGCGCTATATAAGTATTAAATTATTATTAATTATTATTCATATCTCGCTGGAAGCGAATCTGGCTTGCATGGCAAATATCTAATAATTTTCAGCGCGCACAAGTAGTGGAACCTCGCTAAAACAGACATCAAAGGGCTAGAGAAAATCGTCCGTATTACAGAGTTGTCCTTACTATAGAGGTCGGGTTTATAACATAATTTTGCAGCTTCTTCTGACAGGTACAGTATCAAGTGTTATTTTTTGTGACGTAGGATAATCTGTTTGCAGGTTTAATGTCTAATGGGCCTCATCACTATGTACATTTTGCACTACAGTGCTTTTCGTATTCACACTTTTAAAATCAGAGCAATATTTCATGATCAGCTGAAAGATGTCAGAAAGGTTCACACTGTTATTGCACGGTGATTTGATGCGGGACAACCCACCACATTCCGCGAAACTCGTTTCTCAGCCTCCTGGTTGTTTTGTACGGGTCATCGATCCTATACTATTATTTTAAGATTGTTTTTCAAGTTCCAGTATTACAAAAATGGCATCATGGACAACGTAGTTTTGTATGCTTTTGGCTAGTTCTTCCTGAGACAAAAAAGTATGACAACCTACTGGATTGTTTTTATCTTTTGTTGGTCTTTGATAACACTCTAAAGATTTCAGAGGAGTATAGCAGCCACTTTCAATGTTCTTCCGCCTTGAATGATCTGGTTTCTGATCCATGAGGATGAACTTGAATTTCCAATCAAAAGGCCAGGTTAAAAATCCATCATACTCTCCACGCATGATAATTAAGTATACCGAAACATGGGTATCCTTGCCTTTACCGTAGCCATTAGGATTTAACCTAAGTTTCACTCTGTATCCATACCTGTGAGTATAGAATGGCTCGCTGTAAAGACAGATATCAAGTCCTGTCTGCTTTGCTCTCTGTAGTTGTTGACCGAAGTTTTCTACCTTCCAGGTGTAACTGTAGTGCTTTTCATCGTCTGTAGCCATTGTTTGAGGATTTTCGTCTACCACATTTTGAACGTCTTGAATGGTGTTGATATGGAGAGTTTGCTTTGTTATCCTATCTATTTGGTTTTGGACTTCTTGAATGGCGTTGGTAGGGGGAATTTGCTTTTTAATATCATCTATTTGTTTTTGAATGTCTTGAACGGCATTGGTAGGGAGAACGTGCTTTTTTAACTGATCTATTTGGTTTTGGACGTCTTGAATAACCGTGGTAGGGAGAATTTGCTTTTTCATTTCGTCTATTTGGTTTTGAACATCTTGAATGGCAATAGTGGGGAGAATTTGCTTTTTCATGTCCTCCATCCTACTTTTCATCTCATCCATCTGTTTCTGCATGCTCTCAAGACCGATCGTTGTCTGATTTTGAATTGTCAAAATCTTTTCCGTCGCCATGGTAAGATGCTGTTTTGCACTGCCTTCAATGTGGTCATTTAAAAATTTTCTTTGTACCTTGAGAAAAGCATAAAATCTGTGAGACTTGCCAAATTCTGATCGAGCATGAGATGCGATTGAAGAGCTAGGTTTTAAGCTTACCGTAAAGTTACAGCCAATGTACTGATAACTGCACGGTATAATGGTCAGCGGACACTCGTTTAATGTGTGACTTGTAATCTGACATGAAATCAAAATAATTACAAATTTAAACTGTTGGTACTTTTGTGTTATAAGAACTTCTCTTGATTTCAATTTGGAAGGCATTCTCTGAGGCCGACTTTGCAAGTTACTGAACTTCTTAAGGCATTGTCAGTTCCTCAGGGAGCTACACTTGGCCCTTAACTTTGTTGGTCACTTTTTATGATCTCCTTTAAATTTGCATTGCAAACTAAAAATGCATACTGAAGACCCTAATATTTCTTCAGTAGCTGGGACTCTGGCCTATATCGTAAAATTTCCACTCATTGGACATTTATAATATAAAAGTAGACGCTCTATGAGCGTGAAGTCGGGCAAGCTAAAAATATCGTGCTCACATTATGACGTCATGTTATGATAAGCTTTGAGTTGCTTTCAGTAATGAAACCCCTTTTGTGGATTTTTCTGTGCCCGCTTTATTAAATCGTTGTTAATCCCATTTTGGTATGGTCATGCGATGTACGCTGTCTTACTATTTATCCATTGCATATATATTTGATATTCTGCTTGTGTGGGTTTTATTTCAAGAACCATTGCAATGCTCGTTATATAGAAAAAATTGTTTGACGTTCTAGGTTATCAAAAAGTGAGATTAATTCAAAATAGTAGTGATTTTTTTTGCTGAAAGTAAAGTGCTGTGATCTGAAGGAGATGGTGATACTGTCACTCTCCATCGTCGGGAACCCTGTCCTTATTATTTGAACAGGAATCCCAGTGAGAATAGAGCTACGATGAGCAAGCCCTTGTCTACGTAAAATTTTATCGAGTTTCCTCTAATTTTTAACCAAAGTAAAAAAGGTCGATAGAAGAAGATAGGTGAATGTATTTATAAAAATAGATGAAAATAATCCATAATCTATGATCATTAGTGATTTCTTTGTGATCAACTTGATCTAGTGTGAATCTAGTAAGAACTTGTTTGACTTTGCTATCTTTGCTAGAACTTTTGCTAAGGGGATCGCGAAACAACCCATTTCGAAATGTAGTAATGTAGTAATGTTCTTTTGGTGTGGGTCTATCGCGATCGGCGTGTGCATTTGTGTGTAATGTGAGCGTCTTAGTATTGAGTTTCTTCGGCATCTTAGTCGTGTTCTTTCAGTTGAAGCTATCGAAACAACCCAGTACAAACACGTTTCTTCTACGACAACGAAAGGTATTATGGTTTACTCGAACACGTGACATTTTATCTGACTGTGACCTCCCCTGCCGGGCTCGGTCGACCCCACAAGGAACGCCTGGCTATCAAAGCTCGACACGACAGATACATAGAACAAACGGTAGAACTAAAGTCGGGCATGCCTACGGCTGCCCGACTAATTAAAAATACCAGTCGTTTCAAACTGAATTCAAACCTCTCACATGTTGCGTATGCATGTTTCATTGGATATCAAGACAACATTAATTGGTTGTTGAGATTATTGATGAATTTAGGAAAATCTTATAACTGATATACCTCTTCTCTTGTCATTGTCTCCTCACATTCATTTGGGCAGCTGACTGGACATTTAGGACACTTATCGATATGTACCTTTAGATGATATATATACAATTACAATGAAATAAGACCAAATCCCCCATGGTAACTAATTAGATTTTTAAAGCAATCACAATTGTAATACACGCAGATGAACAAGTAAGATATCATAAAGATGTTTGCATATTCGACGCGCGTTCAAAAATATGTATGTTATCCGACTTTCAGAATTTCTTTTCTTTCTCGAGTTTCTAATTTTGGCGATAAAGACAAGAGGCAACATTCGGTAGCCAGTGTAGTTCTTTATAGCTATAAATGACATTCATCAGTTGGTATTACGTGCGATGTAAAGTTTCAGGTTTTGAGTGCATGACCCAAAGTCGGTAATACTGGGTAGGTGTCTAAAAGTTATATGACCAGAGGAGACAAATTTACGTCATAATCGTACAATACAAATTCGATAACTAAAGTAGAGTCTCCAAATACTCTCGTGTATATGACGTGACTAGGTGTGAGTTCTGAAGAATAAGGCCGTGTGATTTTCCAACTAGCCTGTCTACATGCTCTTTGGGGAGATTTGGGAGGGGTAGGGGGAATGGAAAAGAGGAAGACGAAGGGACGAAGGGAAAGCCTCCGCTAACGCTATTGTTTTGAAATTCGGTACCAGTAATGCAGTAATCTCGTTGGCTGAGGTCAGCGAAGTGTGCACAACCTTAGTAGTGAAGTTACCTTCACTACTATTGATAGAAATAGACATTCATTCCACGGGGAATAATCAAGCACAACGAGGGCGTAAAAACAATAGCATTCCTGTGGGATTTCCTTTTTACCTCTTCCCCCCTCTCCTTTATTTGCCTTCCCTTCCCGGCCTCCTCCTTCGTTGTAGGCAGGCTCGATATTTTTACCTGTAATAAACAAAATGTGCATGCATCATTGCAGTGAGGACATGACACAATCCTGTACAGACATTCATCTTGTAGGTGTCTAAACATTTCATGACGAGGTTTTCTAATGCCACAGATTTTGTTGTCACAGTCCACGACTTTATAATCACATTTGTCTTCATGGCTCTGTCGTAATGAACAGCACAAAATAAATCCAACCATGTCAAAAAGTAGAGTTTACCACTACCACCGCCACTGTTACGGAGTTACCGTAATTGCCCTATCGCATAATGACGTCACAGTAGATAGATATAGATAGATATGTGTTTATTCAATTGCTTTTGCAGTATGAACTGGATTACAGCAAAGGGGTCAATACATTAATACCATACAATAATCACGAATGACAATACTTCTCATACAACTAATATACATATTGGTCCTACATAATAAATAATATAATGATATTTTATTAATTAAATTACTGATATTTAATAGTGACAAACTCACTGAAGCGATTGGTTTTTGGCATAGGACAATGGAATCTGGAGGACTCAAATCTAAAATTATACCCGTGAGGGTGTACTGTGTGTTTACTGATTAATGACCTGACAGGTTCCTGGGATTCACTTAGAAACTTCCTACACTCCTCAACTCTCCGAGTGGTGAGGTCCAGAAGCCCAGCAGCCTGTAAGGCATTACGGTAACTTAGACCTGGAAAAATTATACGTAAAGCCTTTTTCTGTACAGATTCAATGATATTTCTTTGATAATCAGGTAGCGCTGCCCAAACAGGGGAGGCATACTCTAACACGGACCTAATCAAAGCGCAGTATATCGAGACAAGGTCGTCAGATGCAACACCAGACTTCTTAAGTAACCGGAGAGCGTACAAGCGCTTGTTAGCCTTTTTGAATACATAATCAACATGGACATTCCATGTAAGATCATTTTTTATATTTACTCCTAAGATCTTATAGTTATTTACACGCTTAACCACCGAACCCATTAGTTGAAGTTGATTAATTGAGGTAGGCTGATACTGCAGAAAATTTACAATAAGTTCGCGACACTTCTTGGGATTGAGGCGCATGCCTCGCTCACTAGCAAAGTGATAAATGTCATTTGCTATGCATGGTAGATAGCTTGGTGAGCACCTGGGGATGACTTCATACACGGTACGTGTCATCAACGTACTTAATTCTGTACGGCCAGTCGCTCACCAGTCTATTGACCATCACAGCAAACAGAAGTGGGGCAAGCTTGGTACCCTGGGGAATACCACCATGTGGAAAAACTGGAGTTGATAGAGACTCACCAATCTTTACTTTCTGAGGCCTAGAGGTGAGAAATGCTGCTATCCAACTTATGATATAGTGATTAACACCCATCAGTTCAAGTTCAGAAATCACTACATTATGGTCTACGAGATCAAACCCTTTAGAAAAGTCGGCAAAAAAGATACGTACGTAATTTTCCCCTCTATCCAAGGATTCAAGGATAGTATGTAAAAGATAAACTAGGGCTTGTACAGTACATTTTCCACTGACAGAGAATTGCTTATGATCTAATTTATTCTGGACTTGCTTATAGAGAGAACTAAGTGTAAACCCTTCAAATACTTTAGCTAATTGAGAGGTGAGAGTTATTGGCCTCAGGTCGTCTTCAACAGATTTAGGAGGAGAGCACTTGGGCACTGGGTGGACAATGGACTCCTTTAACTCTGTCGGTATAAACAGTATGTTTACATTGGGGATAGATGCTCAGAAACAGTGGAAATTGGGACCTATTAATATTCCTTTTCGAAGTAGAACTTCAATGTATCGAGTTTTGATATATATCATGTATCAGTGATTGCTCATCTGCAGTTTATTTGATATGCAATCATTCTGATCCCCTCTGGCGACCATAATCCTTAGCGTCAAAACAATAAAATGTTTTGGTGTGACGTCATTATGCGATAGGGCAATTCCCCCTCATCCTCCCCCTCTCCCCTCATCTTCCTTCTCTTCTCCTCCCCTTAGTTCCTCTCCTCCCCTTTTGTTGATTCTAGCTAGTACCTGCAATTTTTACACAATGTTCTTAGCTAGTCAATTCAGTTATGTACCTCAATATCTCGTATTTCTCCTTGCCAATTGCACGCTTGTTCTGGACATTTTATCATGAGTGACAAAATTCTTCGGTTCATTGCTTTATCTTCAAATACCTAATTTAAATCCAATAAATGTCATTAAAGCAAACAAACACTTTAACTAATTTATAAAATGATTACAGTTTCGATAGTGTTGTTAAGTTGCTTTTCATACTATATAGGTACTGACACCATACAGTAATCACGGTCCCCTAAACCCCCTTCCTAAATGAAATCAAAAATATTTGGTCTTCTCACGCGTCACGGATAATTAACAAAATCTCTTTCACGTTCACTTATCAAACTCATTAATAATTCATTAGAAAACACAATGGAAATCACTACCGTAACGCAGATCTTTATATCGATAAAAAATTTTGTTCATTTGCATAAGTTTTAACTTGGATTTTCTAAGCCAAAAATAGTCAAACTTGAAAAATTCTGGTCAAATTTGATAATTGACAACTGGACGTTTGATAAGTAAAGAACTCGAGAGCGTGTTATGTCGGGCCTTCATACATACACCGATATATATAACGCGCTCTCTCGTTCTGTATACATTAGGGACCGGTCATTATTTATCGCCTGGGGGGGGGGGGGGGGGGGGTGTGGAGGACTTTTGTTGCAACACAGTAAAATTCATCTGATCCCCCCATAATTTACTGCAGCATTTTAATGATTCCCCCTTGTTGAGGGTTGTTATTTTGATGGCATGGCAAAAAAAAGGTGGTTATAGTGTTAATACGCAGCCTTCATTTCGACGGTAGTCAAACCTCACAAGTGATCACAAACTGATCTTCCCACTGTAGCTAAAGTCGCTGTAGGCCTATTCATTCACTTTCCTCTTTCCAAGGACCACAGAGCAATTAAAAGCTTAAAAGTGTAAAAAGGCTTAAAAATCCAAGGTTTATAGCTATAAAATCTCATTAGGACCACTTATTAAATTTTCGATAGTATGGGGGCTAGCTATGAGTATACTCGAATTTATTTTCAAGCCTAACACGTGCTGCAAAGAAGTTCAGAAATGTATCAGATTTGCCAACAAAGAACCCACGTAACAAAAGGAGCTCTTCCCAACCGTGTTTTGTAGCTGTTGTATGTGGGGGAATGTAATGTTTTGTTATTGCGAGCGCGAAGCGCGAGCCGCTCGGCACGAATTTTGAAGAAAAGAGGGTTCGTAACCACCGTTTCTACGTTGTCTGGGGATATTTCTTTCCAGAGTTATATATATAGCTATATCTTTTAAGCGCGAGCCGCTTGGCAAAAAATGGCCATATTTTTATCAAATTCAATTTTTTTTACCTTTTGGGAAATGAAACGTGATGTAATGAGCCGTCAAGAGCTCGGGTGCTTTTTAATAGCAATGTATAAACCGTTTTTAGATTTTTCTGCAAAAAAGTACTACTCAACTATGTAGTTGATATATATGGAATAATGCTTGCGAGCGCGAAGCGCGAGCCGCTCACCGCATAACGTTTTTAGTCTATATTTTAAAGATAAGAAATGACGGCTTGCTCGGTACAAGAATTATTGTTCATCATTTGTGATCGCCCCTTCCAGTATGATCAAAACCGTGTGATCCTCCTTTTTGCTTCGACTAAAATCAAGTGATCCCCCCAAATCCTCCAAACCCCACCCCCACCCCCCCAACCCAGGCGATAAATAATGACCGGTCCCTTACAAAAAAAAAAATAATAAAAAAAATCATAAGTTGCTTTCACGTGGACGCAAAAAGATTTTAGACCGTAAATCACGTTTCATGTCAAAATAAATCAGCCATTCACGTTTCACGCAAAAGGTATAGGAGAGCCTGAGTAATATAACGGCAAAGTGCGTTGAATTTCACGACCATGCAACTTACATTTTGTGGAGTAAGAGGTTCCCTGTCTTCCGGACATTGTGGATTCCTATTTAAACATTAAACATAAAAATGATATTGAAAAAAAGGTTAACTTCTATTGGTAGAATAGTTTACCTTCCTACAAGCTTAGTATTGTACGTGTCACTTGATCAGATGTGTCTTTTGATTTGAGTGCCCTAAATGGTCCGCCTTTCGCAGATACATACGTTATGTGAAATCTTCTGCTTTGTGAGAACGAATATAGGGTTACTTTTCATCTCGGTCTTTATTTGATACATAGGGCAGAATCGGTACACGAAACAATATGCAAAATTCAATTGTAATTGCGCTCCATTGACTCGATAGTGGCAAATTTAGAATTGCTTGGCAAATAAGCCGCTAGCATGATGACGTTTTGATCCTCTCACTATATACCAGAATCCTTTTCAAGAGCCTTTCATTTTCAAATATATATTATGTTCCTTTGAGAATGCAAACACAGTAGTTTAAGGTGACTCGAAGTAGTTGTTTTCAGACCGCATCGCACATTTTCATTTGGCGCAATGGACAACTTAAGCTTAATGCGCACCAATGGCCTTTGTTTCTACACCAAACGTGAGGGTAAGATTGAAGTTTTAAATGTTGTTATAATTAAATCGATCAGCGTTTTTAAAATAGCGAAAATCGAACATCGTCAAAAATGGTTTTCCTCTAATATCTCGCAAAATTGATGAGCTTCAGGCAAGCGGTGAACTGGATAGAAAAATTCAGACAAATGCACAACATTTCAAAGTGATTTTAAGAGATTTAATCTGTTTGATTTTCTTTAAATCACCAAAGTTTCCACAGATGCTGTATTTCTATTCTTGGATATCACGACAGCGTAAAAAATACTCGAAGTACGCAAAACACCACGAGAACACTTTGGAAATATTGCTAAAATATACACTTACTTTACGTGAAAAAGCCGACTTTCAACTCTTCATCGATGTCAAGATATCTTTTTTCTTTCCAAGTCTATTGTGAGACATTTTCTCCGCAATTTTGTACATCAGAAGTTGTTTTTGAAAATCCCAAAACCGCCAGGATTATTTTTGCTTGGTGTTTAAGGTGACTGGCTACTATTGGAAAAAATAATGAAAAATCGTTTAAACCACAATTTTCTGGAGCGAAATTTAATGCTGACCCCAAAAAAGAAAAGAAAAAAAGGGGTGTCCCGCGCTCGTTTTCGAGATAATCAGCATTGAATGATTGCCTATCTCCGAATTTTTGAGGCGAAAATCGCTCAACCGGAAGTGAATAGAAAAGAAATACAAAATTCACGAAATAACAGTTCTACAACTACTTCAATTGCACAAATATTAGATTATGTCGTATTCTTTGTAATGGTATGGATAATTTTGATGTGACAGCGAAAAAATACCTTCCTTTTACATATTTTGTTCGTCACCTCTCAACAAAAATTATCGTAAGTTCGAACAAATTTCCCTACAAAAATCCAATTTTTCATAAGCTAGAATAATGAACTTTTTTTTCAAAATTTGATATGACATAGATTTTAACATGTGGTTTTAATTAAGCAAACAAAAAGTACATGGTCCCGTGCAAAATTAGCTTGTTTCATGCCCGTGAAGTTGTTAAAAAGGCCAAAAAATGCCTTCCGGAAGTGCCGCCAGCTTGAAAATGACGTAACAGCGCGAGCTCTATTCAAATTTTGTTGACCAAAACAAGCGCGCGCTCACTGTTTTTTCCAAGAAAGAAAACATTTTTGCTTATTTTTCTAATCTTTTGCTTGTTAAAATCATTGAGAACTATTTTGAAACGAAATTTTGTCAAGAAACTTTGGTTTCCCAGCGTTCGTGGCCATTTGCTAGAATCTCCGCGCGCTATGACGTCCTGCGCGCGAATGTGCGCAGTAGGCTAAAATTTCTATGGTAGCCAGTCACCTTAAGTAGGACATTTCTTGTTCTATACACAGCAATATTGCAGCAGCTCATTCAAAGACAAGCACTAAAAACTTAAACCTGATGTTGACCCAAACGCCAGCTCAAAACTTGCATTGAGACAACCATTCGACTCGCTAGTTAGCATATTGCACTCGCAAATTGTTCACAGCACGTGCAAGTGCGTAGCATAAATTTGCATAAAGTTCCACGCTACATGCATCAGGAACCGGAAATAAGATTAAATTCTTTTCTTTTGTTTATTTGGTGATGTTTACTGCTAATTAGTTGATATTATTTCCCAAATATTATGCATGTACTTTTTTTAAAAAACTCATGTCTTCCCAACCTAAAAACATACAAATATTAGAAGTGAAAGTTATTCGAAAGCGAATTCTTTATTTCCGGTTCCTGATGCATGTAGCTGAAACTCTATAACTCATGTAATTCGGCGGTTCATCGAGCAACGTGACGTACAAACAAGACTACGCTGTTTTGTGACCCGAGAAAAATAATGACTTGAATTGTCAATGAGTTATGGTACCCGCCGAGTACATATAAATAGATGGATAGAATCCTATCTCTTCCTTCCTTACCCTCCCCTCTTCCCACTAACATTTCCGCGTGCTACATAAGTGTGTGAAAATAGATACAAATTTAATCGTACTTAATCATTCGATTATGATTGGTTGTCGATCGTAAACGCACACAAAACCAAGTACATGTAATCCAGCACTCACAAAAATGTAGAGTTTCGATTTTTGTTTGCTCCTGACCTTGCATCGTATGAATAAACCTCGGAAGTCAATACGTACCCAAGACTTGTCTATAGTTTATTCCTTGTAAATTAGTCGACACAAAAACTAGCTCAATCATCTCTCTATTGCAGAATTCAAGGACTGTTATATATTATAGACCAAATGCATTTAGTTTATCTTAGGCCTACCTCTTCATTGCCTCTTGTAAACATTCACTGCAGAACTGATGTCCACACTTAGCCGTCTGTACAGGTTTTCTCATTACGAGATGGCATATAATACAAATGTAGTCATCAGGCACCTCCTGAACGAACTCATAGTCGAATCCAGACGGCATTGCAGTATTATAAGCCATTTTAGAACGAGAACTGAAATCACGGAGAATAGCACTTCCTGTAACCAGCCTAAGACCCACTTCTTGGAATTTGAACTTAATTGTATCACAGGAATCCCGTCCAAAGAGAATTTTAGATCACAGGAATCCCAAAGCTGACATGCAAGTCAGGTAAAGTTGTAAAAAGGTATTTTAAAAGTTATAGTTTTGGTAAGGTTTTTAGAAAATCGAGAAAAACCGTCAAAATCAACTTTGAAATGGCACGTAAGTATATATGTCTGTTTAATTTTGAGATGTGCACTTAGCTTTATCTACAAATACGTATACGTAAGACTATGGAGGGTTTTTTTATGCCAGCATAAATATCTTGAAGGCTTTAATTATTTTTATACACAAATTAATCAGTGAATTTGTTGAAAAGCATCATTTTTCATCCACTGGATGAGGATTTATTAAACGGATGCAACAGAAACCAGCTGATGTTTTCGTTCAAAATTGCTAAATTGCACTTTATTTTCTCTTCTGTTTTGTTATTCTTAACACAAAATATTGTTTTAATAAAATTAACACAAACGTATTTGCAAATTTTTAGAAAAAATTATCGATAAAAACTGACGCGAACCTGGTATCTTGTTTTACTGCACTCTTTGCGCATGACTGTGAAATGTACCATTTTCGATCGGAAATGGGCCGCTATACTCGTCCCTCGAGCTTTTAGGGGTCAAAATCTGATACCTTTTAGGGTGTCTCAGACTTTAGTGGCGGACTGCCAGAGATTTGGCTGGTACGTTTTTTTTTTTTTTTGGGGGGGGGGGGGGGGGGGGAATAAAATACCTATATATACATTCAAAGATCAGAAATATTTGGCCTCAAAAGTAGAAATGAAAGAGTTCTATAAGCTATTTAAGAATCAAAACTCAAAAGTAAATCAAAACATAGATAGTCCGCAAACAATAGATCAATTCATAACTATGAATGACAACCAAGATCCACACCTTAATTCAGAAATATCTTTTGGTGAAATCTCCGATGCTATTCAGGGTCTGAAGAATCGGTATGAAAATTCACTGGTAAATACAATATTTTGAATGAGTTGCTATTGCGAAGAGCATCTAATATCTTCACTAACACGACTTTTCAATATAGTGTATTAAATCGAATCATTTCCCTGAAGAATGGAGTTATGGTTTTATTACACCAATATTTAAAAAAGGAGACCCAAGTCTTGCGGAAAATTACCGAGGCATAACTTTGTTATCATGTCTCGGGAAATTGTTTACACAAATTCTTCACAAAAGACTTGAATATTATTTAGAAACTAATGAGATATTACCCAGCGAACTATGTGGCTTTAGAGCTAAACACAGTACAATTGACAATATTCTAATTCCTTAAAACATTGGTAGATAATATAAATACGTGAAAAGCAAAAAGAAAAAAAAACAAAAATTATCTGTTTACGTGTTTTGTGGATTTTAAAAAGGCATTTGACTCGATTCCGAGAGATAACGTTTTGAAAAAATCAGGAAGATTGGGAATATCAGGTAACTTTTATGCTGTGCTCACCTCCTTGTATTCCAATGACAAATCAGCAGTGAAAATTGATGAAACAGTTACGAAGAGTTTCAAATGTTACAAAGGAGTTAAGCAAGGGTGTATGTTATCTCCCATACTATTTCATATATTCTTACACGATTTACCAGAAGTTCTCAATGATGATGCGTCGAACCTAACAGTGGTAACTAAATATAGAATAAAAGGTCTTTTGTATGCAGATGATTTAGTTTTGATCTCACAAACGAAGTCGGGTCTTCAACATCAATTAAACAAACTACAATATTTTTTGTGATGTGTCAAAAATATGTACTAATTTGGACAAAACTAAAATTATGGTTTTAACAACAGTGCCAAAAGAATGAACAATTTGGAATTCTGTCTTAAAAATACTAAACTTGAGAATGTGAAAAGCCACAAATATATAGGATTAAACTTTAATACTTTTGGAACTTTTAACAATGCAAGAGAAGAATTAAAGAAGATTGCGTTAAAAGCACTATTTAAACTTAGAAAGATCTTGGAAGTCACTTTAGAACAGATATCTCCCTAACAGTAAAACTATTTAACTCTCTAATTAAACCTATTCTGTTATATGAAGTGAGGTTTGGGGTGTTGATATCAAAGAAAACATAAACAACGATCCTGCAGAAGCAGTACATATAAAGTTTTGTAAAATGTTACTAGGAGTAAACAAACGGGCTTCCAAACAGTGCATGCAGATCAGAACTAGGTTTATTCCCTTTAAGAGTAAGTGCGAGATTAAGAGCTATAAAGTTTTGGATTAATTTTGTCACCTCTGATCAAACAAAATTATCGTACTTGACTATTCAAGATTGTGGTGTTGACAACATTCTATCTATTCAACATTCATGTAATTGGAGTGGAAAAGTTGGCTATAGCTTTGTATGGCAGCAAAAAATTGACAAAACGAGAGGAAAAATACTAACAAGACAAATAATTCAGACTGGAGCACATTGAAATACAAACTTGGTATGGGGAAATTCATGATGACACGGGTAGGAAAGACACCCCAAAAAAACTCAGAACTTATAGAACTTTTAAAGAAACATATCAACAGAAAAGGTACCTTAAAGAGGTCAGCAATATCAAACATAGAATAGCACTTACTAAACTTAGGATTAGTAATCATTGCTTAAAAATTGAAAGAGGGAGATATTCAGGCCCATACGTTAAACCAGAAGAAAGAATATGTCGTCTCTGTAATATGAAAGTGAAAGATGAGAAACATATTTCTTCTCAGATGTTCCTTTTTCTCATCAAAAAGGAAATGTTTAAGAGGATTTGTACTATTACGAAGAAAAAAAGTTGAATTTCTTAGTGAAGACGAAAACTTTCATTGTATAATTAATCCATACAAATTAATAGAAAAAATCCGCAGGAAAATATATTTATGAATGTTTTGAAGAAAGAAAAGGAATATTAGCACAAACAAACGGATAACACTGTTATGAGACATGAAATACAAGTGATATTATCCTGCTAGCAGAGCCTTCTTTAAAGACTCTGCTCGCAGGATAAAAGCAAAGTAAAGAAATTATAGTTTAGATTATATGTTGTTCTGTTATTTAATGAATTCTTTTATTAGCATATATCTGATTTACTTGTAAGGGTAAAAAGAGCTAATAAAAATGTCTGTCTGTCTGTCTGTCATTACTGTATGGGACGATTTTAATGTTCTGACTTGTGTCTCTTGAGCAAATTAAAGCGACTAAAGGAGTTTTTATTTTTTTGGATTCTGTTCAACTTTTGATTTTTGAATTGGTACCTTATAGGGGTAGAAATCAATTGTTGCCACGCCCACCAGGATAAGACTCAGGTGCCTTTTAGGGGTCATTTTCGAAATTTCTGACGAACATCTCCACCCTCTTATATATGGGAGTCCCCGGGGCTTGAAGTCTGACAGCTAAATTAACCAGCACAGGCATTTTAGAATTAGCTCTTTTTGTACAGTGTGCATGTGAATGCAAGATTCCTGTTTCTTGAAATCTATTACGCAATAACTGCTTCAATATACTCACCTTTACAACCGTCTCCTGACTAATTTCTTCTTGAATTAACATCGATATGCCAATCATAACTCAATTTCCTAACAAGTGTAAAATACTGTTAGTAGGTTCTAAAACAAGACTAGTCATTCAGAAATGTTATATGTTCCTGTCTAAAATTGCTATGTTTTACTTTATTGGCCTGGATTATATGAACCGGGCCAGCCCGGTTAAGCGAGCTGACTTCTTTTGTTTTCTTTTCCCTTGGGGCGGCCACAAAACAACAGAAGTCAGCCCGCTTATTGAGTCTACCCCGGCTCATATAATCAGCTGGGCCCTAAAATGGTGCTTAAATGCTCCTTGTAGTATTCGACCTTCCCAAACCCTACACTTAGTAGAATCCATGGAGTTCAGCTAGAGAACCCTGAGAGAATTTTACTACGGTGAATCCTTGCATCAAGGATAGCTCTTCATTGCTCCATACTGGATCATCAACAGTTCCCTCGAGACCACTCCGATCCGTCCCTGCACGAAAAAGGACATTTAATTTCAGCAGAGACAATGTTGACAGATCTAGCTGGCTGTGGACGTAACAAATATCAGAAGATCAGGTGACAGAATAATTGAAAGAAATAAAGAAAAATCCTGCAGTATGTCTAAGATGCTCAAATTAATGACTTGATTACCCTCCAACAGACCGGCGCAACAGTCAGTGATTGTATCAGTTACAAAACTAATTGACTAAAATGAATGTATCTAGCAATGATATTGTTTTTGAGGAGGCAGCATGGTCGAGTGGTCAGAGCGTCGGTCTCGCAATCCGGTGGTCCCGAGTTCGAGTCCCCGCTCTGGCCACTAGCTGAGGCTGAATTTGTTCTGGGCAATCCCTAGTTCAAATTCAGTTTCTCGACCATGCTTGTATATAGCCAACTGGTTCGCCGTTTTGCCAGTTGGGATTCTTAATTGAGAGCCATTATGTAAACTACCGGGTCACCGGTAATAATGTTTATACCCTCATTAAATTAAAGGAATTTTTTCTTCAATAGTCGAGGAGGAACATGCTTGTGGATAGTCCCTCGAACACAGTCTATATTTGTCGTCTCATCAGGGCTGAAGATTTCTTGGAGTTGTCCAAGTTGGCATAATCGGGCGTTATCAGAAGTCCTCACAGTAAAACATGACTCTAATGCTATATGTCATAGTTTTAATACCAGGAATTAATATTATAAAATTAATACCAGGCACGGCTTGGCGGGAAAATAAGCCGACAGCCGACTGTCACTGTCTTGATTATTCAGACCACATGTGGTCATTTGGGCGGGGGTCCTCGTTTACATTTTTTTTTTTTTGTAGTGGTGGGGAGGGGTGGGGTATAAAACGAAGACATCCCTTTTTGAAATGCGTGTCTTTTTTTGTTTTGTTTTATTTGTTTGTTTGTTTTTTGAATATATGAGCAGTATTTAATTTACTAGCGATACTGCATCATCTGCTTCTGGTCATTTGAAAAGGGCTCTTCGTTTTCTATTTTTATTTATTTATTCATTTTTTTCTGTTAAAGGAAGACTCCTCTTGAAATGTTTGAAAAATGTCAATCTATTAAACGAGAGTTAAGTTGGTGGTGGAATCAATGTTTCTAGCAATTTTCAAGGCCTTTCGGTAGTACACTTTGGGAGTCTTCTTGTGTCTTTGGTCTTCGTTTTCTAGCTACCTATCCACTCTGTTTTGCGCTAGGTACTTGGTCGTTCTCAGCATTCTGCAAGTCCTCAGCCGTAAATTAGGAGAAATAAGATTAGATTTTAGAGCAGTTGTTGACAAAAAGTATTCAATAGACCCATACCATGTTTTTGCATTTTGTGGGAACAACCGTGCAGTTTGTTGAGCACTCTTCGCTTTTTACAAGCACAGGAACCACGGTCTCTTTGGCGACTAGTATATTGGCTCTTACTAATGCAGTTTACTTGAAAATCCTATAAACAATTATTACAAATAAGTACTCGTCATAAAAAAGAGGGTCTGGATAGGGGGGGGGGGGGGTATCAATGTCAGTTGCCAGTTAAAATTTCGGCTATTTGTCAGTTGTCAGTTAAATTTTGGCCCTTTTGTCAGTTGTCAGTTAATTTGAAATTAATGATTAACCAATGATTTTTCCCCAGCTCTGGCCGTTGATTTTCCTTTCATGAAGCCATTTTTATCATTTTCTTCGATTATTTGAATATCTATATATTTCGCCGTTTTATTAGGACAAAGCAAATTTTCTCAGTTTAGAGCACATCTAGAGGTTTCATTTAGTAAGTTGAATAACAGGATAATTCATTTATCACTAAGAAAAGGAAATATATCTTAATTATTGTTATTGATCGAAATGTCCAGGCCATATTGCAGCGCCAGGTCCTTTATGCCCAGGAATTCTGTGAGATGGGTCTTGAAAGATTCTACTGTATCTAGATTATCGGTATTCTTGGTTTGCATGTGACGTCATCGAAAAGCTAAAATCTAAACTATTCATCACACGAAACTGTTTCCTAGATATTTTATTTATATCATCAGGAGCTCATTACTAGGAGCGTACAACTAGGACCCTGATCTTGAGTGATCCTTTTCTCAGACCTGGTTATTTTTAGAATCATATTTCCCGCGTAAAATTAAGCGTTTTCGAAGAGGTCTTCAAAGGTATAATTCATAATGGCGGCTTCAGACGGAGACACGGTCGTTCTATACTCGCTTATATCTGTCGTTCCTCGTTTTCCGATTCCTTTTTATTCCCTATCCATCATTACTTAGTGTATTTACCCATGAAACACTGCAGTCGTGCTGCAGGATGCATACAATATATAGGTACTTGTAGTCTAGTGCTGAAGCTGAAGTCAGCGATCAGTTAAGATATGGAATAAAAAAAATTATCGAGTTCGAACAGTTCGAACACAAACAAACACGTCTATGACGTCACCAGAGAATCGCACGCTGATTGGCTACGGTAGCATTCTTTGTCTGCATGTCCGTTCTAAAAATAGATGGTCTGTGAAAACGATTACTCTAAAGCGATGTACGTGAGTTGTACGCTCCTAGTAATGGGCTCCTGATATCATTAAGAAAAGTCCTCACACAAAAAACTGAGTTCTTTCGATGAATGGTTTTCGATTTATTGCGAGTCAATTTCTGTCACGCAACACTGTCACGTATATCGTAAAGACGCAGAAATATAGGCAAATGTGATTCAAATCATACGACTTTAACTTTGTAAGTGATAAATAAGTTTGTTTTGGTGAATATCTGAATAGAAAACACGAATTATAGTGATATTAACGTGATTTTGGTCCTTCGTGTTACTGTCCGCCATGTTGATGTACAAAGGTTGTGCACCAAGATGGCGGACCCATACATTTCACACCAAACAATGAAGATAGTTGATCGCTCGTATCTCGTTATCAAAATATTCTTATGACTAAAAATTTCGTATAGATACAAACCTTCAACTGCTTTTTTAGATGCAAGACATTTTATTCAAAAATATTCTATATTAAGCCCGAAAAAATTTATGATGACGTCAGTGCAAACCAAGAATATGGTATTCTACTTCTGTGGCGCTCAAAAGCAGCATCCGTATTAAATCTATGAAAACCTATGATAGCCTTTATGGCTGCCATCTCTGACCTACACGCCAATTCAAGGTGACAGCTATACCATGTCACAAAGCACAGGGAGCCCGGCTTTTGATCCATTTCTTATATTACGAAGCGCTGTACGAATATAGATAGCCCCCTGTAGTGCTTTTAAGCCATATGTCACCGGATACGTGATTACCAGTATCGTGACCTTTAGCTGAATGGCTTGTGTAATCCGAGCATTAAAAACATGAGGGCCGTTGGCGTGTAATAAGATCTCAGGGGTAACGCACTCCCATAGAGTACGGGATTTAGAGAGTGCGTTACTAAATTCAAATTCAATTACCCCTGAGATCTTATTACACGCCAACGGCCCTCATGTTTTTTATGCTCGGATTACACAAGCCATTGGTAATCACGTATCCGGTGATATATGGCTTAAAAGCACTACAGGGGGCTATCTATATTCGTACAGCGCTTCGTGGATCAAATGGATCAAAAGCCGGGCTCCCTGTGACAAAGTCGAGTTGAGGTCAAGTTGTAACCAATAAGTTATCCATCCGTTTTACAGTACAACTAGAAATCCATGTCGTCATATCCGGTTTATGAACGAAAACTGTCAAAACTGAATAAAAATAAACAATTTTGTCCACATCCTGCCGCTAAATAGTCATATAAACATAGACACAACAAATGTCAGTTGCCAGTTAAATTTTAGGCCATTTGTCAGTTGTCAGCTAAAATTTTGGCCATTTGTCAGTTGTCAGTTAACCCCATCCAGACCCTCAAAAAAGAACGCAGCAAAAATATATACAGATATTTCTGAAGACTTACGTACCTGAGAAGTGTCGAACATCTTATCGTTATTTTAAGCAACGAGTGAGCCATAAGCGTTCAAAAGTACATCTGGTCCTCCCTTATTGGTAAAATTCAGCGATTGATCAGATTCCATCGCGGTTTAAATAAAGAAGGTATAAAAGCAAACCTCAAAGTCCAACAGAAATCGATTAAAACACCAGTATCACCGCGAAGCGATTGACCCGTTCACTTGATACTACAGAACTCTCAACTCAAGAGTGTTTGTCCAAATAGATCGTAAGTTCGGACAATAATAGCATTATCCAAAACAAAAATATATGCGGCCACAATCAATCTTGGGTGCAAGTGGCATGGGCCTTTAACGGAAAGATTCCATTTTTCCCATGTGTCTGTGCTGTCAGATGTAGATGTACCGATGACATCAAAATGTGGCGAGAACAAAAATGTACGCCACGAGACCAAATCAAGTGGCGTGACTGATGTTTCACCACATTTTGACGACATCTGTGCGTCTATTAGAGTACAGACCCACAAAAAATTGAGACCAATTTGTTTTAAATAATATTCATCGAAACAATTCAACCAATCAGAACGCGCGTAAGACTTCATGACGTCATCTACGTGTGCGTACTGTAATAACACACGGTTCTTGACCAATCAGAGCGTGCATGATGTATTAATTATTATATTAATATACAATAGAACTGGCACCAAAGGGGGTTCCAGAACCCTTGGAACCCTCCCTTAGCTAGCCACGCTCTTGGTACATAAAGGTTTGTCATCAAACCTTAGTAATTACTTACTTAATTGGCAAGAGGATGTCAGAGTGATACCATGAAAACCAGGCGCACACGAGTCACACTTGTCACCAATGACATTTGCTTTACAATCACATTTACCCGTAGTCTATAGAGAAAAGCATACAAGAATTCTGAGAAATTTCATAAAGTCGTCCCAAACCCTTGTTTTCATGAGGGAAGGAAGCAGAAGCGGAAAGAACCGTAGGCAGACTTACTGTTGCATTTCTAATTGAGAGAAGACAGTGGACAGTGCATGCTGATCATGAGTCTGCATATGTTGCTTACGCTTCTGCTTTCATTCCTCACGAAAACCAAGCACATAACATTTCAAATTTCAAATTCCCACAAATATGGTTTGAGCTAATTTAATGATTTTAACCACTAACCTCATCACATTGTTGTTTTGTAGAACCTTGTGGATGACAACTACATGCTAAACAACCCACACCTCTAGAGAAATTAAACGCGTTGGCTTCACAGCGATCGCATGACCATCCTACAACACGTGGTAGACATTGACACTGTCCAGTAACACGATTACATGGTGTGCCTGGACGACTTCCAATTGAATTGCATTGGCATGCTGTGAAGAACAATTAGAAGTATAATCATTAACATAGATGAACAAAGGGCAAGGGTGGAATACATCTACAGTGTAAGAGGTAATGCACTTTCTAGCTACTACTGCTTTTTTAAATGAGCTACTTGAAGGGAAATTAGAAGGATTACTCTGTAAGAAAAGGTTTTCTTTAACTATTATCCTTCCTTTTCTCGCTAGCTAGAGGAAATTTGAACGTACAAGGATATATATTCACGACATTCATCTCATCAATTTTGATTCAAGTGTAATAACTTACTGAAACATTTTCTCTTATCTCTTGAAACAATAAAACAAATAAATTTGGGGTAGCTCATTACCCTTCCTTGCAGCACAATTACTAAATTACGAAGGGCGCACCTCAACGTAATCCGGAGTCGATCGTATACAAGGGCCCTTTCACTACGAGACAGTTACACATTTACATACACACTCGAAGCTGCCACCAAACGACCCATGTCTGAACACAACTGATCACGGATCACAGCTTAGATCGAAACTAGTGAGGGCAGTAAAACCGGAGCTGAGTACCCATCCGGAGAAAAAATTAAAACCCTCCAACCAAGGGAAAGAACGAACAAGAAATTCAAGCCACATGTGATGCTCCGGGACCACAGACCGGCGCTCTCACGGGTAGGTTTTTGTGGTTTTGAAGAAATTCACTTTGATACCGTCCTCAAAGTTTGGGCCATTTACGAACGCCGATTTTGAGACGACAGTTATCAGACAATTATTTGCATTTTAATAATAGAAACAAAAATCATATAATTGCATTAATTCACAGATGCCTGGTTTAATATTGCTGGTAAAAGTATTTTAAGTGCAACTGTAACACATCTCTTGAAGTATGAGAACTGGCTATAGCTAGAAAACTGAATGACTTAAATGGTGTGAACATAAAGCGTTGAGCACTGATAGCATGCATGTTTTATGTTTGAAATTTTAATCTCAATTACCCGTTGACTCAGACATGTATGGAAATTAAGACCGAACTTCAGATGATATGATGGCCATTTGAGGCATGCAGAAGACCTGGCCCTGATCATCCAAGATATTTCTCTCGTGATACGACAGAATATTTAGTTAATACTTTCATTACAAGTAAAGTAGATTACTGTAATAGCTTATTGTACGGCCTTCCTGATGTTTCTATTACTTAACTGCAGAGAGTACGAAACGCTGACGCCAGGCTTATTGTAGAGCTTCCTCGTTTTTGCCATATAACATCCTGTATTATTCAATTATTCATTTTAAGATCTTATTGTTAACTTTTAAATGTTTACATGGGCTGGTACCACAATATTTATGAAATTTAGTATCTGTTACTAGGGTTTCTAGGTATAATCTTCGTCATCATAAGGGCACTTTGTTAGTTCCAACTAGTGGAAGGTGTAAAGCAACATAGTTAATGGTGCTTTTCAGTCTGCCACCCTAAACTTTGGAATGCTCATCCTGTAGAAATCAGGAATGAAGAATCTTATTGAACCATAGTTCTTAGGCTTTACATTTTTATAATTGTATTTATAATTAGTTATTAGGAGTTAATTACTTCTTATTAATTAATTTATTAACTAATTAATCAATCAATCTATTTATTTTTAGTTTTGTTTTATAGCAGTGCGCATATGAGCATATCCATATGAAATATGCGCGTTATAAATATTAAATCATCAAATTATCATTAAAATTCAGGCCAAGGTACATTTGTGCATTCATAGTGCCTTTAGCGACAAGTTGAGCTGCCCTACTTTTCTCACCTTTACTGCTCAAACTCTCGGCACCATACAGCCTTAATGTACATAATACGTATACACCAATAGTTTACCTTCACATCCTGAAGAATAGTTCCAGTAATTTGGTTGACATGTGTCACACGCCCTTCCCTGTACTCTTGGTTTACAATAACATTGGCCAGTAATGGGGTGGCAGTGAGTACGGTTGGAAATGTTGGGTACACCATTTAGATTGCATCCACATGCTAGAGATTAAAAAATACAATACAATGTAAATAATATATATTAGAGAGTTTAAATAAACTTAGTTGAAGTAGCAGCTGCAGGTATTAACGGGTTTCATTGTGAGTGTCACTCTGGGTGATAGGCAAGGGATATACAAAACCCTAAGACTTGACTAAGGCATGCATAAAAGGCATAGCGGTTGTGATTTTAAGTTACCTTTGGTATGAAAATTTTCAAACAAGTTTTTTTTTACTTCTGTTATCCCAGATAATCAATATAGCACAACAAATAAACACTGCAAAAAATATAACTGGCTTGAAAAGTTTTAACTCCAACTCCCACTCGTTATATACCAACTGTCAAAGTTCATTGTTCTCGTGATCTGATTGGATGAGAGGCTATAACGTGAACGTGAACAAGTTTCGATGTTTCCCTGGGCAACGGGCAACAATATGTTAATAATAATACCGGAATAATAAGAAAACCGGAAGTTGATTTGAAGAAGGGTTTTTGGCAGCGCGCGTTTGTAAATTCAATCATTCGGAAATGATGAGGCAAAAATTGTGTTTATTGTCAAACTGTTAAGACCAATATAAAACATTTATTCCGAGAAAAAGATTGATAATCAACCATGAATGTCACCAAAAGAACTGCAACAATTTTCCGAAAAGCTTTGTGTGAAAAAAGGTCAGTTTGTAGACAGGTTTTGTGTGAATTTTGATTAAAAACTTGTAGGCAGCGACGTTTTGCTCTTTATTTTGTTCTTTGACAGTTGATATATAACAAACTCACTTATTTGCTAGAACCTCGGGAAAGTAGTATGTATTTTGGTCCTTCGACCTCAATGTTTCCCTCGGTTACGCCTCGGGAAACATCACCGGTCTCGAGAAAACAAAACATACTGTTTTCTTCGGTCCCAGTAAATAAGTGTTAATTGTTCACGTCCACATGACACCCTCTTGCCCAATAAGAGCACGAGAAAAATAGACTTTGACAGTTCGTATATAACAATAAGCCATATTATAACTTACGTATACAAGTTTTAGAATGGTTCATCATAACAGCACTGTTCTTGTAATGCTCCACTTTACACAGCTCACACTTATCACCAGTTGTATTGTCAGTACAGTTATCACATACTCCATATCCCTTGGTAGTATTGTAATGGCAGCTTACTGCATGGTTGTTACAGCCACAATCTAAATATAACAGAGAAAGAGATCATTTTTGTTACATCAAGAATCCATGCACTCACGGCATACAGTATAAGTGAATGAATGAATGTTGTCAATCGTTCAGCGGATTGAAATTAGAAATGAATTGAGTCACTTACTGGAAATGAGATTTATAGCGGAGTGTGCTATGTTGCGACCAAAACCTTTGGTCTTCTTCAGGCAACTGAAGTTTTGATCGTGTGACGGCTGCACGTCAATAGAGTAAGTTTCGTATGTGTATAACTGCATGTGTAAATGACGAGGTCACGGAATGGCATGGTTCGAGTTTTGAATGTTTTTATAGAAAGCACACCACTGATACAGTCGTAGCAAAGCGCATTACTTTTTACAGTCATACGAAATAATGGATAAATCAACATAAATATAAAGCAGTTGTGTATTATATTTTATTGCTGGGAAATTTAATAAACCATAAACCATAATCAGATGGCTAATGATACAATTGTTTGCGGTAATAGCCTACCTTCGCATGATTTTCTTATCTCGTAAGGTTTGTTGTTGAAGAGTGGTAAACATTTTTCACAGTTTTTGCCGGCTGTATTCCTCTTGCAGTCACACTCAATGCCATTGGCCTAGAAACGGTGGTAAATATAGTCGATACAACAATAAAAACAATTATAAATGAAGCAGTAATCGATCAAACGAATAATGGTACAGGGACATTATGAGCTATAGAAAAGCCAAGTCATTCCCAAGGCATTTGACAAATAAAGACAGAACCTTGAAGGTCTAACACAGCATTTAACTGAATCCAACAAGCTGCATGTACAACAGGTAAGATAGATGCAATCCAATGAATCAATAATAGGCTAATAACTGAGTATGAAACTAGACCTGAAACTTTTGTAAGTCACTTGAGTGTACCATATCAGGCTCGTACCATGGTATATTTTCGTCTCACTGATCCCGGGTTTTTTCGGAAAATTTGATTCCTGAGCCCATATTTTCAGAAATTTTTGGTCCTTGATCCTTGGTGCAAAAAACTAAGCTGATCCCTGATCCTGACCCAATGTCCTTGATCCTCGATCCCACCCATTTGATCCCCGAGCCCTGGCCTCTGATCCCTGATCCTGGCCATGATTTGGAGCTTGATCCCTGATCCCATATACCATGTTACGAGCCTGCCATATACAGTGAAGTCCTCTAGAATGGACACTAACAGGAATGTCAACAGATGTCCATCTTAGAAAGTATCCATCATTTAGAGGGAATTTGAATGCAGAAAATATGTGAGACTTTAGCAGAAAGGGATCAGCCATGGGTGTCTATTTTAGAGAGGTGTCTATCTTAGTGAAGTGTCGTCCGTTAGGCAAGTGGTATTTATTCTGTACTGTACTGAATTTTACCAATGGAATTAGGAAACCATTTATTTACCTTACAACTGGAAGCTTGGCCATTACAGAAGCAAGCTGCTGAAACAAGCCAGTGGTCTATAGTGAAGAACAAACTTTGCTTTAATTCTATAGGTGCAGTTGAAGCATCAAACTGTGCTGGTGTAATATAGCTCACTAGCTGAAGCTGAATATTTGTTGCAAGAAAAAAGGTCTGATTTTGATGACTTTCTCTGATCGCCTTTGCTGTTGTTGGATCCTTCATGGGTGCATACTCAATCTAGACAAAAAAATATGGTCATTATATAAGTTACAGGTCAAATTTAATTTCGGGTCATTTTATTCTCGACCTAGGTTAAATTTTTTCAATTCAACCTACAATCTTGAACATAACTGGTTGAGACATTGTCAATTTTTGCAGAGATCACTGATGATCTTAACTCATTGGCAGTTCACCACTCAGATCAAAAACATTCATTCTGAAATAACCCATGCACTCAAAAAATTGCTCTTTTAATCTCGATAGTGCCCCTCCCTTTCATAATGGCTAGATCCGCTGCTGTCGTCTCTGACTAACCAGGTAAAGCAGCTGCCCATTTTATTGCGTACCTCTACCACACCCACCCATGTATTACCCAAATTTCTTATTTAGTGCCATTTGCTTTTTGTCTAAACATTATCTTGGTAAATTGTTTCTATTAGAAGGACAGGCGTAAAAACGTAAAAATCTCAAAATGCATATTGGATAGTGTCCACAGTGTTTGGGTCAATACATGTTTGGGTCTGTTTGATGTTGATGTTTGATGAGACCCATTGTTGTCTGTCAGCACTTATGCCAAAAGTCTGTTGAAAGTTCGAAAATGTTTTCGATTCGTACAACGTACACCACTTGTTTGAAATAATTTGTTGTACGGGAGCATAGAAATCCATTTAATCTATTAGAATGAAATTGGTTGATCTAGTGAAGCACAGATGTACGAGACGAATTCTTAGGACGTGCGTGACACTTCCACCTACAGTGTGACATAAATATGACGCAATATCAAAATATTGTTTATTATTGTTTATTGTTTGTTAAATTCGAGGCAGTAACAGTTCAAGGTCTCAATGCAATTGAACAATGCCCCCTAAGACTATAAAATGTACAATACAAACATTATAAAATATATACAAAAATAATTATAAATTTGGATATCACGTATACTTAGAAAATGATATGTACATATGTATGGCTATATAAAAATCAATTTAATAGTGTCAGTAAGCAAGTTTAAGGTGGTACATATGATGGCATAAGGCTTTTGTACAAGTAATGACTTGAAAGCCTAGTTTTAAGCGATACCAAGGACTGGCAGTTCTTAAAGTCCTGAGGCAGATTGTTCCACAAATGTACAGCTCGTGGGAAATATGAGTATACAAAATAGTTTTGTTTATGCCTAGCTTTAATTTTGAAATTGTTTGGGTCAAAGCTACGTGTTATGCCATCCACTTGTGGTAGGGATAAAACAGTCACAACAGTTTATAGACATATAGCACCAGATTTGAACATCTAGAAGAGTAGAATGGCTCTGATTTCCCTATGGTATTCCAGCGGTAACAGGTCCAGTAATACGAGCCTTTCAGCATAAGAGACGTTCCTCGGTGGGTAATAAAGAATAAACTTTGTTGCGCGCCGTTGGACATTTTTGACAGTATAAGGCGACCATAGGCAGGAACAGTAATCAAGTTGAGGTCATGCAGTACAGCAATTTGTACAGCAATCGAGTACAGCAATTTCCAGTTGTTCAAAAGAGAGCTTCTTAAGCTCCAAAAAGTACTTAATTACGGCCAAAATGACAAATCTTGTCATTTTTAAGGTCTGTGTAAACTTAGACATAAACAAGACGTTTTATGAAGCGTAAACTGGTTGCCTGTTTTGCGCTCCTGATCTCCACCAAAGTCGTGAATTTCCTACCCTTTTCTTGATTTTATTTATCAACAAAAATACATTTCAATTCTGTTCGGTTGTTTAGACATCATATTTGGAAAAATGCTTTCAGTTCTTGGAGAGATCTGCTAACTCTATTTCTTGCGAATCCTTACGTGACGGCGAGAGTACAAACATCTTCAGTTATATCTTATGAATTTTAACACCTATATAGCCATTTTTCTAGAGCTCATCGAAAATGGGAGATATTTAGGGAAAACTGAATTCAATGATCTTTGTTTTTCGTTGCCATAGCAACGCGTCATGGAAAAATATTGGCATCAATCAAATCTTCAATCCCTCCTTAGTATCTTGTGTGAAAATCATTTTGATCAGACAAATGTAAGTTGACCAATTTTCAAAAATAAAATTGGAAGTTTTGTCAAAATCGATCACCAAAATACTACTGGTAAACACCTTAAGTCATATCAAAGCTTTGCAACTAAGAGCACTGCCTAAAATTATCACCTTTTTGATTGTTTAATTGTTTAACTCAAGAATATTTTAGCCAAACAACTGGTTTTTTTTGGTTTATTGCATAGATTAATCCATGTTTAATAAATTTCCTTAAATTCGAATTGCATAGCAATTATAGATATAGAGCTAGAGCTGCTAGAGTCCTAAAGTGCATGATGCTTTTTGGGCGTGGTTTCATTTCCACGGCAAAAATAACTGTTAAAAGTATGAAAAAGTAATAGCAAATGATCTGTCTTATGGAGGTTAATATTATATGAAAAATAAAATGATTAAGAATTTTCCTCAAAATTGACATTTTTGGGGGTATCATACCACCTTAACCCCGGTTTCACAAAGAAATTTAAGCATATAAACGGACCAATCAGCTAAATATATTGCTTTTATATCATGAACCAATTGCCCTATTTCATTATGACGTCACGTCTTGTTTATGAGGGGGACAGAAGCGTCTAGAACAATAGAAATTTGTTTAAAATTAGTTCTGCTAAAAACAATTAACTCGAATGGCCTGGTACCCAAATATGAAATCTATCAATGTTTATTATAAATAACTAAGATAATACGCGCGCTCTGATTGGTTGAGGATCATGTTTACATGAGGCTATGTAAACACGATTGTGACGTCAGGATCTTCGGCTAGAGCAAAGTCTGTAAACAAAATATGATTTAAAAATGTAAAAATACAATAATGAGCAACTTCCACCAAATATTCGTTGGAAAAAAATTGATGAAGTGAGACCAAACTTGATTCTCCTTTGATATAATTTCTTTATGCTTTTTTCGAGGTCTTTCAAGCAAAACTCTGAAAACTCAGTGCCGCTTGAGGTCATTAAAATCAGATTTATCGCAAATAATGCTTTTCCGTGTTTAATTTGAACATAATTTTTTTTCAAAAAAACCAAAAAACTAGAAAACACCAAAACACTGCTGATAAAAAGTGGAAAGGAAGTATTTGTCAATTTATGAAACCAAAACCTACAGACTGACATTCAATGAACACTGCAAACAGGTAAACGTACAGTAGCTACGCTCAAAGATAACTTCTAGCCCGAATTGAAAATCATAGAAATAGGAGACAACAATAACGTTTTCAAAACTTAAATTAGTTTATTTAATAGCCCTAAATCATATATACAATAAATGCAAGACCAATAGTAAACACTGAAGGAAAAAAATCAAATAATTAACGGTACTGAAAAGTTTTCATTCACCGCGAAAGATTGTTTTTCGTATCAACGAGGTCGAGACAACAAAAATCAAGCTTAACAAAAAATCGCTAGTTGAGCACTAGGTACTAGACTGTAAAATTTGGGTACTAACCATCTTATGAAAGCAGGATATCAGATTCAGTCTATTCCAGATATCCAAGCATTTCAAAGCTACATAAACAGCAATTTTTCCCACACAAAATGACCTTGTCGGCTCGGCAAAGTTTCACTCATGACTTGGTTGCTCCATTTTCATCACAGTTCCAAGAATAATCGTTAGTTTTCATCCTTTTACGTGGACTTTTCAATTAAAGAACAACCTCGTTATTGTCTCAGAATTTTTTAGAAATAAATGGGAGTTATTTTGTCCTTAGAAAATGGTGCTTTTCTTTCTTTTTTGCGAACGTTTTTCCTGAATTTTTGCGCTCGAGGATCGACTGTAAAACGACAACGCTGATTGGACAGTTTCTCTCTTTTATAAAACAAATATAAGTAGTATGCAAATGGCGGTTCTACGCCCGGTGCGCGCCGGTACAGGTTGGGTCACGCCCCAATGGAGGGGATGTCAAGGACGGTGCAACGGGAGTCCAACAACAGTGAATAGTGAGTCACGCAACGGCCCGCCGTAAGTTTATTAAAAAAGGTCTTTATTTCCATGTATGCAGTAGAAGATTAAGTGCGTAAACAACTTCGTGAACTTGATATTAAAATTGCTGTGGTTGTCAAATCAAGAGCAGTAACGTATTCAAATAAAGCTAGACGAAGAAAAGAAACCCTGTGTATTTTATTATCGTCAGAAATGTACCAAGTTATCAAAGATACAGCTATAAAAGTGATCCGAATGTGTTGAAAAGGGACAAAAATGGTACACTAAAAGGATGTTTAATTGACGAACGAAACGGCGTTTGTGGTAAGGCGCTTGGATTAATGACACCTGTGTACACACTGAATAAACCTCGAATAAAAACATTCATCCGTTTGTGAGGTCTGACATGATTTATTACTTGGGAAAGTTTGGGAGAGGTCTCGCCTACGGCTCGGTTTTATACAATACTTCTCACAAACTTTCCGGCGCCGCGTTTACATCAAGCTATGTAAACACGGCAAACGTTTTATACTTGCAAACTAAACATTAATTATTGCATTAATTTGATTGCTGTTGCCGCTTTTCTTTGGTCTACAAAACACATTCTATATAAATTTTCTTTGTGCTGTTGCTATTTTTCTCCCCCTTCCGCGATCATGATCCTTTGTGTTTAAATGTGATGTGATGACGTCATAGTGAAATAGGGCAATTCAGAAACTTGATAAGGCATGTATAATTTATCCAAATATAATAATACCAGGAAACAAGTGAATAAATTCCAGAAAACTCCGTCAAAAAGCACCGAGAAAAAGTGGCTTTTGCGTCCAAAGCATGCTCAGAAACAAACAATTGTATACAATTACTAAGGAAATATTTTAAACTGTACATTTCACTTTTATGAGAGTTATTTGTGAGTTAAATTCTTCTGCCACAACAGAATCAAAGATCAATTTTAAGTAACAATAAACTACAAGAAATAAACCTAAAGCTTACCTGTTTGTTAGGGATGTTTGGTGGATCGAGTCGAAAACACTCAACAGCCAAACCATTCCTTCGATTACTTGCTGTTACCGGCAGGTTAAAAAACTTTGTACAGTTTGTAGCATAATAGTTAATAGGTATAAATGTTACGCCATAGTCTATGGATTTAGCAAAGTACATAGCGGCAGGGACATCGTACATGAACGTCACAAGTGAACGATGCAGCATCAATGTAGTCCCAAAGTCTATCTGTAAATAGACTGGTCGAATAAAGTTTGCAGATTTCCAGAAAGTGTTTGAAAATGCTGCATCGATAACATAAGATACTGGGTGCCTTTTGTCTTTAACTGAAGTATCGCAGACACGGAGGCATGAGGGATCTAATGATAGACAGTAGTTCTCGGGACCATCGAGACCACAAGTTGAACTCGCATTCACCACGAATTTACTTTCTACATCTGTAGGAGCAGGAAAACATGGCCCAGTACTACAGTCTTGCTGGCTGGATGTCAGGGCAATTAAGCTCAATAACAGTAAAGGCACGAAGAAATTTGGAATTGACAGAAGGACCATTTTGTCCGACACAAACGCTCGTTTGATCAATGCTGTGTAATTTGAGCACGTTTTGATGAGAATAAACCCAAAGATTCAAGTTTTATGCGTTCAGCGTTTAAAAGTGACTAAAAATAGTTTTCTAGTGAACACACTTCCACTTCCATTTTAGGAAAGTAATAAGGCCTGTTGCTCCGTGGTGCAAATTTCCGCTTGATCGGTGTTACCGTGACAACGATCAACAAACAAAGAACGCGGAAATAGCTCTAGAAAAGTGACAATACAGCAATAAACTACACATCAAAGCAAAGAAAATAGGACATAATTCAAACTTTTTTGCCAAGCTCATTTCGAATCAATCACATAATCTTTTTTGAAGGTCTGTTTTTTGTTGGTAAAGCTCAAGTGACGTAGAGCAATCCTCAGTGTTTGTGGGAAAACGCTAAAAAATTGCTGCATGGACATTTTCATGCAATCCAACTGTTGACTTAGTTGTCAAAAATTAAGAGTCAACTTATTAATTCACGGTACGGAAATATATTTTTTGTTTACTTGGCACTTCAGCTGAACTCTTAGCCACTGTTTCGCTTTCAAACTTATCTCCATAAACACTTCATAAATATGTGTCATATGCCTTTTGCCTACTTAACAATGTATTTGCAATAACATTTCTAAGGTTTCTTTGATGAAGAATAACAATTTTTGAATCGAACGCCAAATTAAAGATGACATACTAGGCCGAAACAAAACTCAGAACCCGCCAACTCATTGCGTTGCATCTTGGGACATTCTTTTGTGCATACCGGAACATTTGCATGACGAACCTAAAAATATCCCGATGTATGCGATTAAAGAGCTTTTTAAAAACTATGAAATAACATTGCCTTTTCGGAGAACTATCAAAAATAAGTCGGTGAATTTAGCAGTACACTGCATTTAGACGCCTGCATGTTTTGACTTCCTGTGCCTTGCGTGACCAGATGAACACACAAGTGACACAACCTTGTTTGGCCCCTTAGCTTGAACTTCGGTTGTAGTTGGAATTTGATATGGAACTAACTCTATCGGATAAAGTGATCAACGGCATCGACAATTTCATCCAAAGGAGTTACAAAAAAAAAATAATACTGCTGCTGCTGCTACTGTTACTACTGCCGCTGCTGCCGTTGCTGCTGCTGCTGCTGCTGCTTTTTTTTTTTCGGTAAATAAAATACCTATATATACATTACTGGGACGATTGGTACCTTATATAAGGGCAGAAATCAATTGTTGCCACGCCCACCAGGATAAGACTCAGGTACCTTTTAGGGGTCATTTTCGAACTTTCTGACGAGCATCTCCACCCTCTTATATACGGGAGTCCCCCGGGACTTGAAGCCTGACAGCTAAATTAACCAGCACAGGCATTTTAGAATTAGCTCTTTTTGTACAGTGTGCATGTCAAGATCTCTGTCTCTTGAAATCTATTCCACAATAACTGCTTAAATCTACTCACCTTCATAATGGTCTCCAGACTGATTTCTTCTTGAATTTACATCGATATGTCAACCTTAACTCAATTTCCCAACATGTATAAAACACTGTTATTAGATTCTAAAACAAGACAAGTCATTCAGAAATGTTATATTGTTCTTGCCTACAAATAATTTCATGAAATTGCTCTGTTTATTGGCCTGATTCGATTATATAAACCGGGCTGACCCATTAAGCGAGCTCACCTCACAAAACAAAAGAAGTCAGCCCGTTTATAAGCGTTTATCTTTGCAACATTCCCAAACCCTACATTTCGTAGAATTCATGGAATAGAAGTTTTACTCTAGTGAATCCCTGCATAAAGGATAGCTCTTCATTACTCCATACTGAGTTATCAGCAGTTCCCTATGCAAGACCACTCCCTGTTCAAAGGGCTTTTAATTTCAGCAGAGACAATGTTGACAGATGTAGTCTGTGAACAAGTATCAGAGGACCTAGATGACACAGGAAAATAAAAAAAAATCCTGCAGAATGTCAAAGATGCATTTCAAAAGCTTGCTAGTAGTTAAAATTCAAACATTAATAACTTAATTACCCTCCAACAGACCCCAACACTAGTGATTGTATTAGCTGAAAACTAACTGAACTAAAAGGAAATATCAAGCAATGTTGCGGAGGAACATACTGTACTTGTGGAAAGCCCCTCAAACACACAGTCTGTGTCGTGGAGATTTCTTGGAGTTTTCCAAAGGGGCATCATGATAATTGGGTGTCATCAGATTTGCTCATAACAAAACATCACTCCAATACTATATGTCATAGATTGGGGCCGGAGGGGGTCTTCTGTAGTGATTTAGGGTTAATGATCAACTGATCACCATGTATATAAAAGGGTTATCTGGTGTTACAGTCATTTGGGAGGGGGTCTTCAGTTTCTACTTTTGAAATGCGTATTGTTTTTCAAATATATATAAATCAGAATATCTGTTATATATACTCTTTAGTTGAAATGAGCAGTGTCAAACATTTCGAGCGATACTTGGCCATTTCTGGTCATTTGGCAGGGGGTCTTCATTTTCAATTTTTAGTTGTTTCCTTTATTTTCTTCTATAAAACGAAGACCCTCTTGAAATGTTTAAAAAGTGCAAATCTATTTTAATTAGCGAGAGTTAAGTTGGTGGTGGGATCAATATTTCTAGCAATATATCATCAAGGCCTTAATTTGCGGTAGTACATGCTGGGTGCTTCATTTTGGCGTCTTTGGTCTTCGTTTTCTACCCGTCCACTCAATTCATTCTCGAACTTATCTGTTCTGCGCCATCTGACGCTGTAGGTACTTGTTCGTTCTCAGCATTTTGCAAGTCCTGAAAGACGAATTAAGAGAAATAGGTTTAGTTTAGAGCAGTTATTAAAAAAGAATTCAAGAGACCCATACCATGTTTTTGCATTTTGTGCATGTGGGAACACATCAGTCCATTTTGTTGAACATTATTTCGCGGTACTTTTACAAGCACAGGAACCACGGCCTATTTGGCGAAAACATTGGCTCTTTCCCAGCTGACTGCCGTTTAGTGAAAAATCCTATAAACAAATATTACAAATTAAATAAGTACTCGTTCATAAAAAAGAACGCAGCAAAACTATATATCTGAATTGAAGACTCACGTACCTGTGAAGTGGCGAACATTTCATCGTTATTTTTAAGCTGCGGAGCGAGTCATAGTCGTTACAAAATACATCTGGTCCTCCCTCATTATTTGTAAAATTCAGCGACTGATCAGATTCTATGGCCGGCGATTTAAATAAAGAAGGTAAAAACAAACCACAAAGTCCAACAGAAATCGATCAAAACAATAGCATCACCGCGTAGAGACTGACCCGTTTACTTGATTGACTTGTCAACTCAGTTTGTCCAACCAGATCGCGAACTTGGGTGCGTCTGTACTCTAATAGCTAGATGCACGGATGATGTCAAAATGTGACCAGAACAAATTGTACGCAACGAGACGAAGTCACACATTTTGATGTCATCTGTGCATCTATTGCATTAAAGACCAACGAAAAAAAATTTTCATTTTCAACCAATCAGAGCGCACGTAAGACTTTATGACGTCATCTACGTGTGTGTACTGTAATCACACACGGTTCTTGACAATCAGAGCGTGCATGATGTACCAATTATTATATGAATATACAATAGAACTGGCACCAAAGGGAGCTCCAGAACCCTTGGAACCATCCCTTCGCTTGCCACGCTCTTGGTACATAAAGGTTTGTCATCAAACCTTAGTAGATACTTACTTTGACAAGGAGGTGTCAGGGTGATACCATGAAAACCAGGCGCACACGAGTCACACTTGTCACCAATGAAATTTGCTTTACAATCACATTTACCCGTAGTCTGTAGAGAGAAGAATACAAGAATTTAAACAAGAGCCATGAACTCGATAAAAAAACACCACGATCACGAATGCGCCAGGGGAGAATCTAGCTAGCGGATACTAGAATACACACTAGAATCTAGCTAGAATGATAGAATCTAACTTAGAACTGAATCGAATCGAATCGCATCGAATCTTATTTACAATCGTATTTAGAATAGAATCCAAAATAGACTTCTTGCTCCACTGCCCGGTGTGCTCATCGATAAGGGAGGGAGGGGGAGGGGGGCACTGGCGCAGACCCTCTACTTTCGTTCCTTCTACTATTCTAAATTAAAGCCTTGTTTTCGTAAGGGAAGGAAGCAGAAGCGGAAGCACCGTACACAGTCTTAGTGTTGCATTTCTGCTTGCGAGAAGACAGTGGAGAGTGCATACTGAGTCTGCGTATGTTGTTTTCCCTTCTGCTTTCGTCCCTCGCGAAAACCAGGCACAGCATTTCAAATTTCAAACTCCCGCAAATATGGTTTGAAGCCAATTCAAGGATTTTAACCACTTACCTCACTACATTGTTGTTTTGTAGAACCTTGTGGATGACAACTACATGCTAAACAACCCACACCACTAGAGAAATTAAACGCGTTGGTTTCACATCGATCGCATGACCGTCCTACAACACGTGGTAGACATTGGCACTGTCCAGTAACACGATTACATGGTGTGCCTGATCGACTTCCAGTTGAATTGCATTGACATGCTGTGATAAACAATTAGAAGTATTATTAGCATAGATGAACAAAGGGCAAGGGTGGAATACGTCTACAATGTAAGAGGTAATGCACCTTAGCTTCTAGCTACCACTGCTTTTATATATGAACTGCTTGAAGGGAGATTAAACAAGGAACTACTCTGCAAGAAAAGGTTTCCTTTAACTATTCTCTTTTCTTTTCTTACTAGAGGAAAGGTCAACAAAGATATTCACCACATTCATCAATTTTGTATCAATGTAATAACTTACTGGAGCATGATCTCTTTAGAGCGTTGCCATAGAAACCATCAGCACATAACTCACAGTTATTACCAGTTGTGTTGTATTTACAGTTGTAACACTGTCCAGTGGTAGTATTACAGTTGCCTGATATACTTGTATCTACATTGCCACTACAGCTGCATCTCTGACACTTGCCATCGGGTTCCTAATTATCATACAACAATAATAATAACATATTTAAGTAATTCATTAAAGAGGAACTAGGGAAGTCTAATGGCAAGAAATACATGACTTAAGGAAGCAAGGGTGGCTGAGAAGTCAGAGCGCAAGTCTGTCACCTCTGTGATCCTGGATTCGATTGAATTTCCAGCTGGGGCATGCATCAGACGTGACCTGAGTTTGTTAGATCATATTCTCTCCCTTGCTTTGAGGATTTTTCTTGCCATCGCGCGTGAAAGGCAATATAATTCCATTTTTGACGTGCGCTCGGACGGAACCGTTTGCTTTCGGCATTCGAATCCCATTGTTTAAGAGCCTTGTGCGCGCGATGCCGAAGTTACTAAAAATAGTCTCATTCGCCACGAACATCGCACAGACATCAATACTGAGTTTTGCTCTCATATTATTATGGTCTCTTGTGGACACTTAAATATAAACAGTTGTTATTGCCAAGATCAGTTGTCATACCTACCATAGGTTTGCCATAGTTACCAGTTGTACAGAATTCACAGCGACGACCAATGTGTCCCTTTGTACAATTTTCACAAGTAGGCTCACCATCACTAGCAAGAACACATGTCGGTGAAAACTGATTAGATGATGACGGTCCTCCAGGACATGGGCAGGGTTTGCAGTCGTTGGATGTACCATAAGTTGCGTTACCATAGACACCATCCCCACATCGTTCACAATAGTCACCTTGCAAAAATATACATTAGTGACATGCTTGTAGCAACAGATTACATCACTCAGGGTCTTGTAAGCTGCCCAAAATACTCGCAGCTAGATAGCTAGGCTCATTCTGATATTGCCCACTGTATGTGCCGAACTGGCTCTTCCAAGCTACTTTGGGACAAAGTTTTAGATTCTAAAATGGCTATTTTGGAGGAGTGGCCACGCACAGGGGCGGATCCAGGGGGTGTCCATAGGTGCATCGAACACCCCCATAGCGTCGTACGAGATGACGTCATCAGATTCCATTGTTAAGAGGCCGCCATCTTGAATGTGACGTCATCTCTCAAGAGGCCTATTTGGGACACCCCCTCTGCAAAATTCTGGATCCGCCCCTGGGCCATCGTACAGAAATAATACAGAGGGTAAATGTATGGATCGGATAATAATAAACTTTATTTAAGCACAAAATCCTTTACTTAGGCTGATTTCCAAGGATGCTGGTAATAATGATAGCATGAGCACAAAAACCCTGAGCATGGTTGTGAGGTATTCTGTGCGGAACCACAAACAAGTCATTTCAATCGTTAATTCAGCTTAATTTAGATCGAAAGCCCTTTGAGAACTGCCATATATATAACGTATCTTGCAATGTATTAAGTTTTAAAATGATATATAAAATGGAGAAAATTGGCTGAAGATGCTGATGTTAATTATTATTGCATATCTCGCAAGACATACACACGAACTGAGTTGACAGATATTGTTTTTAATCATTGCTATGGAAAACATAAATGGGTTACAAAACCAATTTTGTTTGTTCTAGATTTTGGTCTTTCCTTTGCGTTTCTGCCTGGGTTCATTTATGGTTCTGGGATCATTTGCGGGCCTCTATAGTTCCAGTAGAGATAACTGTTGGTGGAAGTGCAACTGTATTCCCCAGACAAGTACTGTAGTTGAAATAGAAAACGGGTTGTTTCCGAACATATCTGGTCTGAATTGAATAGTACTAAGTGACATGTCATATCTGGAGAATTGTTGGACATGAAGTCTTCCATTTCTAAAACCATTTATAGTCCATGACAACAATGGTCTATACTTACCTGTAGTGTTATGTTGGCAGGACAGACAGACACCAGTCTCGCCATCACAACTATTTGAATGTCCATTACACTGACATGGCACACACTGGACATATCCATCCCTATTAGTTGTGGCCCTTGTGTACCCTGGTGCACAGCGCTCACAGAATTGACCCCCATACTCTTTAGGACAGTGACAAGTTTCAACATTAAAAGCCTTTGGTGCTGAGTTCCCTTTTGCGCTGTATTTCATGTTCATGTCTCCAATACGGGTGTTCTTATTGGTAAAAGTAGTCCATTTTGCTCTAATGTAGATGTACTGTAATGTACTTAGTACAACAACCATTTCAGTGCTTGTTGGACGTCGTCCTTTCGTGGTGCCTACATACCAATCACTTTCTAGGAATTTTATCTAAAGATAACTTAACAAATTTCAAATAATGCCCATGTAATAGTGACTGGCATATATCAATGACTCTTTTACATTGATGCAATTGAAATATGAAGGCAAGCAAGGAGGCAAGCAAGCAAGGAGGCAAGCAAGCAAGCAAGGATTGGTGACTTACCGTATAACTTGTAAATACAGTGCCAGGTCGAGAAGGTAGTCGGCATACAATCGGCTGACTGAATGCTCTTCCTCTCAAGATGACATCACCTGTAGTAGAGTTTTCAGGTGAACTGACGTCATCTTGTTGAAGCTTGAAGGACATGGTGTAGGTGTAAGCAAATCGTCCTCGTCTGACATATTTATCAGGAGCACTGAAGTATTGCTCTCCAGTCACAAGTGTTATGATAAACCCCCTGAAATGTCAAGGAAAAATGCACATTTATTTACTGTTACAACTTATATCATGATAGCTTCACATTTTCATGCCCCTTTTTAACTCGTGGATTGAAAATCCACGAGTTATTGTGAGGGGTCGAATATGCAAATGAGTGAGGTTACTACTTCGTGTATGACAACAACTATTCAATCTATCTATTGTCTAACTAGAATGGTGCCATACATAAAGTAGTAAGCTATTGTGTCACTCACTCACTTTCCTGTAAACTTCCGGTCTGTCAAACTTTACTTCCGGTCTATTCTTGATAATACGATACGGTGCTAACTTGCGTTAGAGTCGTTTTCGTATGAGTGGGAAACTTACCGTACCGTATCGTAACTGTACCAGTATCATAGTTTCTATAAGAACATTCGAAATTCCTGCTGTAACCGTATCGTATCGCGTAGGCCGTACGGTGTTCCCCCTCATACTCTATAATAATTTTTGGCAACCAGTATAGCACTCGGGAAGCTTTGAACGTAATGTAACTGTTTTAGATTTGTGTACAAGCAACAATTTTTAGGCACACGATCTAAGCTGGGTAACGTTTTTAACATTACCTCGTGCTCTACATGTAAGTTAATGTACACGGGTCTGCACTCTGCGAAGATAGATTGTACGTGTCGGATGTTAGACGAAATTGCCAATAGATTTGAATTAATAATTTCTTATTCATCGCCACATTCTGTATTGAACTACTCTCAGTTCCCTCTGCAGCTTGGAATAATTTCATCGCATGCATCTCCAAGTTGATCGAGCTGTTCGATATACTCGGATGTGAAAACAATGGACTTTGTAGTCACTGTCTTCAAACAAAAAATCATCGCAAGTCCAATATCAACGAGTCATCCAAGCATTTAGTGTTTATACTCTATCAGCACGAGAGTAAATATTGAAATAAAAAGCAAACGAAATCATATTTGAGTACGAACTGACGCCTGCTGAAACTGGAGATCGCTACGGCCCGGCTGGCCGAAACGGCATACTCGGCATCAAAAAAGCGTATTTGAGTTTAAGTTTGGTGGCTATCATGAGTACTTTTATGGAGTAATTTATTTTATTCATAGCGACATTTGGTTCATAGAGAAACTTCTTTCATAATTTGTACATGTTCAATAGCTTTGCTAAGCGTACAGCCATAAATTAACAATATGTATAAAAATATAACCCATCCAAACGTTAAATTGCTCAGTGGCTCAAGTGGTTCGTTGCTGGCTGCGGGCCCAAAGTTACCCTGTTCGAATCACGGGCAGACCGGTTTCTTTTTTTTTTCTTTCTTTTTTTTTTTCTTTTTCTTCTGCTTCATTATCTTTTTTTGTTCTTTCATACTCAAGTCCATTATTTTTCGCTAAAGAAATTACATTAGCTGATATTATTAATAATTATCCAAATGACTCTTTCAAAATTATTTACAGATGGTCCCAATCTTAATTTTTAGATTTGTGAGAGCAATAATTCATCATTAAGAAAAATATATATTGTTTTAATTGATTTATATTTTTGCCTTCAAATAAAAAACTCATTATTTAACTAAAATTTATTTTTGGGCTTCCTGTGGTGGTTGTTATCGGTCAATCCCAGGGAGTCAATCCACGAGTTACTTCGCCATTGGTGGGTTGATTATTACTCAGGCGCTCCGCAGGAGGCCTGAGTTTAAAATTCAGGATCATTATTATTATAATTATTTGTCGCGTTCAGTCACAAATCGCCGTCCAGTCTCCAAGATGCACGCGTTAAGTCTAAGCGCATGCGTAGAATGAGACATATATATCTGAGGACATGGATGGACTGATTCAACAAATGTCTCGTCGCTGAAAGTAAGCAAGCGTGAATACTGTGATATCTAATAACCTCAAGCCACGTACAAATGCACACGCTGTTCGCGAGTGACCCACACTAAAAGATGTCAAGCGTCAGATGTCACAATCTATTTATAACTCAACTATCACAATTAAATCTATCGAGAACCATTCCGTGTATAATGAGCTAAATTACAACCACAAATAGTCCATTACAAATGATGAGACTGACACTTCTTGATACTACGACAATTCAAGGAACTGTAGTACTGAAATCAAACTCAGTAACTCAGTATTGCTGATACGCAACACAGGAGTCTTGTTATGGTTCTAAGCGGAAAAGATTATGACAAGAGACAGTGCTTACATCTACGCAATCTTTAAATGCAAACAACGACAGAATGAATGCATCAGTGATAGATATGATATAGTACTTCTTTATATTGCTGCTGCTTTTTTTATTAATCAAAAGACAATTTTATCATAAGTTATATAATTACGTAAGCATCATTATGCTTTTTTGACGAGAACCAAGCAGAATAGCACTGCAAATATTTAACGAAAACTCTGTGGAACAAGAGCAGAAAGCTTAGGGAGTTTGTTCACGAACGTATTCCCGCGTTCAACTCATGATGAGCGTCTGAGTTCACGCAGTTTAATATGCGTCTAGTTTTTTTCTCTTTCTCTTTATACAATCGCAATTTACCGGCCGGTAAAGGCGAGGACTGACTATATAGTAAGAAAGCTTCAAACCACAATTGGAGGAGGAGGAGAAGAAGGAGGAGGAGGAGGAGGAGGAGGAGGAGGAGGAGGAGGAGGAGGAGGAGAAGGAGAAAATTAATAGTGTGCTTATGAGAAGTTAAAAGTATATATAGTCTGTCAAAAGAAGGGACGTTGAGGTACGTGACTATCCCTTATGAGACGTGTCCCCTTACCGGAGGAGTCCGTTAGTGAGCAGAGGTTTAGCCATACTAACACATCAATCAATAAACTTACATTGTTAATGTTGGTGATAATCCTTGACTTAAACCAGGTGAGAATTTCCAAAAGGCATTCACTATTAGTCCATCTTTATTTACAGCTTTCCAGCCATCAATATTGGTATTATCAGTTGTAGTTAATAACTTGGTTTCAACCTTGGTCCCAAACCATCCATCAGCAGTAGTACAGTTACTAGTCTTATTAGAGCACTGACACTGTAAGCAGCCTTTAGGATGGGGTGCCCCTAGACCATAATAACCACTAGGACATATGTCACACTGTCTGCCGATGGGGTGCTCTTTACAGGGACACTGTCCTGTTGTCTTGTCACATGTACTACTATGACTACCATTAGAACTACAACTACATGTGGTACAACCTGGAATTGAAACAAGATGTATTTTATATATAGTTCTGTAGAGAGAACGCACAGTTTCATTTATGGTATACCAACATGATACTAATCTGGAAACCTAGATCCAGGAGGGGCGGATTTAGGGGAGGGGCGCAGGGGGTGCGCACCCCTTCCTGGGACGACTTTGAGTCCTTTTTTCTCGATATTTTCCCAAAATATCCTCTCGGCATTTCCAATTTATATGATGGTTATCTTAAACTGCTGAGGAAAGCAAAGACCAACGTATTGAACACCAAAACTGAGGCGTCAAAGACATGGGTTGACAGTGTACATGTAGCCCAAAAGTTTTTGTGCAGAAAAACATGAGTACATTTTTACTGCAATTGAGCCACAAAATGGCTAATCATAATTGTGCCGTTTAGGAGAGCCGCAATGGCATTGTGCATGGTGCAATAGAATTGCAGGAAAAACAAACAAACAAGCAAAATGATGCAATAAATTGCTGTAGTCATATATGGCACAATTGCATTTAGACACAACACTTGTAGCTACAGTAAATTCTATTTGATTGCATTTAATTAGATTTACCTTATGCGATCGACAGGACATTTATTGCCATCATGGTTATATGATATGATGAAAGTTAAAAGATAAAGATAATGATAAACCACTACCTTAATTAAGTACATATTTATTGATATATATAGCTGAAGTTACATACTTACCCGATGTTGTAAGGTTATAGAAAGTATCTTTACAGTGTGTACATTTATTGCCACCAACACCAGTCTTACATGTACATACACCGGCATTGTCACACTGTAGACCCAAAGAGTATCCACTTGTACAATTACATGCTAAACATCCAGAAAGAAAATTGATGGATTGAAACAATAAAACAAATAAAAAAATGGGGTTACTCATCACCCTTCCTTGCAGCACATGCAAGTGCTGAATTACGAAGGGCGCAGCTCAACGTGATCAAGTCCCAGGTATAAAAGGGCGCTGTCATTACGAGACGGTTACACATTTACACAAAGCGACTGATCAGATTCCTTGGCGATTTTAATAAAGAAGGTAAAAACAAACCACAAAGTCCAACAGAAATCGATCAAAACAGTAGTAAGGGACTGTGCAATAATTATCTGGACGGGTGGGGTGGGGTTCTAAAATGCACAAAGAACATAAATGTGAAGTTAAAAGCCCTCCCTCTACTAAATCTAAAATAACTTCTTAACCCCCCCCCCCCCCCTTTGAGGTAAAATGACTAACAACCCCCTTCCCCCCAAGTGGAAAACTGTAAACTGGACTAAGCTGTCATCATAAATGTCATCATAAATGTCATCATAAATGTCATCATAAATTAGACTCAGATACACTCCATTTTATTACAACTGGTATTTTAAAAAAACATTTGTGATTTGTTGGATAGCCTGGATAAAGCAATAGACAAGTATCGTGCCACTTACATTATTGGATCTAAACACAGTCATCAGTTTCAAGAAAGAAAAAGGATAGTCTCCTTCGCAGCCGTTATTAGGGTAGGAATGACCACAGGGAACCCGACCCAAATAACGGCTGCGAAGGAGACTAGAAAAAGGAAGATAAAAAAGCTGCAAAACGCAAAGCTCATAAAAAAGAAATGCGAAAGAAGAGATCATGTATAATATTTCAGTCATTAGGAGGAAGCCCTGTTGCCAATGAGCATGATCCTCGAAATCTACGGGATCCCCAACTAGATGATATTGACCAAGACAATATCGGGCAGAATCAAGCGATATCACATCCGGGGCATTCGACCGTATTTACATTATTCATATTTACATCCCAAACCGACAAATCCTGTTTGCGTGATCTACTTGCTTCCAAACGTTTTACAGGAGAAGCTGAGGAGCTTGACTGTTTCTAACTTCTGTTAATGTATAATGTATCAAGAGTTTAAAAAGGCTTCTAAAACATATCAAAAACATCTAACACGCCACTATGAAAAAGCCATATTATTGAAATGATACATTATACATTTACAAACAAATTAATATACAAATTAGTTAGTTATAAACAAATTAGTTACAATGGACTTTGGGTTTGAATAAACTATGCGTCATTCGACTATGGTTTTCAGAACAGTAAAAAAATATCAATGTATAACTTGTAACCCTCCCTCAATGCTTAAGAAATTAACATCCAGCCCCCCTCCCTATCCTACACTATGATTTAACTTTAGCCCCCCCAATTAGATTTATATTTAGAAACCCCCCCCCCCCCCCATCCAGATATATATTGCACAGTCCCTAATCAGCGCGAAGAGACTAACCTGTTCACTTGATAGAATTGTCAACTCAGAACGCTTTGTCCAATCAGATTGCGAGTTAGGACAATATAGTACAATTCAAAACGAAAGGAAACGGCTCCAATGCAACCTGGCCCTAGCTTGCAACTTGGTACAAACAGGCCCTTATATATACTAATTATTATATTAATATACAATAGAACTGGCACCAAAGGGGGCTTCAGAACACCGGAACCCTCCCATAGCTAGCCACGCTCTTGGTACATAAAGGTTTGTCATCAAACCTTAGTAGATACTTACTTTGACAAGGAGGTGTCAGGGTGATACCATAAAAACCAGGCGCACACGAGTCACACTTGTCACCAATGAAATTTGCTTTACAATCACATTTATCCGTAGTCTGTAGAGAGAAGAATACAAGAATTTAAACAATAACAATGAACTCGATAAAAGCTTCTTTCGCTTCTGCTTTCGTCCCTCGCGAAAACCAGGCATATAACATTTTAAATTTCAAATTCCCACAAGTATGGTTTGAAGCCAATTCAATGATTTTAACCGCTAACCTCATTACATTGTTGTTTTGTAGAACCTTGTGGATGACAACTACATGCTGAACAACCCACACCACTAGACAAATTAAACGCATTGGCTTCACATCGATCACATGACCATCCTACAACACGTGGTAGACATTGACACTGTCCAGTAACACGATTACATGGTATGCCTGAACGACTTCCAGTTGAATTGCATTGACATGCTGTGATAAACAATTAGAATTATCATTAGCATAGATGAACAATGAGCATAGATGAATTATTAGCATAGATGAAAAGAGGGCAAATATGGCGAGAACAAAATGTCCGCCTCGAGACGAAGTCGAAGGTTGTGACTTGTGCTCACCACATTTTGACGACATCTGTGCATCTATTAGAGTACAGACTCACAAAAAAAATGAATCCAATTTGTTTTAAATAATATTCATCGAAGCATTTCAACCAAGCAAAACGCGCGTAAGATTTTATCAAGTCATCTATGTGTGTGCGTACTTAATCGCACACGGTTCTTGACCAATCAAAGCGTGCATGATGTACCAAATTATTATATTATTTTATTATATACCCTTGTCTATACGCGCGCTCTGATTGGCTGGAAGCTGTTCTTTATCAGTGAACGATTTATAGTTCTGATATCAGCAGCGTGAGCTTGACCAAGCGCGCACCTTTTTAATTTTTGTACGCAGAAAATCAAACTTTTTTCCTTGAATATTTACTTCTCTATTTATAATTACTCGCCTAGGACTCGTTCTCTCCTTACACTTCTTTCGTGTTCTCGTGACTTCCTGCGCGCTATATTCTGAACCAAACACGGAAAAAGCTGTTCTGTTTGTTAAATACAATAGAACTGACGCCAAAGGGGTTTCCAGAAACCCTACAACCCTCCCTCAGCTAGCCACGTTCTTTGTATACATAAAGGTTTATCATCAAACCTTAGTAGTTACTTACTTTGACAAGGAGGTGTCAGGGTGATATTGTAAAAACCAGGCGCACACGACTCACACTTGTCACCAATGAAATTTGCTTTACAATCACATTTACCCGTAGTCTGTAGAGAGAAGAATACAAGAATTTAAACAATAACAATGAACTCGATAAAAGACTACCTCGATCACGAATGTTCATTTCTGAGCCATTTCATAATGTCGTTGTAAAACCTGGTTTCCGTGAAGGAAGGAAGCAGAAGCCGAAGAACCGTACGCAGGCTTAGTGATGCATTTTCGAATGCATTTCTATTTAAGAGAAGACAGTGGACAGTGCATACTGAGTGTGCGAATGTTGTTTTCGCTTTTGCTTCCGTCTCTCGCGAAAACCAGGCATAACATTTCAAATTTCAAATTGCCATAAATATAGTGTGAAGCCAATTCAATGATTTTAACCGCTAACCTCATTACATTGTTGTTTTGTAGAACCTTGTGGATGACAACTACATGCTAAACAACCCACACCACTAGACAAATTATACGCGTTGGCTTCGCATCGATCACATGACCATCCTACAACACGTGGTAGACATTGACACTGTCCAGTAACACGATTACATGGTATGCCTGAACGACTTCCAGTTGAATTGCATTGACATGCTGTGATAAACAATTAGAATTATCATTAGCATAGATGAACAATGGGCATAGATGAATTATTAGCATAGATGAAAAGAGGGCAAATATGGCGAGAACAAAATGTCCGCCTCGAGACGAAGTCGAAGGTTGTGACTTGTGCTCACCACATTTTGACGACATCTGTGCATCTATTAGAGTACAGACTCACAAAAAAAATGAATCCAATTTGTTTTAAATAATATTCATCGAAGCATTTCAACCAAGCAAAACGCGCGTAAGATTTTATCAAGTCATCTATGTGTGTGCGTACTTATTCGCACACGGTTCTTGACCAATCAAAGCGTGCATGATGTACCAAATTATTATATTATTTTATTATATACCCTTGTCTATACGCGCGCTCTGATTGGCTGGAAGCTGTTCTTTATCAGTGAACGATTTATAGTTCTGATATCAGCAGCGTGAGCTCGACCAAGCGTGCACCTTTTTAATTTTTGTACGCAGAAAATCAAACTTTTTTCCTTGAATATTTACTTCTCTATTTATAATTACTCGCCTAGGACTCGTTCTCTCCTTACACTTCTTTCGTGTTCTCGTGACTTCCTGCGCGCGTTTTTGATTTAAAGCAACTTATTAAAGAACCTACTAGAATTACTGACACCTCCCGATCACTAATTGACTTGATTTTTGTTAACAATGAACATCGTATTGTTAAATCGGGCATTGTTCCTATTACGCTAAAGCCTGGTTTTCACTTCGACGGAAGCAGAAGCGGAAGCTAAGCAACATACGCAGACTCAGTATCGCGTTTATCACCTAGGTGTGAGAAAAGACAAGCACTGCTAATGAGCAACACACTACTGAGTCTGCGTATGTTGCTTCCGCTTCTGCTTCCGTCGAAGTGAAAACCAGGCTTAAGTGATCATTTCTTAGTGTTTTGCATATTGAAAGCTGGGGTCTTGAAAACGCAACCAAGAACACTTGAATATAGATCATATAAGAACTTTGATGCTACTAAATTTAATAATGATCTTAGAAATGCTCCATGGCATGTTGTTGAAAATGAGAATGATGTTAACGATGCTCTACTGACTTGGAATAAGTTGTTTTCTGAGATTGCCAATGAACATGCACCAATTAAGAGACGGCGAGTTAAGGGAATACCACTTCCCTGGATGAACAGTAAAATAAGTGAGACAATGCAAGAGCGGGATTATCACCACCGTAAAGCTCTCAAGACTAACTGTGATCGACACTGGAATTCTTATAGAAAGTGCAAAAATGTTGTTAATCGCTTGATTAAATCTGCAAAATCGAAGTATTACTGTGATTTAATTGAGGAGGCTAAAGGTAACTCAAAACAAGTTTGGAAAGCAGTTAATGAAGCTTGTTCCCGAAACTCAAAATCCCAAAGTGTGCAGTGTATCATCACCGATGGTGTTCAACATACTACGGCTAAAGCTATCGCATCAGCAATGAATAATTTTTTTGCATCTATTGGGAAAATTTTAGCTGATAAAATAACATCACTCAGTCCATGTCAGACCCTCTATCATAATACCTGTGGTTCCCCGGAAAGTCAGTTCCAGTTGAAAGAATTGGACGAATCGACTGTACTTAAACATCTCCTCTCCTTGAAGCCGAACAAAGCAATTGGTTTAGACAAAATTAGTGCGAGACTACTAAAATGTGCTGCTCATACAATGGCTCCTTCCATCACCAAGCTTCTGAATGTTTCTATTCGCTCTGGAAGATTTCCTGAATTGTGGAAATGCTCAAAGATTACAGCTTTGTTTAAGTCAGGAGACAGGACTAATGCATCGAACTATCGGCCAATCTCAATTTTGCCTACCCTTAGCAAAATACTGGAAAAAGCTGTACACACCCAATTATATGATTATTTGGATGTGAATAATATGCTTACAAATAAACAGTTTGGTTTCAGGCGAGGGTTTTCTACAGTATCTGCTTTGTCAGCTTTTGCGGACGAAGTGTTACTCAATATGGAACAGGGAAAACTCTGCGGAGCAGCGTTTATAGATCTCACTAAAGCGTTCGACACCGTGGATCATGGTCTCCTCTTATCCAAGTTATCAGCAATTGGTGTATCCCATGGTGCTCTTCAATGGTTTCAATCTTACCTTGGTAATAGAAAGCAGCGAGTGTGTTGTGGAAATGAACTGTCTGAAGAACTACCAATAACCTATGGGATACCTCAAGGAAGCATACTAGGACCGCTTTTATTTATTATTTACATAAATGACTTGCCAAATGTACTGAAATTTTCCTGTGCTTCATTATACGCAGACGACACAGTGGTATATTGTTATGGTTCCACCCCTCAGGATTTAAGAAAGATGCTGAACGACGACCTACTATCTGTGGCAAAGTGGTTGAATGAAAACAAACTGACATTAAATCTAGAAAAAAACTAAATGTATGCTAATAGGCAGCAATCGAAAGCTTGGTAATTTATCACTTTCAGTATCGATTTCAAATTATAGTATTGAATCTGTAAGTAATTTTAAATATTTAGGAATTTTTCTTACATCTGACTTTACGTGGTCAGATCATGTTGAATATATAGCCAGTAAAATTAATCAAAGGCTTAGTCTTCTTAGGCGGATAAAGTATTTACTGCCTTTTAAATCGCGTCTTCTTTTTTATAATGCACTTGTTCTCCCTCTTTTCGATTACGCTGATATAGTATGGGGAGACAAAAACAATATTACTATTATGTCTAGTTTACAAGTTTTACAAAATAAGGCGGCAAAAATAATATTAGATAGGCCACTTTATTCATCTGCTACTGAGGCACTTGCCGCATTAAAGTGGTTATCATTAGATAAAAGAAGGTTTCAGAGACGATGTATATATATTTATAAGTGTTTGAATGGACTTGTTAACCATCATATGAAGCTAGAAATGCACCAGGAGCGTCATGAATATAATACTAGAAATAAGGATAAGTTAAGACTTCCTAAAGTTACCAGAAACTGGGGCAAACAAAGAATCTCTTATCATGCAGTAAATGATTATAATATATTAAGTAGAGAAATTAGAAATTCACAGAATATTCAAAGTTTTAAACGTAAGCTTTTCAATTACCTTATGCAATAGATTTTTTGAAGAAATGAAATTAATGTATTGTTTTTAGCTTTTAGATTAGTTGTATATAGAAATTTTAGGCATTTTATTATATTTTAAGGATTTTCTTTTCTAATTTACTTTTTGTTTGAGGTCCTTTTTGAAAATCATATTTATATGAAAAAGTTTTCCTCAATAAAGATTATTATTATTATTATTATTATTATTATTATTATTATTATTATTATTATTATTATTATTATATTCTGAACCAAACACGGAAAGAGCTGTTCTGTTTGTTAAATACAATAGAACTGACGCCAAAGGGGTTTCCAGAAACCCTACAACCCTCCCTCAGCTAGCCACGTTCTTTGTATACATAAAGGTTTATCATCAAACCTTAGTAGTTACTTACTTTGACAAGGAGGTGTCAGGGTGATATTGTAAAAACCAGGCGCACACGACTCACACTTGTCACCAATGAAATTTGCTTTACAATCACATTTACCCGTAGTCTGTAGAGAGAAGAATACAAGAATTTAAACAATAACAATGAACTCGATAAAAGACTACCTCGATCACGAATGTTCATTTCTGAGCCATTTCATAATGTCGTTGTAAAACCTGGTTTCCGTGAAGGAAGGAAGCAGAAGCCGAAGAACCGTACGCAGGCTTAGTGATGCATTTTCGAATGCATTTCTATTTAAGAGAAGACAGTGGACAGTGCATACTGAGTGTGCGAATGTTGTTTTCGCTTTTGCTTCCGTCTCTCGCGAAAACCAGGCATAACATTTCAAATTTCAAATTGCCATAAATATAGTGTGAAGCCAATTCAATGATTTTAACCGCTAACCTCATTACATTGTTGTTTTGTAGAACCTTGTGGATGACAACTACATGCTAAACAACCCACACCACTAGACAAATTATACGCGTTGGCTTCGCATCGATCACATGACCATCCTACAACACGTGGTAGACATTGACACTGTCCAGTAACACGATTACATGGTATGCCTGAACGACTTCCAGTTGAATTGCATTGACATGCTGTGGAGACCAATTAGAAGTATTATTAGCATAGGTGAACAAAGAGCAAGGGTGGAATACATCTAAATGAGCTGCGTGAAGGGAGATTAAACATTAAACAAGGACTACTCATGTCTGATCACAACTGATCATGGATCACAGCTTAGATCGAAACTAGTGAGGGAAGTAAAACCGCAGCTGAGTACGTTCCCGGAGAAAATATTAAAACCCTCAAAGCAAAGGAAAAGACGAACAAGAAATTCAAGCCACATGTGATGCTCCGGAACACAGACCGGCGCTCTCACGGGTAGGTTTTTGTGGTTTTGAAGAAAGTCACTTTGATACCGTCCTCAAAGTCTGGGCCATTCACGAACGCCGATTTTGAGACGACACTTATCGGAAGATAATGTCGTCTCTCTGTTGATCAAAATGATAGGAGAATCGCGATACTTGTCATTTCACTATGGCTATGCACCTTATTGAAGGACATTTGCATTTTAATAATAGAGACCAAAATCATACTTGCATTAATTCATATAGATGCCTGGTTTAACACTGCTGGTAAAAGTATTTTAAGTGCAACAGTACTCATCTCTGGAAGTATGAGAACTATAGCTAGAAAACTGAATGCCTTTAAATGGCGAGAACAGCAAATCGACGAACAATGACAGCATTTTTTATTTTTGAAATTTTAATTTCACTGGCCCGCTCAGACATGTATGGAAATTAAGACCGATTTTAAGATCATGATGGCCATTTGAAGCAAAAGACCTCGCCCTATTAAATCATCCAAAATTCAGGCCGAGGTACATTTGTGCATATATATATGTAGTGCCTTTAGTGACAGGCTTGAACTGCCCTACTTTTCTCGCCTCTACTGCTCAAACTCTCGACACCATACAGTCTTACTGCACATAATACACCAATATTTTACCTTCACATCCTGAAGAATGGTTCCAGTAATTTGGTTGACAAGTGTCACACACCCTTCCCTGTACTCTTGGTTTACAATAACATTGACCAGTAGTAGGGTGACAGTGAGTACGGTTGGAAATGTTGGGTACACCATTTAGATTGCATCCACATGCTGGAGATTAAAACATACAATTGGTTAATTTTCATTGTGAACGTAATTCTCGGTAACAGTCAAGGGATATACAAAACCCAAAAACTTGACTCTTATATACACCTATTTCAAAAAAGGTTGTCACCGCTAAGAGCGACAGGCGATAGGTAATAGGTCATTCCAAGACCGCAAAGCACTATTGATTTCTTAATTAAGCCATCCTAAATCTTTCTTTACACTCTTCCATCAAATATTTGGCTATTCATATGTAAATCAATTAGAAATCAATAGTGCTTTGGGGTCTTGGAATGACCTATTACCTATCGCCTATCGCTCTTAGCGATGACAACCTTTTTTGAAATAGGTGTATACGTCTATATTATCATATGGCATATAAAGCATACATAGGAGGCGTAGCGGTTGTGATTTTTAAGTTACCTTTGGTTTGGAAATTTTCAAGGAAGTTTTCTATTTTTTATTATCCTGGATTATGATAATGAATATATCTGGTTTGAAAATTAAAGTTTTGAACTTTAAAGCACAACATGCATATAGCTACCTTAAATATACCGTACATCTATTTGTATTCTCTCAAATTGACTATTTATGATTTGTATCAATTATGAAAAATTATCTACAAGGATAACACCCTATCTATAGAGCGATAACACTAAAACCGTGAAATAACTTAGCAACTAAATAGAGACAAATAGTAGCAAAACCCTTTGTTTTCTATTGTTTTATTAGTACTATTTGTACTTTTTAGTTAGTACTTGTTTCACGGTTTTAGTGTTATCGCTCTACTATGGTATTAAAAAGGTACATGTACGATATTGTTAATTAATTGGAAATTAATAGAATTACTAAGGCCGTAAAAGGAACAAATTACCTCACGACCTATTTTAGGTTCAGTTCATTTCCAATCTGTTTAAGTATATTTTTAATTTATTTAAATTAAGCCATATTCTAACTTACGTATACAAGTTTTAGAATGGTTCATCATAACAGCACTGTTCTTGTAATGCTCCACTTTACACAGCTCGCACTTATCACCAGTTGTATTGTGAGTACAGTTATCACATACTCCATATCCCTTGGTAATATTGTAATGACAGCTTACTGCATGGTTGTTACAGCCACAATCTAAATATAACAGAGAAAGAGATCATTTTTGTTACATCAAGAATTCATGCACTTACCGGTAATCAGTGGGATTGAAATCAGAAATGAATGGAGTCACTTACTGGAAATGAGATTTATAGCGGAGTGGCTATGTTGCGAGCTGAAAACCTTTGGTCTTCTTCAGGCAACTGAATGTTTGGTCGTGTGACGGCCGCACGTCAATAGAGTATACGTAAGTTTCGTAAAACTGCACGTGTAAATGACGAGGTCACGGAATGGCATGGTTTTGGTTCGAGTTTTGAATGTTTTTATACACAGCACACCACTGACACATTCGTGACAAAGCGCATTACTTTTTGCAGTCATACGAAATGATGGAAAAATCAACATAAATACAATGCACTTATGCTTAATGATAACAATTGTTTGCGGTAATCACCTTCGCATGATTTTCTTATCTCGTAAGGTTTGTTGTTGAAGAGTGGTAAACACTTTTCACAGCTTTTGCCAGCTGTATTCCTCTTGCAGTCACACTCAATGCCATTGGCCTAGAAATGGTGGTAAATATACAGTCAATACAACAATAAAAACAATTGCAAATGAAGCAGTAATCGATCAAACAAACAAACAAGTCACATGGTACAGGGACATTATGACCTATGAAAAGCCAAGTCATTTCCATATGACAAATAAAGACAGAACCTTGAAGGTCTTACGCAGCGTTTAACTGAATGCAACAAGCTGCATGAACAAGAGGCAACACAGATACAATCCAATGACCTGATAGGCCAAAAGCCGCTAATAACTAAGTATGAGAAATGTACAGAAACGTTTACAAATACCTAGTCCTGAACGTTTGTTAAAAAAAGATTATGTTATCAGTATATAATGAGCCTTTAGGTTAGTTGTATACAAAATAACATAAATTTCGAGTGAAATGTTCACAAGTATTCCATTAAAAAATTAAAAACATCAAATAACCATAAATCCTGTAACTATCACACATTTTAGCCAGAAATTACGCTTCACTAAAGAGATCATGACGTTAACAATGCAGAAAAATATTTTATTGTTAAAAATCCTCTCAGTCAAACATTTTCGTGCGTTTGGTTTTTTCTTCAACCCATCTGAGCGAAGTTGTTTTCTCTTTGCTTGACTGAGAACTTCTCGATGCAATATGAGCTTTGAATTCATTGGCTGTTATCAATGAATGAGAGTAGTTTTTTCCCCTCATGATCAAATATTGGCCAATGGATCGAGTTTCTGTAAGATGTTCGAGTATCTGGCTCGTATTTTCTTCTGAGAGAGAAGAAATTACATTTGAAGTAGTTTAACTCGATGCATGATGCAGCTATTTTCTCGACAATGTGCAAACGCGCTGACGGTTTCCCGCTCCTTTCTCAGCTAATTTATATATTCAAAACATATTGAATTTTTTTGGCTGAATTCAAATTTTGAGAAATCTGATTGGCTAATACATTTTATGAAATACCGTTTTGTATTCATATAGTAAATCCATGAAATACCGCTCTGTATATATTCATGGAAAATGCTTAGCTCTGATTGGCTAATGTATAATATAGCTATAGGATAATGAGGAATATTCTTCGAGTCACTTAATTAATTGTATTTTCTAGCACAAAGAAAATACAAGTGACTAGCTCGAGTGGGATATTCACGGTATGCCACGAGAAACCATTGTAAAACTATTGTAAAATTGTCATCCAAGACCATAGAAAATACAGCCAATTTACGCAATACATCATGGAAAGAGACAGTTGAATACCACCGGATATAAAACAGCTTTCCTGCTTTCTGATTGGCTGAATTTTCTATGGTGTGGAATAAACAGTAATATAAGCTATTTAAACAATAAGTTAAAAGGACAATATTCAGTGAACAACTTGTAAATTTCACCAATGGAATTAGGAAACAATTTATTTACCTTACAACTGGAAGCTTGGCCATTACAGAAGCAAGCTGCTGAAACAAGCCAGTCGTCTATAGTGAAGAACAAACTTTGCTTAATCTGTATAGGTGCAGTTGAAGCATCAAACTGTGGTGGTGTAATATAGCTCACTAGCTGAAGCTGAATATTTGTTGCAAGAAAAAATGTCTGATTTTGATGACTTTCTCTGATCGCCTTTGCTGTTGTTGGATCCTTCATTGGTGCATACTCAATCTAAACAAATATGGTCATTATATAAGTTACAGGTTTAATTTAATCATGGTCATTTTATTCTCGCTCGACCTAGGTTAAATTTTCAACCTACGATCTTGAACATAACTGGTTGAGACAGTGTCAATTTTTGCAGATACCCTTTAAAATTCTATCGCTTATTTAGAGGTTACTCATTTCCAGTGTTCCGGAAATGAGTTTTATATCTGTCAGCACCACAAAGAGAGTAAACATCGCACTACCAAAAATAAGTTTCAAATTTTTCAATACGAAAAGATATAGAGCGTTTTCACTTCCGATCACGTGACGTAATTTTACGCGATTCAATTTTTTTTCAGGCCTTTCCAGAGCTCTGACCAAAATCATAGCAATTGTATCTGAAAGAACAACGAAAACTGTGTATATCTGAAAAAGTTAGAGTCAAAATGTTTGTTCGTTACCAAGATATGATTTTTTTAATTTGCTTGAATATTTGGTAAGAATGTATGGAGCCGCCATGTTGGGGTACCATTTTGGAACCCCAATATGGCGGCCACAGCACTGAGCACTGAAATAATACTAAAACCAGGGATAATCTGTTTATTTTGCTAAAAATATTCTTAGAACAATTAAGATTATTCATTGACTAAACCATTCACGTAAAATTTGTGGCAAATTATTATGTTTTTATGCTATTCGAAAACGCGTGACAGTATGGCGTAACAGAACTTAGGTCAATGATTATTCGAAAGCGGAGCATCAGGAATTGCCCAAACTTACAGGAAAGTATTTCCTTGACGGCACAGAAAAAAGAGATGAGCTAACCAGCTTTTTTTGATACATGATTTTGATTTTAACTAGCTGATGACGTCACGTGAAAACGCTCTATATACAGATGGAAGATCAGTAAAACTTTCTTCTTTGTATATTTCTCAAATAACACCAGATACTTCAAATGAAACGAAGTGAAGTGTTTGTAAACTAGCTGTTGTTTTGTGATCCGAGGTTAATCCAATTATTCTCCAAGTCAACGGAACTTTTTGGCGCGAATGACTCCTTGATTTTGAGAGTCAAGCTCTGATTGGTTAACGACTTGGAATGGAATGTTGCGCCTGTTGAAGCAGCCGTGTTTTTCCGAGGGAGCGTTGCGTGACGAGGCTAAACAAGGCTGCAAGGGAGACTATCGAGCGAGTGAGTTATCGAAGTACCTTCACGAGTTTGCTACCAATGAACGAGAAATTTTAAATACTGCACAATGAATTTCTCGTTCATTGTTAGCGAACTCGTGGAGGTAAATCCCGATAATTCACGAGCAAAGAGTGTGCTAACCATTTTATTATTCAATTTGAATACACTGCAGGGGCAGGCTAACACATGTACACACACACACACACACACACACACACACAAAAAAAAAACACCTAAACCTAAACTCAATGAACAATGCAAACAGGCAAACGTACAGTAGCTACGTTCAAATGAAAAGTTCTAGCCCGAAAATTATAGAAATACGAGACAACAGCTAACGTTTTCAAAACTTAACATACTTTATTCAAAAGCCCTAAATCATATTAACAATAAATTCAGTTCAAGATCAATAGTAAACAAGCTAACGGTACTGAAAAGTTTTCTGTCGGCCTTAGTCAAGTTCATTCACCGCAAAAGATTGTTTTTCGTATCAACAATACAACAAAAATCGAGCTTGACAAAAAAACACTAGTTGAGCACGGCTAGACTGTAAATTTTTGGTACTAACCATCTTATGAAAGCAAAATATAATTCAGTCCTATCCAGATATCCAGGCATCACAAAGCTTCATAAACAGCAATTTTCCCCACACAAAATGACCTTGTCGGCTCGGCAAAGTTTCCTTCTCATGACTTGGTTGCTTTTTTTTTTTTTCATCACAGGTCTCAGAATAATCGTTAATTTTTATCCTTTATTTAACGCGGACTTTTCAGTATTAAAGAACATCCTCGTTGTTGTCTCAGAACTTTTAGAAATAATGGGGAGTTAAAAAATGACGCTTTTCTTTCTTTTTGCGAAGAGTTCTCCTGAATTTTTGAGCTCGAGGGTCGACTGTAAAATGACAACGCTGATTGGACTGACAGGTTTTATCTTTGACAACGTAGGGAACATTTCTTGGGAAAGGCTCTCGATTTCTCCCAAACTTTCACGCGTGTTTACATCAGGTTATGTAAACACGGAAAACGCTTTATATTTGTTACAATAAACAATTTTTATTGCATTTGATGGCTGTTACCGCTTTTTTGGTCTATACAACGCATTCTATATCAATTTTCTTTGAGCTATTGCTGTTTTATTCCTCCCGCGATCTTGATCCTTTGCGTTTAAATGTGATGTGATGTGAAGTGATGTGTTTTGATTTGGCGTCATAGTGAAATAGGCAATTCAGGACTGAACTTGATAAGGCATGTATAATTAATCCAAATACCAGGAAACAACTGAATTAATTCCAGCAAACTCCGTCAAAAAGCACCGAAAAAACGTGGCTTTTGCGTCCAAAGCATGCTCAGAAACAAAATAATTGTATACAACGGTTACTAAGGGAATATTTTGAGCTATGCTTGTCACTTTTATCAGAGTTGTGAGTTAAATTCTTTAGCTACAAAAGAAGGACAAAATAAAAATAGCATGTTTTAGTAATTTGGTCAATCATATAAGCACACAAAGTAACAAGCCATGTAGAGGTAGATGTTTATCGGCAAAGAAGGCAATGTTCTCTTTTGGATACTGAGCTGTTTTCTTGGATGTATCAGGCTGTTTTATGCTTGCATTTCACTTTCTGTTAGAAGCGGCTTGTTGTAATGAATAATGCAAAACTCTTGTATTTTCATGTTTTAAATGATGCAAAATCCCGCGTTGTTGTGTCTACGCTCAAAGAGCGTCTATAGTTTATACTAACAGAGAATCGATTTTGCTAATTGATCAAAACAACCCACAATGGAAGCTGCATTAAAATTATGGTAAAAATAGAAGCTGCCTGGATAGAAACTGGTATTTGTCTTTATTTTCAAGCAATTTCAAGTAATCAATAAAAACAAGCTAAGAAGAAGGAAACAAAACCCGGAAGCTTACCTGTTTGCTAGGGATGTTGTTTGGATCGAGTTGAAAACACTCAACAGCCAAACCATTCCTTCCATTACTTGCTGTTACCGGCATGTTAAAAAACTTTGTACAATTTGTAGCATGATAGTTTACAGGTATAAATGTTGCGCCATAGTCGATGGATTTAGCAAAGTACATAGCGGCGGGGACTTCGTACATGAACGTCACAACTGAACGATACAGCATCAATGTAGTCCCAAAGTCTATCTGTAAATAAACTGGTCGAATAAAGTTTGCAGATTTCCAGAAAGTGTTTGAAAATTCTGCATCGATAACATTAGATGCTGGGTGACTTTTGTCTTTAACTGAAGCATCACAGACACGGAGGCACGATGAATCAAATGATAGACAGTAGTTCTCGGGACCATTGAGACCACAAGTTGAACTTGCATTCACCACGAATGTACTTTCTACATCTGTAGGAGCAGGAAAACATGGCCCAGTACTACAGTCTTGCTGGCTGGATGTCAGGGCAATTAAGCTCGATAACAGTAGAGACTCGAAGAAATTTGACATTGACAGAACGACCATTTTGTCCGATACAAACGCTCGTTTGATTAATGCTGTGTAATTGGAGCGCGTTTTGATGAGAATAAACCCAAAGATTCAAGTTTTGTGCGTTCAGCGTTTTAAAATGGCTAAAAATAGTTTTCTAGTGAACACGCTTCCACTTCCATTTTAGGAAATTAATAAGGCCTGTTTGTCTGTGGTGTCAATAGGCTCCTTGCAGCACGTCAGAATGCAGCTGAATTTGGAGGGCAAGACAATAGGTTTCTGGTTCTCTGGAGTTGAGATTCTTTTGTCTTGCCCTCCAAATTGAGCTGCATTCCGACGTGCTGCAAGGGGCCTATTTCCGCTTGATCGGTGTTATTTTGGCAATGATCAACAAACAAAGAACGCGGAAATAGTTCTCTGCAGGAATTCGAACAGCTCTAGAAAAGCGACAATACAGCAATAAAGTACACCAAAGCAAAGAAAATAGGACACAATTCAAACTTTTTTTTAACTGTATTTACGTGTTCGTCAAGAATCCGTAAAGGTTTCGTAAAGAAATAGTTTACGGCATTATTTACAAGTGCGTAAAGATTGTATTTACGGTACCATCACGGAGATTGTCAAGATGTGTACAGACATAATTTACGTATATTTACTTTTTCAAAAGATCAGCATATAATCGTCATCGTAAAGATGCGCAAAAGCTGTTTATAGAGACAAACTTCATATAATTTACACGTGTTCAACAACCATAACGAACTTAGCTCTACGAATTGTAATTGAGCGACAAGAGTTCAATTATCAAATGACGCGTCATAATTGGTCAGCTTTGGTAAATACTTCCGGTTATCATGTTATGCATTAAAATTGATTCAATAGACGACTTTCAAAAATGGCGGGCTCATTATGGCATCAAATGAGTCTAAGTACATCCTGTAAAATGCAAGGAAAATAGTTATTTGAAAAGGAATAGGAACACATCGTCTTTGATAGCAGTAGAAGTGTCGCCACGCTTACTTTCTGGTAACAAGGCCTTTGTGACCTCGTTCTCATGTACTAGGCCGCCATTTTTGAAAGTCGTCTATTCGTTCCAGTTTGTTATCGAGTTCTTGAAGTAATCGACATAATTATCTGCAAAATTTAGCGGCCCTAAAGGCTAAAGGCAGCTTGAGGACGCTGAGAACGCACATCTACTCTGGGCTAAAAATCTCCACTTTCCCTTGACTTTGGATACGACGTTTTGGTACAGTACAGCCTAATAATTGGACTAGCTCTGCTGCGAGTTTCAGATCAACTAGACGCACCCGTGCGTTCACTCGTACCCAGGTGAAAGCGAGCCCAGTAAAAAAGAAGAAGAAGGAAAAAAAATTGCAGTTTACAACTGGTTCCTGGCCTACTGCCTGGGCACGAGTAATTAATAACTGTAGGGTTCGAACCCGGGACCTTCTGCATACGGTAGAGGCTATCTTGCGAATTTCAGCGACATACCTAGACCCGCCTTTGACCTCTATACTACTGAGCTAACTGATATGGAAACTTATCAACAAAAAACGTTGTCTGTTATAATAAAGTTCGTTAACTTCACCGTGACTAGAATAGCGACACATACATACATATATACTTTATTTAATATGGAAAATACACTTAGCTACAAAGCTAGTTTTCAGGTACTCCACAACAAAAATGAAATGCTATAATACAGAAATAAATAAATAAATGACTGAAATAAAATAAAAATGAAATATAATGATATATAAATTTAAAAGTTAAAATATAAAATTCTGAAAATGTTAAAATGATTTAAAACCTAGGAATAGTGCATATATTACATTAAATTAATAAAATTCTGCTTTCTAATTGCTTTAATAAAATCCTTACTGCCATTCATAGTTCTGATATGATTTGATTTGGCTTTGCATTCCAGGTTTTAGGGGCAAAATAACGCCATGACTTAAGGCCATTCTTAGTTGAGTTTATCTTAGGTAAATTTAACATAAAATCTCCTCTTGGATTATACTTAGATATCGATTGTCGAGTTGAAATTAAATCTGCAATAGCTTGTGGTGCCCTATTGTGAAGACACTTGTCTATGGCTAACATCATATCTTGAATTCTTCTATTTTCTAGCCTAGTGATACCCATCTTAGCTAAAATATTTTCATATGAAGATTGTTTGTCTTTGTATACATAACGAAGAGCTCTTTCATTTACTTTTTCTAGTTTAGCAGTATTTCTTTTACCGCAATGATGCCATACTTGACTACTATAATAAAAATAAGGCATAGTATAAGCGCGATACAATGCTTTTTTAGTTTTAAGTGGTAGAATATTTTTTAACCTGTTCAGAGCATTGATTTGTCCGCTAACTTTGCGGCAAATGTCAGAAATATGATAATCAAATTTCAATTTATTGTCTAATGTCACTCCTAACAATTTGATCTTGTCATTTGTTGTAATCTTTTCTTGGCCACACTGTAGGCTGAGTTCTTGTTTGCAGTTACCAAGAACCATGGCTTGATATTTGTCTGGGTTGGCTTTCATCCCGTTTTCTTTGAACCAGGTAGAAGTATTTTCTAGATCAGTCTTCAGTGGTTGAGTGCTTTCTCAACAGTAGAAGGACTATCATGCGAATGATAGATGTTAGTGTCGTCTGCGGAAGCATTTTACAATCCTTTAGTGCATACCCCAAGTCATTGATAAAAATGTTAAACAACATAGGACCCATGATGGATCCTTGAGGTACTCCTTTAGACACCTCTTTCCAGGCGGATTGCGATCCTTGAAGTTTTACCCTTTGGAATCTAGATGAGATGTAGCTACGTATAAGTGACAGCGATTCGTCTTGCATGCCATAGTACTTTAGTTTGTCCAGAATGAGATCGTGTGATATGCAATCAAAAGTTTTGCTTAAGTCCATTGCAACTGTCCCGATGAGTTTATGGTTGTCTATTTGTTCTTTCCATTGTTCAGTTAATGATAGCAGTGCTGATGGGCAGTCGTGATGCTTACGGTATGCAAACATGTGATTGTGGAAAATTGTTTCAAAGTACTCCGACATTTGTATGTGTAGAATTTTCTCAAAGACCTTGGAAAATGCTGGAAGGATTGTCACTGGTCTATAATTTACTTTATCTAAAGAAGAGTCTTTCTTGTAGTATGGTAGAATTTCTCCTCTTTTCCAGGTATCTGGGACCTCTGATCTAGCAATGATGACATTGATAAGATCGCTTAATGGTTTAGCAATGAATGCAGATGACATTTTAGCGAACTTTGGTGGAATGAAATCATGACCTTTAGCTTTATTTGGTTTTATATTCTCCAACACGGATTTCACCACGTGAGGGTTGGTTTGACAAAAGCTAAAATGACGTATATGATCCACTTCTGGAAAGTTTGGTATATGCGATTTCAGCGAATTTTCCAGGGAGGCTATTTACATTCAGATTTCCAATAACAACATGCTTAGCATATTGATTAAGCTCAGTTACAATGTTCGATTCTTCTTTCACATCATTGCATTCTGAACCAGAAACATCCACAGACTCAAAAAATGAGTCATATGGGTGATATAGCGATGCGCGGACGTTCTAAAAATAGAATACGTCATGCACCTTTCGATCCCCTACAAATTTCTACAGAGAAATAGGTAGAGTGTAAAAATAAAAAGGTTATTTCATTGATATGAAACCGTTCATTCATGATGTTGCGATATTGAGTTCAATTATGAATTACTAGTAAGAAATGATGATATAAATAAAAAGTCGCATTTCGTTAAAGTTGTGATCATAAATATTAACCGACGATTTAACATAAATCAAAGAGGATCATGTGACTAGTGTAGTGCTCACTGGAGTTAATTAAGGTGGTGGGAAACTGGTTTTGTGTTATATCATCGACGTTGATATTGCAAATATGATCAGGTTACTTGATCACCAAGGGTCGTCACATCTTTATTTCGGTGTTACAGATTTCCATTCATTCCTCGATGAGTCTCTAGAGACTATACTGTTCTATCAATGATTTCATGCTTTTTGCTCGGTTTAAATGTTTTACAATTAGATAAAAGATGTATTTTCATATCCAGTAGTCTTTGCGACACGTCGACCAGTTCTGTCGTTCATTGTTTCTTGACGAAGAGGTTCATACATTTCTACTGGATCACCGTGTTGTGATGTTCTCGTCCTTGGGTCAAGCTGTTGGTAATGACTAGGGTTTCGATTGGTCTGGCTGTTGTTGTAACTTCCTTGTATGTCATTTCTCGTATTTTGGTCGAGCTGTTGATAATGACTAGGACTTCGATTGGTCTGGCTGTTGTTGTAACTTCCTTGTATGTCATTTCTCGTATTTTGGTCGAGCTGTTGATAATGACTAGGGTTTCGACTGGTCTGGCTGTTGTTGTAACGTCCTTGTATGTCATTTCTCGTATTTTGGTCGAGCTGTTGATAATGACTAGGATTTCGATTGGTCTGGCTGTTGTTGTAACTTCCTTGTATGTCATTTCTCGTATTTTGGTCGAGCTGTTGATAATGACTAGGATTTCGATTGGCCTGGCTGTTGTCGTTACTTCCTGGTGTGTCATTTCTCGTATTTTGGTCGAGCTGTTGATAATGACTAGGATTTCGATTGGTCTGGCTGTTGTTGTAACTTCCTTGTATGTCATTTCTCGTATTTTGGTCGAGCTGTTGATAATGACTAGGATTTCGATTGGCCTGGCTGTTGTCGTTACTTCCTGGTGTGTCATTTCTCGTATCTGGGTTGAGAGGCTGATAATCACTGGCATGTCTGTTGTCTGGTATTGCATACTTGCTTGACGATTGTGGTGCTTCATGTTGTGGATCAACATGCAAAGATTCAACAGACGCGTACTCAACACCTGGTTGGTTTGCTGGTGGAACATCTTCCATTTCAATGGCCGTGGGGTTCTGTAAATGAAAAGTAATTTATCATCTACATTAACTAAATTAACTATATGTTGATTTCAAAGGATTCCTCCTTTCTCCCCTTTTATTTATTTCTTTCTTTTTTTCCCTTCATTCTGCCTTTGTACCTCTTCCTGGCTTAGTCCCTTCTTTTTGTTCGACTTCTTTCTTTTTTTTCTTTCTCGCTTTCTTTCTTTCTTTATCTCTCTAGCTCTGTCTTTCTCTGGCTTTTGTTTGTGTCTTTCGTTCTTTTGCTTCTTGCTCAATTTCTTTCTTTTTTGTTCCTTCTTTCCTTTCTTCTCGGTTTGAATTGTTTTCATTTGCTCTGTTTTGTTTCAATTGCTTTCAATCGTAAATACTTTTATGTCCATGGTTTGTCAATATTCATTACTTACTTCATTTTCTTTATTGTATACTGCGTTATCGTGTACTTCCTTATCGTTTCTCCTTGAAAAACAAAGAACAAAATGTCAGTCAGGCAAGCGTTTCATTTGTTTTAATAAACTGTGGTAAATTGACCTGCCTATTGAGGAGGTGAACAAATAAAGGTTTTTTACATCCCGATATATCTTAACCTTGCGTAAAATATGTGAAGCGTGCTCAGCGCAGGGTCGCGCTTGTTTGATGAAGAAACAGCACAGAGAACGCTTTAGCTTGACTCACGACGATGTGCAAACTGAGCTGCAGGAGGAGGGCGAGACAATCTGAGCAACGGTTTAAGTAGTGCACAATGCCCGCGTGGTCGCCTCGGCCCCAGGTCACTCGACCAGTGCTTAATTATAAAGAGGAGACATTGCGATATAAAATTGTCATTATGCTCTTGGTATAATGTTTTCTTTACATTCAAAAGGAAGGAAGAAAGAGACTGAGAAAACAAGGAAAAGAGGGGAAAAAGAAAGATAGAAATACCTTTGTTCTGTTCGTCTGTTTTTCCAAATGCACAACCCAAGTAGTATGATGAATAGTAAAAGCACTGCAAGGCCTAGGGAGGCTGACAGGGCAACAACTACTGTAGAAGCTGAAAGCAATGACGTCATTTACTCAAAGTTATTGTTTTTTGGCCTTTAAATTTAAACTTTTCGGTGACAATGAGCTTAAAATGCAGACTTTTTGGAAAGTAGTTATTAATATGCATTTATTGTCATCATTGAATTACCTCATCTAGGACTAAATAATCAATTTCTAATTCTAACCGATTTTCGATCGTCATCCTCCTTTATTGCTGTATATTCTGTAAGTCTGGTTCTGTTTACATTGAAAGTAGATAACGCTATATCGATATCAGTGGATAGATCGTTCGATATCCAGTGGAGAAAATGAAGTCCTTATACAATGAATTTATCTTCTGCATAAGAATATATCCAACGGGTAGCGCTCTCCACCCTTCGAAAAATAGAACCTGGACACTGGGAATAGTAATCAAGTAAACACACAAACAACTACAGTGCAAATCCTGTAAAAGATGGTGAAATGTTTTGTACAAAAATATACTTACAATGTCCCATTTGCTCGTCAGCAGGCGATAAACGTGTACTGCAGTTTGTGCAACCTAGAAAACAAACAAGAAACATCACTACAGTTAGTGCGTTTACATGTAAAGACTAGCTTAGTAATTTCCTATTTGCAATGAAATACATGAGAAAATTCTCGATGTTGATTGGCTAAGAACAGTGCTGTTTTAATGAAATTTAGTTCAGAAAAAAAAGAAATTTAGTGCAAATAAATATGAGTTCTCAAAAACCGAACGAAAATCAAACTTTTCCTAGTTTTGCTAATGTTCACATTATCTAGCCTCAAAACTATGCATATTCTTATCACAAAAGGAGGATGAAAAAAAGGCAAATAAGTTGATTTTTTTGTAGTGTTTTGAATGTAATAATATAACCTAAGAATTCTCTGCAATGTGATTGGCTGAGAGGAGTGATATTTCAGCTTAATTTTGAAATACCTACACGCCTACGAAAAATGACACTTTCCAATAGTAACAACTTTATTTCTTTGCAAGAAAGGCAATAAAATTAAAGCCAGATTGGAAGCCTTCTCCCACTAAAAAGAAATTATTATCCGTGCCCTGGCCGTCTACAATCGGCGCCTTTTTAAATGACACATTTGCGGAAGAAAATGACCTATCTTACTAAATTTGCCCTCACTGGCAACTAAGTTTGTTTAATTCAGTCATCCCCCTCCCCTTATTCAATGTTGAGGTGAGAAAAGTCTCCCACCCTAGAATCTAACCAGTGGACAACATTGCTTAGGGTGTGAATGGGAAAAAGTCACAATTCATTAACGTAGAATTTTAAGCATTTTTTCATGTCTTAATTCCCTCCTCACTCTATTCAATGTTGAGGTAAGAAATGTCTTCCACCCTGGAATCTGACAAATGGACATAATTGCTTGGGGGGGGGGGGGGGGGAGTCACTATTCATAAACGAAGAATTTTGACCATTTCTTTGAAAGTGTGTCAATTGAAATCGGCGCAGATTGCAGCCACGCTCTTTGTACATAACCTTACCAGATACCTACCTTGACAAGTAGGTGTCAGGGTGATACCATAAAAACCAGGCGCACACGAGTCACACTTGTCACCAATGACATTTGGTTTACAATCACATTTACCCGTAGTCTGTAGAGAGAAGAATACAAGAATTTAAACAACTAGACGCCTAATAGGCGTTCACTCGGGCTACACCTGTGTATAGTACTTGGGGAGAAATGGGGAACAGAAGTTGATGGAAACCAGTTTGACTTGTCAGTGTCTTTTGATTGCAAAAATGCATGACAAGTACTCCCAGAGTAGAACACAAATTATATTGGGGAGAAAGTAGTTTGTACATAATTGTGCCACATCATGGTGGTTATTAATATACTGCTGGTCTTTTTATCATGCCAGACATATACAGTATACAGTCTGCTTTATTTTGTAAATGCCTACCAAATGATCCAATATGATCTATAGATAATACATTATAGCTCACACAATTTAAATTTCTATTCTGTACTTTTTTACTTTGATTTATGGAAATAAAACTTACAAACTGTGGCAGACTGTTTCGATGTCCAAGTTAAAATGATTTTGATATTGCTGTTGTCACATTGGTAGATTCTAGAAGTACCACAGTTACCTTTCTATGAAATCATTTCAGTTTCTTAACACAACTTTTCAATACATGTATTACCATGTTTTTAATATGGAGCAGATCAATGATTACAGCAGTAGTCAGTTGCTGGATCCGGTTGTACGAAGGGTGAATAGCGCTATCCAGCGGATAAATCCTTATCCAGCGGATAAAATCTATACAAATTCTATACAGTGGATAACTCTTATCCGGTGGATAACTTTATCCAACCTTCGTACAACCGGGCCCTGATGCTTTATTTGAAGAAGTGTAATGTCATACAATATATGCTCATTACTGATACCATATATAGCTCCTCCATGCACATCAATCTGATACTACTACATACAGTAATATCTTCAATTCAATCCACTTTATCTTGTTTCTGTGAATATGGTTGCACAAAGCTTGTACAAATTTGTCGTTGAGTATCACTTTTCATTGATTGAAAATATCATTTTGTACATTCTAAAATTATTCTTCAATTGTTGCTAATATAAGGTCTCATAAACATTAAGCTTACTATCATTTCCATGATTATCCATCACTATATTTAACATTGAGCATGATTGACAATAAAGTGCATTCAATATAATCATGACATTGTACAAAATACAGATTTGCACTAAATATTTATAAGTTAATAATAAAAAATCATATTTGTTTTCCATTGTTTATTTGGTGTAATTTTGCACCATTTACTAATTCCTGTTTCCTGGCTTAATTATTGAATAAACCTAGTCACCTTATTACACAAAGGCAAGAATTTCCTAGTCTTTCTAGTGGTGAAATATTATTAACTTAAACAAACTACTGATCTATTAAAGACAATATCTCCGTGTCTTACATGTCTGTCCTCAAGTGAAGTTCGCTGCCACAAATCGATTTGTCTTGTGTTCTTGGACGATCAATACATTATAAGTTGATTACAACAGCTGGTAAGAAGGTCATCACTAAATTCGAGAATTCGATATTAACGATTAAAGCAAAGTATCTTGAGATTAAAAGCCAATAGTTCGAAAAATCTGAAAAATTCCGATTGATAGCGTCCGCCATTTTGTTCTCAATCTCTCGCGACCACAGGAAGCCTCGTGGTCAACAGTGTACCCCAAAGGCTTCTGGGTAATTTGCCGATTTGCGACGTTGATAGATTGATAGATTGATAGATTGATAGATTGATAGACCGAAAAGGTAAACCTAGATTCGAGCTACCACAGGTAGCCCGAGTAATAACAATGAACTACATAACTTACTAACAAACTAACTCACTCACTCACTCACTCACTCAATCATTCAATCAATCAATCGATGCATATATTTATACAGGCTGAGATTTGCAGCTAACAGCTAATATGGGCCAATGGAATTTTCTCTCACATTCACTATCTCTAGATTAATTAAAATATTTTGCAAAAAAATTTTCAACTCTCATGTTGATTTTTAACGTCTTTCAAGGCCTGCATTTCATGAGCAAAGGAAGCAGGAGCGGAAGCACTATACGCAGACGTAATGTTGCATTTCTGTTTGAGAGAAGACAGTGGACAGTGCATACTGAGTCTGTGTATGTTGCTTACGCTTCTGCTTTCATCCCGCGCGAGACCAGGCACATAACATTTCAAATTTCAAATTGCCACAAATATGGTTTGAAGTCAATTCAATGATTTTAAGCACTAACCTCATTACATTGTTGTTTTGTAGAACCTTGTGGATGACAACTACATGCAAAACAACCCACACCACTAGAGAAATTAAACGCGTTGGCTTCACATCGATCACATGACAATCCTACAACACGTGGTAGACATTGACACTGTCCAGTAACACGATTACATGGTATGCCTGAACGACTTCCAGTTGAATTGCATTGGCATGCTGTGGAGACCAATTAGAAGTAGTATTAACATAGATGAACAAAGAGTAAGGGTGGAATACATCTATAATGTAAGAGGTAATTCACCTTCTAGCTACCACTGCTTTTATAAATAAGCTGCTAAAAGGGAAATTAAACAGGGTCTACTCCGCAAGTAAGGGTTTGTTTTAAATAATCTCCTTTCTTTTCTCGTAAGACAGAGGAAATTTGAGCAAGGATATTCACAACATTCATCAATTTTTAAATTCTGGTACCACAATGTTTATCAAATTTAGTATCTGTTACTAGGGTTTTTAGGTATAATCTTCGTCAGTTCAAGCTAGTGGAAGGTGTAAAGCAACATTAGGTTATAGGGCTTTTCAGTCTGCCGCCCCTAAGCTTTGGAATGATCATCCTGTAGAAATCAGGAATGAAGAATCTTATTGAACCATAGTTCTTAGGCTTTACCTTCTTATAAATGCATTTTATTAGGAGTTAATTACTTATTTATTAATTAATTAACTAACTAATTTATTTATTTATTATCTATTTTTAGTTTTGTCTTTGCAGTGCATATATGAGCATAACATATGAAATGTGCGCGTTATAAATATTAAATCATTAAATCATCATTAAAATTCAGGCCAAGTCGTACGCTTGTGAATTCATAGTGCCTTTAGCGACAAGCTTGAACTGCCCTATTTATCTCACCTTTACTGCTCAAACTCTTGGCACCATACAGTCTTAATGCACATGATTCACCAATAGTTTACCTTCACATCCTGAAGAAGAGTTCCAGTAATTTGGTTGACATGTGTCACACGCCCTTCCCTGTACTCTTGGTTTACAATAACATTGACCAGTGGTGGGGTGACAGTGAGTACGGTTGGAAATGTTGAGTACACCATTTAGATTGCATCCACATGCTAGAGATTAAAAAATACAATACAATGTAAATAATTTATATTAGAGAGTTTAAATAAACTTAGTTGAAGTAGCAGCTGCAGGTATTAATGGGTTTCATTGTGAGTGTCACTCTGGGTGATAGGCAAGAGATAAACAAAACCCTAAGACTTGACTAAGGCATGCATAAAATGCATGCATACCTTTGGTATGAAAATTTTCAAACAAGTTTTTTTTATTTCTATTATCCCAGATAATGAATATAGCATAACAAATAAACACTACAAAAAATATAACTGGTTTGAAAAGTTCTTAACTCCAGCTCCCACTCGTTATATACCAACTGTCAAAGTCCATTTTACTCGTGATCTGATTGGATGAGAGGCTATCACATGAACGTGAACAAATTTCGATGTTTCCCTGGGCAAATATGTTGTGGACCGGTAATAACAAAACCGGAAGTTGATTTGAAGAAGGGTTTTTGGCAGCGCGCGTTTGTAAATTAATTCATTCGGAAATGATGAGGCAAAAATTGCATGTGTTTATTGTCAAACTGTTAAGACCAATATAAAACATTTATTCCGAGAAAAAGATTGATAACCAACCATGAATGTCACCAAAAGAGCTGCAGCAATTCTCCAAAAAGCTTTGTGTGAAAAAAGGTCAGTTTGTAGACAGGTTTTGTGTGAATTTTGATTAAAAACTTTAATTGTAGGCAGCGACGTTTTGCTCTTTATTTTGTTTTTTGACAGTTGATATATAACAAATCACTTATTTGCTAGAACCTCGGGAAAGTAGTATGTATTTTGGTCCTTCGACCTCAATGTTTCAGCGGTCTCGGGACCACAAAACATACTGCTTCCTCGGTCCCAGTAAATAAGTGTTAATTGTTCACGTTCACGTGATACCCCCTTGCCCAATCAAAGCACGAGAAAAATAGACTTTGACAGTTCGTATATAACAATAAGCCATATTATAACTTACGTATACAAGTTTTAGAATGGTTCACCATAACAGCACTGTTCTTGTAATGCTCCACTTTACACAGCTCACACTTATCACCAGTTGTATTGTCAGTACAGTTATCACATACTCCATATCCCTTGATAGTATTGTAATGACAGCTTACTGCATGGTTGTTACAGCCGCAATCTAAATATAACAGAGAAAGATATCATTTTTTGTTACATCAAGAATCCATACACTTACGGCATCCAGTGGGATTGAAATTAGAAATGAATGGAGTCACTTACTGGAAATGAGATTTATAGCGGAGTGTGCTATGTTGTGACCAAAACCTTTGGTCTTCTTCAAGCAACTGAAGTTTTGGTCGTGTGACGGCCGCACGTCAATAGAGTAAGTTTCGTATGTGTATAACTGCATGTGTAAATGACGAGGTCACGGAATGGCATGGTTCGAGTTTTGAATGTTTTTATAGACATGCAGCACACCACTGACACATTCGTGGCAAACCCATCACTTTTTACAGTCATACGAAATAATGGATAAATCAACATAAATATAAAGCAGTAGTGTATTATATTTTATTGTTGGGAAATTCAATAAACCATATACCATAATGGTTAATGATAACAATTGTTTGCGGTAATGACCCAGTACTATACCTTCGCATGATTTTCGTATCTCGTAAGGTTTGTTGTTGAAGAGTGGTAAACATTTTTCACAGTTTTTGCCAGCTGTATTCCTCTTGCAGTCACACTCAATGCCATTGGCCTAGGAACGGTGGTAAATATAGTCGATACAACAATAAAAACAATTACAAATGAAACAGTAATCGATCAAACAAACAATGGTACAGGGACATTATGAGCCATCAGAAAAGCCAAGTCATTCCAATATGATAAATAAAGACAGAACGCAACCTTGAAGGTCTAACACCCTATCAATCAATCAATCAATCAATCATCAATTAAACTTTATTTCACCCACGGTAAACGGCTCAGTGAGACTGGTTTTCAGACATGCCGTGCTTAATAATAAATAATTACATATATATTTAAGATGAAGTCAAATCTAATCTAATCTAATCTAATCTAATCTAATCTAATCTAATCTAATCTAATGTATATTAATTAATTTAAATATAATAGTAAAACTAATAAAAATATAATGGTAAGACTAATAAAAATATAATGGTAAGACTATTATTAACTAATATAGATAATAACAATTACTATTATTACCTTTATTAGTACTAATAGTATACTAAATATCGTTATATTACTTTATAGGTATAAAACTAGAATCCCAGTTGCAATGTTGCTTAATCAGTTTTGATTTTGTTCAAGAGCTCTTTTAAAAGCAGTACTAAACTACTAATTTCTCGTGTTTCATTTGAAAGCTCATTCCAAGCAATGGCACCACGATAGGAGAAAGATCGCTTCATGAAATTGGTTCTGGGTTTAGGTAGCTGCAGATCAAATTTACTACCTCTAAGGTTGTAGCTATGCACCTCTGAGGTCGGTTTAAACAAGTTTTGTAAATAGTCTGGTGCTATCTTATGAAAGACTTTGAACATCATAATCTGCAATTGTAATTGTTGTCTGTCATTTAGATTTGACCAATTTAGTACCTCAAGGAGGTCATGAGACCTAATTGAGTAATCTGCTCTAGTTATTTACGAGCTGCTCTGTTCTGTAATTTTTGTAATCGATCGTTACGTGTTTTAGAGCAGTTCCCCCAGACGATACCACAATAGTCAAAGTACGGCTGCACCAGTGAGTTATAGACAGATTTTAAGGTGTCTATGTCATTTGTTAAATTTCTTGTTTTATATAACATACGCAAGCCATTTAATGCTTTTGAAGTTACGTGTTTAATATGATCATCCCAATTTAAGGATTCATCAATATATACTCCCAAAAGTTTAGTGCACTCTTTTTGCTTAATAGCTTGGTTGTTCATGAGTAAATCCATACTATTTGCTTTTCCTAAGTTTTGTCTGGAACCTATTGTCATGTAATTGGTTTTCTTAGAATATAGCTTAGTTTATTTGTCCTTAACCAATTATTTACTGCAGCTAAATCCTCGTTTAGTGTTTCCTCGATACCTCGGATGTCTTTGCTTGCCGTTGTTATATATGTATCATCAGCAAACATCCCAGGTATCGAGCGATTTAAGCATTTTGGAAAGTCATTAATATAGATAATAAACAACAAGGGACCTATTATTGATCCTTGGGGGATACCACAGGTAACTTGCTCTTCCTTTGATAAAATGCCATTCACATTACATTTCTGGCTCCTGTGACTTAGATATGACGTAAGTAAATGCAAGGCTCTACCGTTAATACCGTAACAACTTAGTTTTCGTAATAAAATATTGTGGTTAACGGTATCAAAGGCTTTTTTTAAATCAACAAAGACGTTTCCATTTAAAGAACCATTGTCCATGTTTTGAAACCAAATATCTGTCACAAAACGTAAAGCTGTGCATGTTGAATACGTAGAACAAAAACCAGATTGAAAGTCTGTTAAAAGTTTATGTTGCTTAAAAAAGTTGATAGTTGTGTATAAACTATTCTTTCCGCAACTTTTGATATTGCAGGAAGAATAGAAATGGGTCTATAATTTTCAGGTAGATTTCTTTTATCCGACTTATAGATAGGAGATACTTTGGCCTTTTTCCAGTCGTCGGGGAAAATACTCGTTTCAAACATTTGATTTATGATTTCACAAATAGATTCCGAAGTGTGTGGACTTGCTAATTTTAAAAGTTTGCTAGATATTTTATCCAGTCCACTGCTTTTTGAAGTATTTAATCCAGACATAACTTTGTGTATAGTTTCTTTAGTTACAGGGTGAAATTTAAAAATAACATTTGTCCTTTCAATGTAATCTTCTGGTATAAAATTTGTTTCATGAATTTCGGATGCCAATTTTGGTCCTAAAGAACAAAAATATGAATTCATTTGGTCAGCTATTTCCTGTTTTTCGGTAATTACCTTTCCTTCAAAAGATAGTTCATTTATACTTGTAGTATTTGATTTCCGACCTAGAGAGTTATTTATGACTTTTCCATGTTTCCCTTATATTACCACTATTGTTCTTAATGCCGTCATTGAAGTAATTTGCTTTTGCTGCTTTAATGCATGCATTGACTTCATTTCTTGCTCGCCTGTAATCCCTCCAGTATTGATCTATATTATACTTAACAGCTTGTTTCTTTAAATAATCACGTTGTCTCATTTTTTGTTTTAACTCGGCATTCATCCATGGCGAATATCTACTTCGCACCTTTCTTCGTCTGCTTGGAGCATGTTTATTTACGACCTCTAGAAATAACGACTTCCGAATATCCCACATTTCATTTGGGTTGTCCTGGAGGGTTGCGAAATGAAATGGAATTTTTTTCAAATCTTCAACGAAGGCATTAGAATCAAAATTTTTATATTGTCTTGACTCTATTATCTTAGGCGCATATTTTGTCGAATTGTGTTTGCGAATTGCATATATTAAGCTATGATCGGAAATACCTATATGCACAACTCCATGGCAGATTATTTTACTAGGCTCATTTGTAATTATATGGTCTATTAGCGTACATGAATTGGGCGTTATTCTTGTTGCTTTGTCAATAATCTGTACATACTGGTATGTCTGAACAATAAAATTTAAACAATTTTGTATTTTGATCCGGAGTTTGTGACAATAAATTGCAGTTAAAATCGCCCAATATTATGCTCTCTTCTCGTCTTTATCGATGGCTAATAAATAACTTTCAAACTTTTCAATTACTTCTATTCTAGAATCCGGTGGTCTATACCAGGTCGTTACAAGGAAAGGCTTTGCTTTAGGTTTTTTGATTTCAATTGTTAAGATTTCCAATCCTTCAGAATTTAAATCAGGCCTTGTGATATAATTTAGAGTGTTTCTAACGTAAAAAGCTATCCCACCGCCATGTCTATTTCTATCGAGTCTTAATAAATCATATCCCTCAATATCCATTTCAGAGTCAGCTATGGTACTATCGAATCTCGTTTCATTTAGCGCTAAAATATCAAACGTCTTTTCCTGCAGTAGAATTATTAATTCATCGTGATGTTTAGGTAAACTAGCTACATTTAGAGCAGCAATTTTAAAACCTCTTACTTTAGATATATCATTTGATAAACTAGCTATTTCTAATAGAAAGTGAAGTGCTGCGAGCAGAACTGTTCCCCTAAAACTTACGAAAGTACACCGCTTGATATATCAAATGTTTCTTGTCTATCCATCTCCTGTGCGTTGTGTGACGAACATTGTTAGTTGACCTTCAATATTGAACTACAAGGATCAGTGTCGGACACACAGTTCAAAATATTTAGCACTTTGAGTAAAGCAATTTTTCAAACAATCTCAAACGGCTGATTATAAAACTAACTGATTTTAAAAAGCTAGTTTATTTAGGGAAAGATGTGAATCGCTGATCGTATGTATCGCGTGTTCGTCTAGTGACATCCTTGAATCGACTCTCGATACGGTATAGACTTGAACCGCTGATCATATGTATCGCATTTTCGTCTAGTGACATCCACAGATTACACTGTGTTCCGGTCGAATAGGAGGCTACTCGCTTCGCTCGCAGCAATAAACTGTTTTTGAACTTACTGGTGTGTCACTGTTCTTACTAGTCTGAGGTAATTCTCCCATGCTGTGTCTTTGTGCTTTGGCCTGTGGTTTCTGTTTTGAAAACCCACTGGTGATGTGAATGGTTGGGATTTCTTAGATATCTGCAAAAGTTGCGGCCCAGTATTGAGTCCCCTTTTCTATTTAGATGTAGTTGAGATTGGTTTAGGTAGGACGATTTGAGATTCTTATTATCCAGGAATATCACACCCTTCTTATTACACATCTCTTTAACAAGAGTGTTGAATGCCTTGATTTTTTCAGGCGGAACATAATCTCTGGGTGCAACACTGGATATCGCCAAGGTCTTCACTCTCGACTTCATATCATCTATTAAGGTTTCCATCTTGTTTATCGCTACATTTTCGTGCTCCTTAGTTAGATTATTTGACCCTGCATGTATTATTAGTCGTGTCTCTTTATTATTACCATTGTCGTTACTTAACAGGTCTTTTGCGTTTTATGTACATCTTCAATATGCGCTCCACGAAGGCAATGCTTCTCCACATGTCCGATGAAGGCCTTCTCCAATTTAGAACGATCCACATGTTTTATTATAGAATCTCCTATCAAGTACACTTCATCCGTATTTTTTTTTCCGGTTTACTATAGATATATCTTGGTCTTGATTGTATTTGCTCTTCTGTAACGATCTGTAGTCTTCAATCTGGTCTTCCAAGGGTTGGTTTTCTTTCGTAATTTTGTGTCTTGTTCTGTTCCTCTTGTTTATACCTGTTCCTTTGTTGCAATCTACAATCCTCAATCTGGTCTACTAGTGATTTCCTCTCAAAGGGTGATTTCTTACTACCCAGATTTTCTGTTTCTTCATTGCAGATCCAACAGTACTTCAAAAGGATTTTGAATATCTAGTGGAGTACAGAAACTTTCAGGTTCTGTGTGTAATCTTTGGTTTGCAACCAACGTCCATTCAGATGGACTTGTCTCATTATTGTTATCGATGGCCTTGTTTGTGAGCTCTGAATAATTTGTGTTCAGTAGTCTTATCACAGTAATTAGGCTAAGATTGTCCTCTTTAACTCTTTGTACTTCTTTTCAGCCTCAAATAGCTTTCTTTTTAGCAATTCATTTTCAGCATGATAGATCTTCAATAGCGCTGTATTCATCAGGGATTTTAACTGGACTCGTTGTCATAGAGATTCAGATTTAATCCTTACTGGTCAATTAACTCAAAAGCTTCAAGTTTTGAATTGATTAATTCGATGGCTTCCCAGATTTTGTTGATTTCATCTTTATAACCACATTAGGAATAGTTTTAACTTGCACTTTACTTGCTTCAACTGACAGAGTCAATAAAACCTTCTAGTTTCCTATTTAAGCTCCACCAGTGAGTCGTTATGGGTCGTGCCAACAAGGTCTTTCTCAAGATCAAGTGGCTGTTGAATTTCGAGGTCATCATCGATACTTTCGTTGCTCTCTGCTTGAAGATCGATTAATCTGCTTTTTAGATCACTGCCTTTCTTTCCCTGGATTTGAAGAGTTTTAGTTGTCGATAAAAGTTTACTGTAATGCACGCTGTCTTGAGGACTGCACATTTAGCGCTCGTATTGGTAACAAATTTAGACTTGTTGCCGTCTTCCTCCCGTTTCAGTCAGAATTTCAATCAAAAATTGTTCCAATTCAGTCACAGTTCCATTCCAGATCAATTTCTTATCTTTTTTATTATAATCCAGCAATCGTGGAGCATCTGTAAGTCTTATAGTTTGAGAAGAGAGTGACATCTCAGAAATACGTCCGCTCGTCATTGATGAACGGGGATGCTCGTCGGAAATTTTGAAAATGACCCCTAAAAGGTACCTGAGTGGGAGTGGCAACAATTCTTTTCTACCCCTAAAAGGTACCAATTCAAAAACAATAATAAAGAATTAAAGCAATGAAACACTTTGCTATCGATGTGCTTTGAAGATTCAATTCAGATCATCGAAATCGTCCCTTTCATGCTTATTTTAGGTAGTTTATTTACCCCAAAACGGTCCTAAAAGGGTACCAGCTATGTCCTCTGGTAGTCCACTTAAGTCTGAGACACCCTAAAAGGTGCCAGATTGAAGATTTTGACCCCTAAAAGGTACGACGAGCATCCCGTCCATTTACGATCGGAGTACCCCCACCCCCCCCCCCCCCGGGGGTATAACACAGCTGTGCTGTGACAGCACTTAAGGACGTTCGGCGGGCAAATGATCCTGTGTTTAGATTTTCTTTAAAATTGGCATGAAAGCACTTTATGGTATGCTGAGTTAAAAAGGGCAAATAAAAAAGGGGGGCACCGTTTTCGTTTCTGAGCTATTAAGTCAACAAAATGACGATAAATCGAAGAAAAATCGAATGCGTATACCAGACAAAGCAGTGGTCATTAAGATTGATAAAAGCTTTTTACCAGAAAAAATCTTCTTTAAGAACATGATTAGACTATTTCAAACAAAAATCATCAAAAACTACGGCAATTAAAAGCAATCTTGATTTTTTATGAGCCATTTTTTTCCGTGCGTTGCTATCCAAATCGCGCGGCGTTCGCTACTATGTAGGGTGAAATTTTAACGAAAAACGGCTGTAGTAAAAAAATTGTGTGTTAAGATTTTTTTTTAAATTTAAATATGTTTAGTCTTTGAGAATTTCTTACTTAAGATTTAAAAATTGGGGGTCACCGTGTTCGTTTTCGAAAATATTTCACGTCAAAATCCGGCAATCCGCTCGCCATCTTGAATACCGAGCGGAGACTGGGTTCCGTGGGTTCCTTTTTGTCTTTTTCTTTCTTTTTCTGGGCTTTTTCAACCAAAAGAATTTTTTTCAACCTTGAATTACCATTATTTTAATTTTTCCTACAAACACGAACAATTTTTTCTTCAAAAAAAGATAAAAAGGAATTATCGAAAAAAATATTGTTTTACAGGCCGCCATCTTGGATTTAGTTGAGCGCGCGCGCTAGCCTGCGCTGTAAAAGTGCGCGTGAACAATGCCCGCGAACGTCCTTAACTGAATTCAACAAGCTGCATGAACAACAAGTAAGATAGATGCAATCCAATGACTCAATAATAGGCTAATAACTGAGTATGAAACTAGACCTGAACTTTTGTTCAAAGTCACTTGAGTGTACCATACAGTGAAGTCCTCTAGAATGGACACTAACAGGACGTACTGTCAGCAGGTGTCCATCAATTAAAGGGAGTTTGAATGCAGAAAATATGTGAGCAACTTGATTTGAGACTTTAGCAGAAAGGGATCAGCCATGGGTGTCTATTTTAGAGAGGTGTCAATCTTAGTGAAGTGTCCGTTCGGCAAGTGGTATTTATACTCTATACTCTATACCGTAAATTTTACCAATGAAATTAGAAAACCATTTATTTACCTTACAACTGGAAGCTTGGCCATTACAGAAGCAAGCTGCTTCAACAAGCCAGTCGTCTATAGTGAAGAACAAACTTTGCTTTAACTCTATAGGTGCAGTTGAAGCATTAAACTGTGGTGGTGTAATATAGCTCACTAGCTGAAGCTGAATATTTGTTGCAAGAAAAAATGTCTGATTTTGATGACTTTCTCTGATCGCCTTTGCTGTTGTTGGATCTTTCATGGGAGCATACTCAATCTAGACAAATTAAAAAAATGGTCATTATATAAGTTACAGGTAAAATTCAATTTCCGGTCATTTCATTCTCGACCTAGGTTAAATTTTAATTTCAAGCTACAATCTTGAAAATAACTGGTTGAGACATTGTCAATTTTTGCAGAGATTACTGATAATCTTAACACATTGGCAGTTCACCACTCAGATTAAAAACATCCATTCTGAAATAATCCATGCACTAAAAAAAAAATGCTTTTTAAATCTCGATAGTGCCCCTCCCTTTCTTTCATAATGGCTAGATCCGCCTCTGTCGTCTCTGACTAACCAGGTAAAGCAGTTGCCTATTTTATTACGCACCTCTATCACACCCACTCATCATGTATTACCCAAATTTGTTATTTAGTGTCATTTGCTGTTTGTCTAAACATATGTACGGGAGCATAGAAATCCATTTAATCTATTAGAATGAAAAAAAGAAAAAAAAAAAGGAAAAAGTTGAGTTTTAGCCCCGGTTTCACAAAGACATTTAGGCATATAAACGGACCAATCAGTTAAATATATTGCTTTTATATCATGAATCAATTGTCCTATTTCATTTCTTGTTTATGAGGGGGACAGAAGCGTCTAGAGCAGTAGGAATTTGTTTAAAATTAGCTCTGCTAAAAAAGTTTTAACTCGAATGGCCTGGTACCCTAATATGAGATGTTTATTATAAAATAACTAAGATAATACGCTCGCTCTGATTGGTTGAGGATCGTGTTTACATGAAGCTATGTAAACACGATTGTGACGTCAGGTTAGAGCAAAGTTTGTAAACAATACATGGTTTAAAAATGTAAACGAACAATAATGAGCAACTTCCACCAAATATTTGGAAAAAAAAATGATGAAGTATGAGACCAAACTTGATTCTCCTTTAATTTCTTGATACATTTTTTGAGGTCTTTCAAGCAAAACTCTGAAAACTCAGTGCCGCTCGAAGTCATTAAAATTTATCGCAAATAATGCTTTTCCGCGCGTGTTTAATTTAAACATAATATTTTAGAAAAAAATAGAAAACACCAAAAACACTGGTGATAAAAGAGAAAAGTAAGTATTTGTCAATTTATGAAACCAAACCTACAGACTGAAATATTCAATGAACACTAGAAACAGGTAAACGTGGTCCGGGGGTCTTCGTCCATTTGATTTTCGTATCGAAAGAAAAATTGAAAAGTGAAGCTGAAATCAAGTTTTGAATTTTGATTCTTAAATATTTTTAGTTTTGCCCCTTGTTTTGATGGATTTGACCAAGAGAAATATTGCGATTTCCCAGTATGTTTTAAAAAATTAGTACTTGTTTTTCCAAATCGATTATTTGGAAAATTGAAAATCAAAACGACCATTTTTTTTCCCAAGTTGGGGAGAACTCCCTTCGAGTTTCCCACTAATGGTGGAGAGGTACTGGACTGGTCCATTTTCTGGGGGTGGGGGGCTGCGTCATGCAAACAATATGGCGTCGTCTTGACAAGACAGAAAATTAAAGCTCAGTAAAATCCTATAAGAAAAACGTTATAACTGCTGAATTACGTATACTGGCCACTCGGATCGAAGTCTACTTGTACTGAACACCTTGACTGGACTAAATCAAGGAGCTGATGGTTTAGACAAGACACTGCGCTGTGTAAATTCCTAGAAGACTTTCTCGAAAACATGACCGCTGCCGCGAATAATGTCGGTAAGACTCGAAACCACCAAAGACAAGCTAAGAGAACTATTAAATATTCCCTGCTCGCGTTAATTGATGTTCACCCTTCTATCTTAGTTTGTAGCTGTTATAGATTTCAATCCGAGTGGTCAACAATGCTTAATTCAGTGGCTCATAACGTTTTCTTGTAGGACAATTTTTCTCTTGTACATGTCTTGTCAAGACGACGCCATTTGTTTGCTTGACCCACCCTACCCCATTGGAGATGAACAGTTCAGTACCTCTCCCCTGTCAGGGCGAAATTGAAATGGTATCTCCCCTATCTACTTTTACTTGGGGAAAAAATGGTCGTTTGATTTTCAAAAATACTTTTAAAAATACAGGGAAATTTCAATATTTCTCTTGATCAAATCATCAAACGAGGTATAAAATTAGAAATATACAAAAATTAGAAATCAAAAATTGGCTTTCAATTTCAATTTCCAATTTTTCTTTCGATACGGAAATCAAATGGACAAAACCCCCCCCGGACCAGTGAGTCTGACATGCATGATTTTTATTGGGAATTTATTTTACTTGGGAAAGTTTGGGAGAAGTCAACTTCTCCCAAACTTTCCCGCGCCGTTTACATCAGGATATGTAAACACGGCAAACGTTCTTATACTTGTTAAATAACATTAATGTATTGCATTTGATGGCTGATTAACTGTCTTTTCTTTGGTCTATAAAACACCATTCATTATGAATTTTCTTTGTGCTGTTGCCGCTGTTTTTCTCCCCCTTCCGTGATCATGATTCTTTTGTGTTTAAATGTGATGTGATGTGTTTTTGATGTGACGTCACAGTGAAATAGGCAATTCAGGAACTTGATAAGGCATGTATAATTCATCCAAATACCAGGAAACAACTGAATTGAATTCCAGCAAACTCCGTCAAAAAGCACTGAGAAAACGTGGCTTTTGCGTCCAAAGCATGCTCAGAAACAAAATAATTGGTATACAGTTACTAAGGAAATACTTTTAACTGAACATGTCACCTTTATCAGGGTTATTTGTTGAGTTAAATTCTTTCACCACAAGAGAATCAAAGATCAAATTTTAGTGCAAAATAGAAAGAGCATGTTGTAGAAATTTCGTCATGTAAGCACACAAAGTATAACAAGCCATGTAGAAGTAGATTGTTGTCGGCAAAACTGAAGGCAATGTTCTTTTTTGAATAGCTGTTTTCTTGGAAGTATCAGTCTGTTTTATACTCATGGCATTTCACTTTCTGTTAGAAAGGGCAAGTTGCAGTGAATAATACGAAACTCTTGCATTTTCATGCATGCAAATGAAGTCAAACCAGTTGAGTGTACGCTCAAAGAGCGTCTAGTATACTAACGCAGAGAATCGATTTCGCTAATTGATAAAAATTACAATTCAATTTTACAAGCTGCATTAAAATTTATGGTAAAAATACAAGCTGCCTGGATAGAAATTGGTATTTGTCTTTATTTCCGCTAGTAGCTTTAAGTAATCCGGCAATCAAACACAAGAAAAATAACTGAAACTTACCTGTTTGCTAGGGTTGTTTGGTGGATCGAGTCGAAAACACTCAACAGCCAAACCATTCCTTTGATAACTTGCTGTTACCGGCATGTTAAAAAACTTTATACAGTTTGTAGCATGATAGTTAACAGGTATAAATGTTGCGCCATAGTCGATGGATTTAGCAAAGTACATAGCAGCAGGGACATCGTACATGAACGTCACAAGTGAACGATGCAGCATCAATGGTGTCCCAAAGTCTATCTGTAAATAAACTGGTCGAATAAAGTTTACAGATTTCCAAAAAGTGTTTAAAAATGCAGCATCGATAACATAAGATGCTGGATGCCTTTGGTCTTTAACTGAAGCATCACAGACACGGAGGCACGATGGATCTAATGATAGACAGTAGTTTTCGGACGATGGAGACCACAAGTTGAACTCGCATTCACCACGAATTTACTTTCTACATCTGTAGGAGCAGGAAAACATGGCCCAGTACTACAGTCTTGCTGGCTGGATGTCAGGGCAATTAAGCTCAATAACAGTAGAGACACGAAGAAATTTGGAATTGACAGAACGACCATTTTGTGAGACACAAACGCTCGCTTGATCAATGCTGTGTAATTTGAGCGCGTTTTGATGAGAATACACCCAAAGATTCAAGTTTTTTTAGGTGGTTAAAAATAGTTTTCTAGTGGACACACTTCCACTTTCCATTTTAGGAAAGTAATAATATGCCCCGTGGTGTAAATTTCCGCTATATTGGTGCAACAAACAAAGAACGCGGACTGAAATAGTTCTCTGAAATTCGAGCAGCTCTAAAAAAGTGACAATATAGCAATAAACTACACGCCAAAGCAAAGAAAATAGGACATAATTCAAACATTTTTTTTACCAAGCCCATTTCGAATCAATCACATGACCTTTTTTGAAGGTCTGTTTTTTGCCGTTAAAGCTCAAGTGACGTAGAACAATCCTCAGTTTGTGGGAAAATGCTAAAACACTGATGCATGGACATGTTCCAATCCAACTGTTGACTTAGTTGTCAAAACTTAAATGTCAACTTATTAATTCACGGTACGGAAATCGATTTTTTTGTTTACTTACACTTCAGCTGAACTCTTAGCCATGTAGTTTCACTTTCGGGTGAGCGCTTTCAAACTTATCTCCATTTCATAAATATGTGTCATATTGGTCCTGTGTTCTACTTAACAATGTGTTTGCAATAACACTTCCAAGGTTTTCTTGACGAAGAATAGAATTTTTAAATCGAAACGCCAAATTAAAGATGACATACTAGGCCGAAACAAAACTTCGCTCAGAACCCGCACAACTCATTGCCTTGCATGCATCTTTGGACAATTTTTTTTGTGAATACCTGAAACATTTTGCACGACGAACCTAAAAATAACCCGATTTATTATCCAACTCATCATAGACGAGATAAAATATCGCGTGAGTAGGACTGGAGCGAGTAAAAATAATCCAGCGATATTTTACTCCTCTATACGGGTTTGACAGGTTTGAGCGTGGAAAGCGTGAAAGTTTTTGATTTTCCTTGAATATTATCGAAGTTGGGTAAGCTTCTAAAATATTTCTTGAAGGAAATAATCTCATAAAAGGTAAGTCGGTTGAACTGAACTCATTGCTGGCTACACATTCACTCTTGACTATCGTTTTTGGAAATTTGGTTTTTGATCGCAAATTTCTTAAATTATATTAAATTTAGGAGTAGCTCATCACCCTTTCTTGCAGCTAAGTGCTGAATTACGAAGGGCGCAGCTCAATGTGATCGAGTTCGAGGTTTATAAGGGCGCTCTCATTATAAGACAATTGAACCATCACACATTACATACAAATTTACATACATACACGTAGCAGCCACCATACGACCCCTGTCTGATCACGGAGCACAGCTTAGATCGAAACTATAGTTCGTTTTTACTGAGGGAGGAAAGCAGGAGAACCCCCTGGAGAAAAACCCCTCGAGCAAGGGAGAGACGAAACAAGAAACTCAAAGCCACATGTGATGCCCCGTCCGGGGATCGAAACGAGGGACCATAGCGGTGACAGACCGGTGCTCTCACCGCTCGGCCACCCTTGCTTCCCATACTTCATTTAGTCAAGATCTTTGTAGTTCCAGTTTTCCAAAAGACGTAGTTTTGCCTTATGAAAATTCGACCGTAGATGACAGAACGTGACTACAACCGTGAGAAAACTTGTTTTAACCAGTTTGAGCGTATTAGCCAATCAAAAATCGTCCTGCTGGTCATGTTGAGTAACGCGACGTCGCGCGACAATACAAAGGTTTCGGAAAATGCTCCCTTTGGGCTAAAACCAAGGTCCGTCTTGTCTTTGTCTTTTGTCTTTGGAGTGTCCCAGCGTTTACCCATGATTAGCCTTGCTGTTCTTTACTGCCAGGCGTACAATGGTGTCGATATTTGCTTGAGTTGTAGTGCCCCATGTATACTGATGATGATCCATAATCCATGATGGGTTGTATCACTGTATTGTAGTAGTTAATTCTGACTGTTCTTGTCATGAATTCTTTTCACGGCGATTAAGCAGACCAAGTCTCTTGCAAACCTTACTATACTTGGCCCTCGGGATGTATATGGCTAAAACCCTTGGTGTCTCGGTAATTAACCAATATTTAAATTACCGCTAACAACAAACAAAATTTAGTTTCGATGAAGAATATTTATTGACTTTAGTAAAAAGTTATCAAAGCATAAAAGCAACTAAGAAAGTAATGGATTCAACAGGTGGATTTATATGGAAGATCTAAAAATATGAGAAATAGGTTGAGTAATAAAAGGTTATTTCATTGATATGAAACCATTCATTCATAACGTTGGGATATCATTGAGTTCAGTTATGAATTACTAGTAAAAAACAATTATATAATGAAAAATAAAAGCCGCATTTCGTGAAAAGTTGCGATCATAATTATTAACCAGCGATTTAACATAAATCAAAGAGGATCATGTGACTGGTGTAGTGCTCATTGGAGTTAAGTTGGTGGGAAACTGGTTTTGTGTTATATCATTGACTTGGGTCTTCCGTTTCACATCTTTTTTGTTACAGATTTCCACTCATTCCTTAATGAGTCTCTAGAGACTATACTGTTCTATCAATGATTTCATGCTTGGAAATTAATAACTATTTATGGAAGTGAATGTATATGGAAGTAAGCTCTCTATATAGAAGTGAGTGACTATACGTGGAAGTGAATGACTATATACGGAAGTGAATGACTATACATGGACGTCAATGACTATATATGGAAGTGAATGACTATACATGGACGTCAATGACTATATATGGAAGTGAATGACTATATGTTGAATTAAATGACTGTTTGTGGAAGTGAATGCCTATATATGGAAGTGAATTACTATTGTACTCGGTTTAAATGTTTTACAATTAGATAAAAGATGCATTTTCATATCCAGTAGTCTTCGCGACACGTCGACCAGTTCTGTCGTTCATCGTTTCTTGACGAAGAGGTACATCATACACTTCTATTGGATCACCGTGTTGTGATTTTTTCGTCCTTGGGTCAAGCTGTTGATAATGACTAGGGTTTCGATTGGTCTGGTTGTTGTGGTAATTTCCTGATATGTCATTTCTTGTATCTGGGTTGAGATGCTGATAATCATCACTGGCTTGTCTGTTGTCTGGTATTTCATAACTGCTTGACGATTGTGATGTTTCATGTTGTGGATCGACACGCAAAGGAATAGACTCGTACTCATTATCTGGTTGGTTTGCTGATGGAGCATCTTCCGTTTCAGTGGTGTTCTGTAAATTAAAAGTAATTTATCATTAAATTAACTGTATGTTGATTTCCAAGGATACTTCCTTTCTCTCCTTTTATTTATTTATTTCTCTTTTTTTCTTCTTCCTGGCTGCCTTTCTGTCTTCATTCCTGGGTTTATAGTTCCTTCGTTTTGTTCTCTTCTTTCTTTCTTTCTTCTTCCTTCCTTCCTTTCTTTCTTTTTTTACTTCTTTTTTCTTTCTTTCTTTTTTCTTTCTTTTTCTTTCTTCTTTCTCGCTTTTTTCTTTCTTTATCTCTCTCTGTCTTTCTTTATCTTTTGTTTGTGTCTTTCGTTCTTTTGCTTCTTGCTCAGTTTCTTTCTTTTTTCTTCCTTCTTTCCTTTCTTCTCGGTTTTGTTTTTATTTGCTCTATTTTGTTTCAATTGCTCTCAATCGTAAATACTATTATGTCCATGGTTTGTCAATATTCATTACTTACTTCATTTTCATCATTATTTACTGCGTTATCACGTGCTTCGTTATCGTTTCTCCTTGAAAAACAAAGAACTAAATGTCAGTAAGGCAAGCGTCTGTTTCAATAAATTGTGGTAAATTGACTTTCCTATTGAGGAGATGAAAAAAATGAAGGTTCGACTTTCAAAAGGAAGGAAGAAAGAAAGAAAACAAGGAAAAGAGAGAAAAACGAAAGATAGAAATACCTTTTCTGTTCGTTTGCTTTTTCTGCAAATGCACACCACAAGTACAATGATGACTAGTAAAAACACTGCAAGGAAGGCTGACAGGGATAAAACTGTAGAAGCTGAAAGAAATGACGTCATTTACTCAAACCTACTGTTCTCTTGGCTTTTAAATTCAAATTTCTCGGTGATAATGAGCTTAAAATGCAGAATTTTTGGGAAAGTAATTATTCATATGCATTTATTGTCATCATTGAGTTCTTCATGCATCTAGGAATAATCCATTTCCAATTCTAATCGATTTTTATCGTCGTCCTCCTTTAATTGCCGTATACATTGTAAGTCTGGTTCCGTTTACATTGAAATAGATAACGCTATTCAGTTGATAGATCGTTCGATATCCAGTGGATATAATGATGTCCTGATACAATGAATTTATCTTCTGCATAAGAATATATCCAACGGGTAGCGTTATCCACCCTTTGAAAAAATAGAACCTGGACACTGAGAATAGTAATCAAGTAAACATACAAACAACTACAGTGATTTTTGAGTGCAAATCCTGTAAAAGATGGTGAAATGTCTTGTACAAAAACTATCCTTACAATATCCCTTTTGCTGGTCAGT